>WBMV01007158.1:9527-53716 GCA_013396655.1 Campylorhamphus procurvoides | reverse complement strand
GGGATGCAGCTGCAAAAGGGAGTTTCTCCCTGGTTATTGTGGGTTGGGAGGTGAAAGGACTTGGGCCCATATGTTGCAAGAGTCATGTTCCCAACCTGTTAGGTGAAAGGGGTTTTTCACCTGGGAGGGACGGGTTGTCCCTTGTTTGCTTCGGTAAAGCATAGCAGAGTGGCTCAGGGTGGCTGGAAACAGCCGGGTATTAGATGAAAGAGACGTCTTTCAGATTAATTTACTCTGCATGTTTTGAAGTGGTGGTGCTTAGAGAAGAGCTATGGTACTCCTGAGGCCATGAGTTCATCCTAGCACTGGTCTTTTCTGTCTGTTACTTATCAACACGTGTTGTACTCTTTTATACTTTTTATACTTTACATACTCTTTTATACTCCTTTATATTCTGTACCCCAAAACCCTATAAGTAAAGAACTCTTCTCTGCTTTACCCATATAAAGTCGTCTTGGAAAGGTTTTTTTCCCCCTTCCTTAAGGCAACACTTGACACTGAAAAGAAACAATGCATATTTTCTTGTCTGGATATTTTGATATTTTTTTCTTACTTAAAGAAACCTTTCATCATAAAAAGAAGCAGACAGATCATATAGATAAATTGTTCCAAAGGAACTAAATACCAAGGGCTATTTATTAGATATGGAGCACAAGGCTCATATGGCTGTATGCATAGAGTTCCAATTGTAATGAAACTCATTTCTGATGTGCTCTCTTGCTGATAAACTGTAATTGGGGGCTGATTGAATATGAGGAGACTGTCATTCTTTTCTATCCAGTCTGACCTAACAGCCCTGGTCATTTCCTGCCAGAGGCTGGAATAGACTTTCTCAATCACCAGCAAAATGCATTTAGCTTGCTGAGAAAAAGCACTTGAGCAGTATCTTGAAACACTTCTAATTTGTTAAGCAAAATGGAATGCAGCACACGAGGGAAGCATTTGAAAGGTGGACCAGCATTTTAAACAGTGATTCAGCAGCAGATCATCAGCTAATCAGTGCCGCTTATTTGATTATTTTTCCAATGTCTTGTGCAAATGCTATCCTGAAATCCTCCAAAACCATCCATGGATCCTTCACAACCACTCCCACTGTCAAGGCATACCAAGCAGCTCTGCACAGGCTTCTTGTATCATGTGAATAAGGACGAAGCAAACAAGCAGTAAAAATGCAGGTTTTGTGTTGGGTTTGCTCCTGTTCTCTGCTCCCATCCTGTTTTAAAGGCTGACGGAGAATTTCAGTTTTGAGTCACCAAGACTTGCTGGGCTTTCAAGAAGGCCTCTGAAGAAGATCCCAGTACCTGAGGGTGGCCCTGGACAGATTACAGGCACAATATCAATATGGCTTGTCAACTGTCTGTAGTTTGGGAGTAATGTTTTAAACCCTGTTGGAAACTACACAGAGTCCTCCAGTGACCTTCAGTTCCTCATGAAAAACAGCATGTTGAAGACAGGAGAGACAAGTGGCATTAGGGTCTCAGAACACAGAGCAGTCTTGACACTACCAAGAAAAGTAATTGTGGGGACCTTCATCTAGAGCTCTGGAGAATGCAGATGACCTCAAGATCTCCCATGCTATTTTGCAATTCCTAAGACCTAATACAGCAGTTTAATTTTGCTGTCCAGAGAATCTGTGTCTCCACGTAGACATGGTTGGATGACACAAGATCTCTTGCTTCCTCTTTGCTCTCCTTTATTTGCTTTTTTGAACCCATTCTAATACCTGGTAATGGTAATACCTGGCTGATGACACCATTTCTTTTTACTTCACATAGCTTTGCATCAAACCTTTTATTTGCTCTTAAGTGCTTCACTCATGCCTTTCTTGTGGTTGGGACTTTCTGCTGCGTAAAACACCCCACTGTTCCATCTAAAACACTTGTGAAAATTCATCTGTTCTGTAAAGAAACACATTATCATTAAACACTACACCTTCTTGCTCTGCCCTGTTATAAGGGAGACTCTAGTATAAGAGGTTTATCCTTAAATTGGAGGGAAAGGCTTATTGTATTTACCCTCCATTTTCTGTCCACAGCAAAGCATCATGTGTACCTAGGATGCCCATAAATAATATGTAATAAAGTTTTCTTTAGCTGTACTTTGCAGTAACTTATTGGAAAAGTAATTACCCAAACTTAATGAGAGTAGATCGAGCTGTGGAAATTTATTTGCATTTTTAAGCACAGCAGATAATACTTGAGCTTCAGCTAGCTGCAGGAGCACACAAAAGTTTAGAAACTCAATGTTGTGTGTGTTGTTCACTTAGACCTGGAGCTCAGTGACTAAAACATGGAAGAGAGGGTATCTGATTAGAGCTGGAGGGATGATCTATATGTTTAATTAGCTTGTTCAATTCTAATGAATGTCATGTTGTAGTGTACAATAATGTGTAAATTTGATTCAAAGATGGAAGCAAGCTGGAAAAGATGAACCTAGATTACCTTGTTATTGATAGGTGTGGAGTTTAGGATTAGGAATGCATTTAGATACATCAAAAGAAAACAGAATAAATATGTACTGACACTGAATATCGTATGGTCTGTTTAGAGCTGAAGATCTGTAGTATGAATGGAAGAATGGAATGGGTGAAGACAAAAAGGGGCGCTGGATGCTTGTCAGCTAATTTGTGTTTTACAAATCAGACAGATCAAACTATTTCCTTGATATAACTGATAGGGAGAACATTTACCATTCAACAGCATTGTCTTGCAATGAAGATCTGATATGAAAATTTTGTTCTCTTAAAATAGCAAGCTTGTTTTTTTATACATGCTAAGTTGCACATGTTAAAACCATAGTGTAATTCAAACATAACCATTAAGTCACAAAGAGAAATATATATCTCTCATTAAAAGTTGTTTGTGCATGCATATGACTGTTTGATCCTTCAAGTCTGCCTGATTGTCCCTGGGCTGCTCTTCCAATAATTAGCACTTGATAATGTTATCTTCTGTGTGTGAACAATTTTGATAGGGACACATGCAGGGGCAGCAAAATCAGAAGTAATTAAAATGCTCATTTTTACTATCAGTAGCTCCATGGGAGATCAAGCTGCAGGTTGAACTCATCACCCCTGAAGTTTTCCCTAACTTCAGCAGAAACATACATACTTACCCACTTTGAAATATCCTTATATGAAAACACTTAAGGCTTTATCACACGCACAAAATTCAGGAAAAAAAAAAAAGAAAAAGACCAAAAAACCACCACCACCACGACCAAAAAAACAACCCCCCCGCCTCCTCCCCTGAACTCCCCAAAGCAAGCAAGCAAGAAAACAAACAGACAAACCCCCAAAACTCACCCTCCTCATCAATACTTTGCTTGGTCAAAATATGGAGCTAAAAAAAGGGATAAAAAAAAATGTGTAGCTGCAAGTACACCAGTATGTGAAGAAAGAAAACTGTGGAAAGAGGAGTAAAAATAAAGGCTGTGTGTACTTGGTAACTGCAGAAGGTGGTGGTGCGGAAAATTATGTACATAAAACTAAGGTTATCTCCCAAAGCAGCATGGCTATTGAAGAGAAAGCACAGTATCAATTAAACACAATTGCCTGTACAGATAACAAAGCAAGATTAAAAGCACAGCTACTCTCTAGACAAGAAATGAATGAACATATATCTCAGGAGACCATGTATGTGAATAAAACCCAATCTCTCCTCAAGACATACTTCAGATCCATTCAGTTCCAACCAGAAGGCTTTCTCTGAGCAGCTCCTCCCTTGTCCTGATGCCCTTTTCTTCCAAGATCATCCTTTAGCCCCAGGAATATATGTTCTAATCCAAAGAGTTGATCTTATTTATTGTTCTGACAGTGAATTGTGAGCATTGTGTTTTCATACAAAGGATGTGAGGTACCTTGCTGTTTAAGACTTTTATCTCATTTGGCATTAAGGAATTAATTCCTGTTCTAAACCAGCTGCTTCTTTGTGGCTTACTGCCCTTTGCTGTGGTGGAACAATAGATCAAGACAATCACACATCTACAGTTGAATTTTTTTCAACCAAATAGTTTCAGCTTATGAAAAAATGATACCACTGTTACTTAATGCCTTATATCCCTTCATTTAAAACATATTGTGCAGCTGCCAAAGTTGTGGTCTAAAACAGATTAACAACAGCAAAAATATTTTAAGTTCTCACTTTTTTTGCAATAGAATCCTGACTTTAAGGTGAACCTTTTTGGTGTATGGAAAACGCCAGGAAAACAAGCCATTTTTAGCTAGTGGTTTTCCATTTGGTAAAACTGAAGTATATGGTTTGCTCTACCATTTAATTATTTTTTAATTTTTAATTTCACACACTACCATAGGGAAAGTCATTACTAAAACTTAGGTTAACCTTAATGTCAGTTATGTTACTACTATACTGTGGTGGTTTAGTTTTCTTGGGTTTGGTCTGGGCCTTCCTTGGTAGCAGGGTCATAACTAAGGAAGTATTCCACACTGTTCCTTCACATAATCAGGGGTATATAAAGACAGCAGGAAGGTTTCCTCCCTCCTTTTGCCTTTTGCTCTCTTCTCTTTTTTGTTCTCTCTCTCTCCTGTTTGCGAGGTGGAGGACATCAGCTCTCTGTGCCAGCCTAGCCCTTATCTCTGTGAGCTGAGGCCTCTCGGAGCAGCTGCTGTCCCAGCCATATGGAGGGGAAGGACCTGCTTTCTCTTAAGGGGAGTTTGGTGAGAATTAATTGTATTAGTTCTTATTGAGCTTTTCCCTGAATTTATGAGTGCGTGTATTTGTTTTGTTTGGTTTTACCCAGTTTTGTCCCATTTCCCTTTCCCTTTTCCCCTTTTCCCTTTTGGGGGGTTGTTCTGGGATTTGTTCTGTAGATTCATAGTGTTTGATTGTATATAATTGTAATATATGTGAATATATATATATACTTTTACTAAAACTGCCTTTTTGGGTACTTTTTTTCCCTTCTCTCTTGGGAGGGGGGGAATCCGTGTGGCTGGCAGTTGGGCTTGGCAGGGAGCCAAGCCAAATCTCCACATATACTGCTTAGCTGAAACCAGTATTGGGTTTGTATGTACTTTCTGCTGTTGAATCTTGCTGTCAAAGGAGCCTCTGGCCCACATTTCATGGGTCATGCTCATGTTTCTGCATAACCAGGAATGCAGTGTAACAAACTACCAGCAGTTCCTGAGATACATGTTGGATTCTCTTTGCTATAGCCAGCATAAGATAGGTCCACAAGCTTGTTACTCTATGTGTGATGTGTGATATGTGTCTATGTGTGATATTATGTGTGATGCTTTACCAGACTGGTGGACGATTCTTTTCTGTGCCACTCATGAGTGAAATGACAGGAAAAGCTGTGGCTCCAAAATTGATAGATGTATTAGTAGAATTGTGTAAAAAATTAAATATATATATCTCTTCAGAAATATGTTTCATAATATATGGGGGGGTTGTATGTACAGCATATCTTACTGTATGTTAGAAGCTCTTTTGGTTGGGAGAGTATGATGGAAAGCCTTCTGGACATTAACTGTCATTTCAGAATGACTCTAGAAAACAAGCCTTTAAATCTCCAATGATATCTTTCTGACAGGCTTTTAATGTCCGCAAATTGTTGGTATAAGCATTGAACAAACCACTCAGGGATTCTGGCTCTCACAGCTCTAATTTGAAGAAGCATGCAACGTGCTGCAGGAAACGCGGGAGCTGTAAATAACTTGTTAAGCACAGCCAAAAAAATACAGATTGTAGGGATGCACAGATTTCTGCCAGAGCTTAACATTGCTTGTGACTGAGAAGGTTAGACAATTTTGTCTCAAGAACTGCCTCACTATACTATGAAAATTGAAAGTCATTGCAGAAGGAATGGAGGACCTGTGTGGCCACGCATGCTGCCTACCCCGACAAATTCTCTTGGTCCTACTGTTTGAAGGGGCAGTGACAGCGTGTTGCTGTGGGTGGGGGCTGTACTACCTATGAGAGCTTCTCTGCACCCAAAGATCTGCTGCGTGTCGTGATCCTTGCCTCCCCAGCAAAAGTATTACATGTTAGACCCTGTCCTTTTCTGGGTATGGACATGGTCCCTGGTAGGACTTCGCATCAGCAAAGCAAGGTAACTGGAGATGTCTTGTGAGATCCTAGATGGAGGCTACTGCACTGCACTGCATTGAAGGTCTGAGAGATGTAGTTGTCCTGGCACAGGATCAAGTAAACAAGACAGAATCAAATACAGGAGATCTGATATGCTCACAGTAATCTGCCTAGATGTGATAAGAATTCTGTCCATTTAATACCTCTGTGTAAGGCTAAAAATTTAGAGAAGCATGGATTTTTATCCCAATATCATGGTTCTCAAGGCATTTGTTAAAAAAAAAACAAAACAAAACCAAAACCAAACTGAAACAGAAAAACCCACATTGATAGGTCAAAACCTACTGCCCTTTTGGACTTCCATAAGGAAGCATAAGGAAGGAGCAAGCTCTAATGGCTGGGACCAGAAAATTCCAGTATTTGAGTCCAGTATGAGTCCCCTGAGGGGAGCCTCACCTGAGCCTCCACCATGGAACTTGCTCCATGTCCCCAGGCGTGGGAGTCCCATTTGGGCTTGGGCCTGTGCTCACTCTGTGCTTGAGCAGAGTTAGGGATGTTCCTGTCTCCAGCTCTTTCTCCTGCATAAGCACTAACCATGCTTATGGTTAGTGTGTTTCCTGGGTGGACCCCAGGCACATATTGCAGCTGGTGTCCAGTCGTGCCTTTGGCCCTGTTGGAAGGATGAGCTTTGGACCATGTTGCAGCCTTGCCTTCACCTGTACCTGTGAATTCAGCTCTTTTGCTCCTGAGCTCCTTGTCATGCTGGGACTGTTGAAGAACCCTGTCACTAAGACCTAGCTCTGCATGATGTGCACAGCCTCTGTGGGGCTGTGCCCCATAGATTAAGGTACATGTTATGCTGGTATTGCCCTTGGGTACTGTTTGCATGCAGCAGCCCTTGCTATTCCTTGCCATGCAGCTTCAAAGCTTTGTGCACAGTTTAAGTGCTGCATTGTGTCCTCAGTTTGCATGCATACCTCGTCTGACAGTATAGGCGAGTTATTTTTTAACTATCCAAGCAGTCAGTTAGAAATGTAAGCCAGACATTTGAGTGACCTTAAACAGTCATTATAAGCAATATTCAGTAGTTTGCAGATTTGCCAATGTCCTTGAGGCTTGAACAGTGGAGGCTAGGACTGTTGTCTCTGCTGAACATGGAAGATGGAAAACTTACATTCAGGAGTGACTTTTTTCTTCTTGCAGTGTTTCATCCTGTTGCCAGTTCTGTGTTGGAACACTGCAAGGCCTGGTGTACTAGCTGTAGTTCCCACAATACCCACACTCTACCCCTTTTTCATGGCGGTACTCTGATATTTGCAATTAGCAGGCATTATTATAATCAGCTGAACTGTTTGAACTAAAAAGCTTCTCATAAAGAGAGTGAGCTTGTCTGCTGCTTAAGTCAGTCATGGCTCCAGACTGTGTCAGGATTTATTCATGCAAATTAAGAGATCGCACCACAGTGGGTAGTAGAAAACACAAGAACAGTCTCTTTATACTTTGAAAACCAAAACTGAGCAAGGAAGTTCTATACAAAGACCTATAGGAGTAAAACTGTTTTCTTTAACTTTGTAAGTTTTTTTTCCAATTTCAGGCCAAAGTGACATTCTCTACAGCTTCTTGGCACCCTCGCATGACAGTGTTTGAGTGTTTGGTATTTCGATAACCGAAGGAGGCCTTCAAGAAATACATAGTATGTCTGGAAGCTTCTCTGTACGTGTGCTTCTGTGACAGAAAATTAAGTTTTTAACCATATTTTTTTCCTTCTGTAAGCCTTCAGCCTGGAAAATTTCAGTTCTGTCAACAGTTTCCACTTTCTTTCTAAAAATGTTTCTATCATAAAAGTATTGAAACAAAGCTCAGTTTTGAGAACATTTTGGTTTGAGTCAGAATAGTTTCCTGCAGAAGATCCCTGTTTGGACTTAGTCTGTAACCACTACTCCCATTGTAGCCTCCATCTTGGTGCAGTAGGGCTCTGGGCTGTCAAATTTACACACAGCTTCTTCTCAGTGGTCATCTTCCTCTGTCTCTTTGTGAGTGGAGCTCCTCAAGTCCCCACTCTGACTAGGTTTTCTGCTGCATCCCCATGGACCAACCTCCCAGACTGACTTTGAAGGACATCCTCATCCTGATTGGACAAAGGCAAATAATCTGCAGTGTCCTGCCCAGAGGTGATCCTTCACAGGTGCACGAGACCTGACTGTGCCTGAGATCAGACAAACTCTGGCAACTCTTTCCTAATATCCTTATAATCCTTTCATTCTGGTAAGAAATAATGGGCAAAAAAGTTAATAAATAGATGAAATCCACATGGTCTAAGTTTGTCTGTACCTCATCAATTTCTAGAGACTGAATCCAGCAAGCCTAGGTGCCTCCAATATCCCTAGGTGTAAAACCACTTAAGAGCAGTTTCATTTACGTATGTAGCGACAGATTGTTATTTTAAGCAGTTAGGGTTGGAAAATTTGGAGTAAGTGTTAGCTCTCTTTTTCTCCTGTCTCAACTCATCACTGAGAGTTGCATTGCAGGAATGAGGAGTGAACTGGGAAAATCCAATCTATGAACCCTCAGAGATTGATTTAAAAGGACTCATGAGGAATCACTACTGATGAGGTATTGTAACTTACATATATTCCTTCATTCTCTTTCACCAGTCATTTTCTTCACCAAACAGACCTCTATTTGTAAGAGGACTCAGAACAACACTGAAGCAAGTCAACATGAAGGGGCAAGTATTCTGCAGTAATCTGTTTCATTTGTGGGGAGAAAATTCCCCTGCTATAGCATATTATTGATTTTATCCCAGTAAGATCCACTCCCCCTCTTCCTTACCACTTCCCTTTTAATACTGTTTGAAGGATTTATAAAGCTTATTTTATAAAACTTCTCCTTTTGAAGGTGGACTGGGACACCTCAAGCTGAAGATGATACTAAATTGTCCCTGTTAACTCTTGGAAAGACACTGCCTGCTTCTAAGCCATAAATTGCAAGCCAGTTTTGTATGAAGCCAGTTATTTAGGAATATCAGGTCTTCAGTCCTGTAAAACTCTGACAATAACATTGATGTCTGCAGGTAATACAGCTGACAAATTGTGACATGCTATGGAAATGGAAGATAATCAATGGAAATTTGTTTCTTATCCAGGTTGGATTTTGGTACTGAAGAGTTATTCCACTATTAAAAATGATGTTCTGAGAGGCAAAATTATTAATTGATTTCTTTAGACCCAAGGTTTTCTTGTTTTCCTGAGAAAACAGCAAGGGGATTTTTTTAGTTAGCAGTCACTAGCCTAATCTAGTGTTTGTGGTAACATCCAAGTAGCAAATGGCTTTGATGACCTTCCTTCCTTAATGTTTCTATGATATTCTGCTATACTACAGTTTTAAAAAGAGTTTACTACATCTCTTCAGTGGAAGTCAATCAGTCTCATTTCCTGCACCATCCCAGCTGTCTCCCTCTCATATTCCATGTCATATGTTTTCATAGAATGGATTTGATTGAAAGGGACCTTTAAAGGACATTTAATTGAATNTGCTGTTTGTTTTCTTATCTCATTCCTGTTTTCAGTAAGTTGTTCTTACCTCAACCTATGATCTTTGCCTATGTGCCTCCAGCTGCAGGAGAAGAAACATGCAGTTTTAACAATNAGAGAATCATAAAATCATAGAATCGGTGAAGCTGGATGGCACTGCAGTGGGTTGTTTGGTCCAAATTCCCTGCACCCACAGGGTAATCTTAGAGCTCATTGCACAGNTCCAGCTGCAGGAGAAGAAACATGCAGTTTTAACAATAGTACTAAATTGGAGAATGCCTTTCCTAAACCACAATACTTATATACATTCATTAGGTTCCTTCTCAGTTGTCTCTTCTTTAAGCTGAACAGGCCTAGATGCCTCAATTTTTCCTCTTAAGAGAGATGTCCAGTCCCCTCATTATGATTANGTTCCAGTGTTCAGTCACCCACACTGTGAAGCTCTCCCTCATGTTCAAGTGGAATTTCCCATGCTCCAGTTTCTGCCTGTTGCTTCTTGCCCTTTTCCTCAACAACACCAAGATGATCCTGGCTCCATCCTCTTGGCACTCTCCCTTCAGATACTTATTGTTCTAGTTACAGCCAGGACAGGATTAATTTTTGCAGTAGCTGGGAGAGGGCATGACTAGGACACAGAGGTGACTCGGTACCACCTCGTATCATTACTGGGGGCAGGGGAAAGGGACTGTTGCTTCCAAGGAGAAGGTTTCTTCTGGTTGAGAAAAAATGGCAGAGGAAGCTGTCTGATATNATCACCTCCCTTGACCTGCTGGCAATACTCTTCCAGTGCAGCCTAAGATACCACTGGCCTTCACAGAATAAAAGAATCACAGAATAATTATTTACGTTGGAAAAGAACTCTAAGATAATAGAGTCCAACCTTTGATCAATCACCACCTTGTCAACTAGACCATGGCAATAAGTGTCACATCCAGTTGTTTCTTGAACACCTTCACAGATGCTGATGCCAACATCTCCCTGCGCAGCCCATTTTGATGTTTAACAGACCTTCTCATGAAGAAATACTCCCTGCTGTCCAACCTGAACCTCACCTGGCACCCCTTGAGGCCATTTGCTCTTGTGCTGTCACTAGTTGCCTGTGAGAAGAGGTCAACCTCACCTGGCTACAACCTACTTTCAGGTAGTTATAGAGACCAGCAAGATCTCCACTCAGCCTTCTTTTCTCCAGGATAACCAAGCCCAGATCTCTCAGTTGCTTCTCATAGGAGTGACCCTTTAGACCCTTCAGTTTTGTTGCTTTCCTCTGAATTCGCTCCATGTCTTAAATATCTTTAATAAGTGACAGGCCTCGAGATGCAGCCTCATCAGTGACAAGTACTGGGGATAATCATTGTCCTGGTCCTGCTGGCAACACTATTCCTGTTCCAAGCCAGGATGCCACTGGTCTTCTTGGCCACCGGGACACACTGCTGTCTCATGTAAGCTGTTGTCAACCAACACCCACAGGTCATTTTCTGATGGGCAGCTTTCCAACCACTCTTCACACAGCCTTTAGCACTGTCTGGTATTTTTGTGACCCAGGTGTGTGACCTGGCAATGGCCTTGTTGAACCTCATACAATTGACCTCAACCCACTCATTCTGCCTGCCCAGATCCCGCTGTAGAACCTTCTTCCTCTCCAGCAGGTCAACACTCCTACCTAACTTAGTGTCATCTGTGAGCTGTCATCTGGGTGCATTTGATCCCCTTGTCCAGATCACTGATAAAGACATTAAATAGGACTGGCCCCACTAGGGGTCACAAGAGCACACAGCTGGCTCATGATAGCTTGCTGTCCACCAGGACTCCTAGGTCATTCTTTGCAGAGCTATCAGGTTGGTCAGAGTCAGGTCCAGCCTGACCTTGAATGTTTCCAGTTATGAGACACCTATCACCTCTTACAGCCTTTCACCATCCTCATAGTAAAAAATGTCTTCTTTATATCTACTCTGAACCTGCCCTCTTTTACTTGAAAAACATTACCCCTTGTCCTATCACAACAGACCCTGCTAAAAAGTTTCACTCCCCTCATCTCTCTCATAAGCCCCTTTTAAGTACTGGGGAATAAGGTCTCCCATAAGCCTTCTCCTGTCTAGGCTGAACAACCCCAACTGCCTCAGTCTGCTCTCACAGGAGAGGAGTTTCATCCCTCTATTCATTTTTGTGTTGTTCTCTGGACACACTCCAGTAGGTCCAAGTGTTTCCTGTGCTGAGGACCCCAGATCTGCACACAGCACTGAAGGTGGAATCTGACCAGAGATGAAGTGATGGGCAGGATCATCTCCATCTACCTGCTGGCCTTCTTTTGATGCAGCCCAGGACAAGCTGGCTTTCTGGAATGCAAACACACATTGCAGGATCATGTCAAGCTTTTCATCCACCACTACCCCAAATCCCTCTCATCAGGGCTGTTCTCAGTTGCTTGAGCCCCGAGCCTCTTTTCGTACCAGGGGTTGCCCCGACCCTTGCAGTTGGCCTTGTTGGACCTTCTGAGGTTCACATGTCCCTATTTCTCAGGCTTGTCTTGGTCCCTCTGAATGATGTCCTGTCCCTCAGCTGTGTTAGCCACAAAGCTTAGGTTGGTGTCATCTTCAAACTTGCTGAGAATTCACTTGATCCCATTGACTATTAAACAATACTGGTCATAGTATGGGCCCCTGAGGGACCACGCTTGTCACTGATTTCCAACTGGACATTGAGGCATTGATGACTACTCTGTGGATGTGTTCATCCAACCAACTTCTCATTCACCAAACAGTCCACTCATCAAATCTAACACTCCAGTTTAAAGAGAAGGATGTTTTGGGGGTATGCTCTGTCAAAGGCTTTACAGAAGTTGAGAGAAGTGACATCTGTAACCCTTCTCTTGTCCACTCCTCTAGTCACCCTATCATAGAAGATTGGTCAGCCAGAACTTGTCCTCGGTGAAGCTGTGCTGGCTGTCACCAATCACTTCCCTGTTCTCCATGTGCATTAGCATGGCTTCTAGGATGATCTGTTTCATGGCCTTCCCAGGCACATAGCTGAATGAGGGTGACAGGCTGGTAGCTCCTATTTACCCTTTTGAAACATGGGTACAATATTTCCCTTTTCCCAGCCACTAGGGACTTCATCTGACTGCCATGACTTTTCTTAAGATACTTGCTTACAAGATGGACTTGGTGTAGTTTTGCAGCCTCCCGCCTGTGGTGAAATTGCACTTACCCACAGTAGTTTTACCCTTTCTTAATGACAGCTTCATTTTCCCTCTCAAATAGTTCTTCTCTTTCACTTTGTTTTTTTCAATCTATTCACAGACATCAGTCACCTTTTCTCCTCAGCCTTCAGTCTAGCAGACCAAGTGGTCCAGACAAATTTATTCTTATCTGCATGCCAACAGCCTTTCACATTACCTTTCATAGCCTGACTTAATCTTCACATTCATGACAATACTGTAGGCAGAATTCAAGAAGTGCTTCAGATCATTTCTTCTACAATGGCGCTAATGATTCTGTCACAAAATATTTCCTATTGTATCCTAGGAGAGCATTTACTTTGTTTTGCGGCTGCGTCTCACTGATGGTATTACAGAGTCTGGCATTAGCTAGTATGCCATTGCAAATTCCAAATGATCTTCTGTGAGGTTACAGAAGAAGTTCTAGACATTTACATTAATTTGCACCTTGTATGAATTCATTTAATCAGTCTGAATTTCCCTGATCTTGAGGTCATGTAGTAATTTCTGCATGATATTTCAATCTTCCTGCATTGATAATGTCTCCTAATATTATACCATGTGTACTTTTTATTAGCAAATCTATGCTCTCAGATGAGTTCTATAATGACTTTATATTTTCTAGTTGTCTTTACTAATTTTCTATGGAGTCTTGCAAGCACATTGCTGGACACTTTTTTCATCTCGTTTCCAACATGTACCTTTCTCCCTTCTATTTGCAAATAAATTATCTTTATGTCCCTCTGTTGGTTGGCTACCAGCTATTCAGATGTGCCTTCCAGGAAATTTCCAGTGAAAGAAGTAGTCCTAAGAGTCCACTCAAACAACAGCCAAGCAAGAAATACTAAAATGTCAGTCAGTTTTGTGGTCACATACTCATGTATGCTCAAAGTCCTGTTCAGGAATCAAAAAGAATGGCAAAAAATTAAAAATGTTATTGATGAGCTGCTGTTCTGTTTTCCTGCTTATTTGCTGTATCCCTCTCCTCCAATACTCATACTAAGCTATCATTTACATTGTTCACAGGCTTCCTGAGATGTGAACATCTTTAGTGTCTGTGTTTCTGTATTTATTTCGCATGGTCTTGAGAGCTTTCTTCTGAAGATCCCCACCCCTCAATATTTTAAAAAAGTCTTCCTTAGAGCAGGTTGCAATATTTGGAGTGGCTGTAGAGTATTTGGAGCAGGAAACCTGATTTGGTTCTGGCACCTAGCCTGAAGGCAGTCCACTGGAGTCAGTATGTCTAGAATGTTTAGGGAGGTCATTTCTTCTCTTAGGGCCTAACCATGGCTAAGTGATGAAGAGATTAATCTGGTTTAAATATATAGATCCTCTAGTGTCTATTTAAATTAAACTATTTCAGAGAGTGAATTGTAAGTTTTATTTTAGAGTTTCAGTGAGGTCAAGGAGACAAATAAAACAATAATTGAAATGCACATCCTCTGCACTGTCACCAAATTGCTTTGGATTTTTGCTTGTTTGCCATACGAACACTCAGTCTGCAAGGGAAAATCTGAATACAAAAGTTGCATATGACTTGCAAAGTCATATATATATCATGTATAACTGATCATGCTAGCATCAAAATGTAGCAATTGCCTTTTATGGATGGAAAGTAACTACTTGACAGAAGCTAGAAAGAATGGGCTTTTTTCCCTGTCTATTGATGGAGAAACTTCTAGCAGTACCATAGCATTGACAAATAGTAGGCAAAATCAGAATACTGGAATGTGTCATGTGGCAATTTATGTACTTATAGGAAACCTTTCATCCTAAAACTCCTCTTATGTTCCATCTGAGAAAATTCACAACTTAAAAAGGCTCAGTCTATCCTCCTTAAGATGAAATATATCTTCTTTTTTATTAGGATGGAATCTTTTGCTGCAGAGATACCTGAGGAAACTAATGCTAACCTTCTTGATTTTGGTTCTGTAGAAAGGGAACATCACTGGCTTCAGTGGATCTGTAAGTGAGCTATACAAAGGTAATGACATGAAAGTCAGTCCTTCTATAAGTTTCAAACTTCAGCTATAATGTTTAATAGTTCAATGAAAACATGGGTTCTATTAGACTTCTGCAGGGAATGGGTCCATGAAACATGACTACTGCTCTTTGAAATATTATGAGATCACCTCCGCCTGCTTCCCTAGCAGGAGAGGGGAGCACTGAGTCCAGGGCAAGATAAACAAGGCTGTCCAGGAAGTTCTCTGCTCCTTACAAGCTTAGACCAATCTCACTGCACCCTTGCTGAGGTTATGCCACTTTGGAAGTACTGCTTTCCCATCAGCAGGATGGCACAGGGAGCTTACAAGGAGCTGAACTTGTAAATAGTCCAAGTGAAGCATGGCTACCGTGCAGCCATACTGCTGACTTCTTCCTGAAGGAGAAAAGAAGGTGTTTGTTCCCACTGCACTGGCCTGTGAAAAAAATACATTGCTTTTCCTAAAGTCAGTCCCATGCCAGCTCTCATACCCTAGTGTATTACTCACTGATTGCTGATACAACCCAGGGTCTCTAATTACAGCTGATTTTTTTTTTCCAAGTTTGTTATGTAGACTGGAAGCTGTTGACCTTTACCATGTTGAACAGTGCTTGTGATTTATCAATGGGAATGAATTTTCTTTGAACTTCTTCAAATCCTGCAGGATTCAACTCTTAAAAATTTCTATAAACAGCAATCTGATGTGGAGTAGCTATACCAGCCAAAGGACTTACAGGGTAATGTGGAGTACTGTGGGGAATCATGAAAGAGCATAACTGATGGGGCTGTTCCCACTGCTTCATCCAAGGAATGTGTTCCCTAATTTCTAGAACAGAAGGTCTTAGTTCTCCTGCCCAGTTACGTGCTGAGTAAACTTTTCTCAGAGCCTGAAGGGTGATGTATTCGTAAATATTTAGGAGCCTGTGCCCTATGGAGATGTCTAAACAATGGGCTGTAACTATGCTGCATCCACTGTTGCTGGAATATTATCATGTATATCCTTCCATTTCATTAACTCAAGACACAGAAGAGCAATGTAAGTGCTGTGATTTGTTTTAAAGAGTAGGATTATCTTAAGATGAGAATAATTACAAGTTTTCCCTCCAGCTACTCATGTGAAGGCAATTTGAATAAAGCTTTAAAAAAGAGAAAGCAATATAGCACAGAAGGAAAGAGGAAGGTTATGTATATAATCACTAAACAGTTCAAATTAAAATTTCAAGGAGGTTAATGCATTTAGTCAAAGTCAATTTTCTATCCTCCATGTTTTGTTCCACTGATGATTAGAGGATAAGGTGAATTCAGAATTTGGGTGAGATGAACCTTATTGTACTAACTTAGTAACTAAACATGGCTTAGTGGATAAAACTGCTTTGAGAAACCAATGTGTGTTCGGATTGATAATTCATACACTATAAAACTATTCATCTGACTAACAGAATTTACAATTAAAAAGATTCAGGACATCATCCTACTTGTATTAAATCAATTATAAAGCTGTCCTGAACTTCAGTCGAGCAAAATAAGGGCATAAGTCTGGAATATTGCTGTTTAAAATGGAAGATTTTTAAAACTAGGAACGAGGCAGCACAAGGCAGGCACTGGCAGCTCATAGCCTGTGGCCTGGGCCACTAAGTAGGTTGGTCTGCATTATTCTCATCCAAAAGTAACAGGCTTTGTTCTGGGAAATGAAGCTTGCAGTATGCCTCATGAGCAGCTTTTCTGATGGGTGAGATTTCTTCTTTAACATGTTAAAAAATGAGTTTATGCCCTCACCTCTAAGGGGTCACTCAGCTTTTAGGAGAAAGGTGAAACAGGTTAAAAGAGCGTCTTGCTGGCTTAAATTCAGAAGTATATACGTTGTAAAGGATTTTTTAGAACTATATGCCTCAGACGGAGAATTACTGTGCCATCAGGGAGAAATTAGTAACCTATATCCAGTTAAAAGAGCTGACAGACACTTCCTGAAGAAATATGCCAGCACTTCTATCAGCGGTGTGAAGGGGTGCACAAGTGTGTGTTTGTTAGGGATGGGAACCCTGGCATATGGCCCTCCATTCTTGCAGACTTGTCCATCTCCATGAGGTTGAAGAACAAGTCTGCAAACTGGTTGTTATTTGATTCTCTTGTTTTGTCTGTGAGCCATTCCTTAGGGAAAAGAGGGAAGAAGAAGACTTTTGTACACCTGGAATAGAAACTCCTGTGTTTAGCAACTCCTTCTCTCCATTTCTCTAATTGTTTTATTTAAAGGGTAAGACTGCTTTCTAAAAGTCTCAAACCTCCTATCAAAATTAGATTTCTCTGAGTCTTATGGTACTGTCTGAGCAGGACAATGAAAAATGTGCCAGCAGACATTGCTGTACAGTCTTGACTTTCAGACAGCTGAAGGCAAAAGAATCCCAATGGATTTTGTTTAAAAGTATTTTCAAGAAATAATGAGAAATAGTAAAAGTGCACCAAAAGATACGGAGTGCCAACTAATTTAATAGTTTTTTACAAGATTAGTTTATGGCAAATAGCATGTGCATGCTAAGAACTGCTCAGAGGGATTGGTCACTTTAATCTTAATGCACAAGAAAAAGTGACTCTAAAGCTTCTGTTTTTCAGAAGAGTGAAAAGTCCAGGAGTTTACGTCGCTCACCAGAGCTGGCAGTGAAGGAGAAACAATGTGGTTTTGCTTATAAATAACCTGTATCTAGAGAGGCAATTAAAAGAATAAATAGGAGCCCTTGAAAATGTAATCTAAAACTTAAGCAGCCCTTCTGTGACATGGATTTTTAAAAACATTTTCACTAAACAAGTGCTAAAGGGAAAAGTCAACTACAGCAACAGTGTAAAAGAGAAAATTGCCAAAGAATAAGTTTCTAGCAAAGAAATTACTAGAATTTGTAATTTTTTCATCCAGGTCTCAAGGATACACCATAATAGCTTAAAGCAAATGAATCAACTCTCAACTGTAGTATTGGGTCGTATTTGAAAGCTCCATCTCTGAAACCAGGAAAAAAAAGAATAGCACTGTGAAACAAACTCCTACAGGACACTTCTCCAGAAAAATCCCTGCAAAATAAACACAGAACTTCAGTGCAATATCTTAGGAAAATAAGACTTTGTGGCCATTTTTAGAGGAATTTCTGGGTGAAAGAAAAACCTCTGAGAAAGCTCAATGCTACACTGTACAAAAAACTTACTTTGCAAGCTTACTTTGTACCGTAAGAATCTCTGGAGATGGAAACATGTCAGACCTTATCATCTGTATTTTGTTTTGGGACAGGGATTCCTTATGACAGGAAGATGGGATTTGACAGAACAGTGCTGGGTCCAGGTCCTCTCTCCTCCGTGATCTGTGCTCAGGAGAGGAGTTCAGGACCAAATGTAGGAGAGGTGGCACTGTGGATCCTGCTTTCTCACATGTTGCTTTTGTCCCATCTTAAATGACTTGTTCTGTTGTTGATACTGTAAGATTAGAACAAAATTTGACTCTTCTGACTACAATGAAAATGGGGTAGGCAGTAGCATTTATGAAAATAGATGAATAATGTAAACATCAATGATTTTGAATTGGTCACCTCAATTTGTCTTAGTATCTGACTGCCCCATAGCACTACTGAGAAATAGTGACACATACCCACTTTGAAAATACCTTTTGTATTGAGTAGCTATTCTGCTTTTTTCAGTGTGAATATCTCTTAAATTTTGTGTCTTGGTGAAATTGCAGGTCAAAAAGAATTAGCCTTCTACATACAGACCAGAGGTCTCAATTCAGCTCTATAATAGAAATGTTTATAGAAACATATAGAAAGTATAGCACATTGTCCTTAGCACTCAGAGAAATTTAAATCCATAGGCTAAATACTTCTATGTCTCTCCAAATGATTTAACTTACTCGTTAGTTGTGTGTGATTTACTGGGTCAGCTTCCACAGTTTTCATAATTTTCTTGGTAGCATAGCAGATTATTAAAATTTCTTTCTGCTTACAGGCATTTGAATTGTTTCCTCTTTTTATTGCAAAAGCAGCTTTAACATTTGCTATTTTACTTAGATAGGACTTAAAAGTCCAGAAGTGATTATACATGTAACTTCCAGAAACATCAACTGTAGCTGTTTAGACATGGATTACAATGCACCCTTCTGTTCATTTTATCTAATTTTATTATGCATTTTAATAGAATATGCCATGTAAATTTAAGGAACCAACCAAGTACAACAGAGCATAAAGTTGCCAATCACAATGCATATTGACCAGGAAAGAAAATTATGAGCTACAAAGAAAACAAATCCTTTATGACAATTGTACTATACAGAAAGATGGAAAACCTGATTACAGTCTTGCTTCTTCTAATAGAATAACAATATTCCAGAGTATGAAAAAGACACAAAACTAGTGCAAGACCACAATCACATCAAAAGGGCTGTTCAATATGCACTGATAATAGAACTAAAAGCATGTCAGGGAAAGTAATATGAAGTGATTATCATATCCAGCAGATTATTTAATTTCTGTTCATTATCTACTTTTATTCCTATACAAAAAACACTGACTCAAACATTTGAATTAAAAAAAAGAGAAAAAAATAGAGACGAATTCTACAGAACACTTCCAGTGAAGCTGGACATTATTTTAAGCTTATGCTACTGAAACTATCATGTTCCCCAGTAAACTAACATTTTACCTGAAGTGAATATTTTCTTATCTTGCAGACCAGAAGAAACTAAACATACCTATCTAAAATTATACAAATGGGATAGAAAGCACTGCTGTTAAATCCCTTATAGAGCCTCACCCATTGCCATGTCCCACAGCACCCTCCTGTTGAGAAGTGAGAGGTATTTTGCTCTGAGTCATATTTCCTGTTCTATGTGAGTGGTAACTGTGGACATCCACTTCCCTTCTCTTGGCTGAGCAAAACCACTTCAAAATGATACCACAGAGCCCCAAATTCTCCAAAATATGTTCCATAGGCTCAGGATAAGGAAAGGTGAGTGAAAACATTTTGGAGTGGAAGGAAAGCTGTCCAGGAGGAAGAGGCATTTTAGTCCCTCATTATATATTAGCTGTTGGTGTTAAAAGATTTCAGGACATACTTTTCAATTCTGAAAGACCAAAAGAAAAATATTTCTATTTACATTTCCTGAGGTAAAGTTGTAGTCCTTCATGTTAAAGTAATAATTTTTTTTGCTAGGCTCCTGACTATGAAGGACTTTGGTCCTTAACTGGTTTTATGACTGCATGACCTATTTATATTGTAATAATCATACAAAGAATTTTAAAATGAACAATTTTCTCTTGCTTGCTGGACTACCAGTGTAGGGCCAATAGAGTAAATTTACATGCAGAATCATAGAATCATAGAATTAACCAGGTTGGAAAAAACCTCCAAGATCATCAAGTCCTTTGATCTAACCATTGTGCTTACTAGACCATGGCACTCAGCGCCTCATCCAGTCTCACCTTAAAAACCTCCAGGGATCATGAATCAACCACCTCTCTAGGCAGCCTATTCTAATTCCTGATTACTCTCTCTCTAAAAAGTTTCTTCCTAGTATCTAACCTGAACCTCCCTTGGCAGAGTTTAAGCCCATGCCCCCTTGCCCTATTGCTGGTTGCCTGGGAGAAGAGACCAACCCCCACCTGGCTACAACCTCCTTTCAGGTAGTTGTAGGGAGTGATGAGGTCACCCCTGAGCCTTCTCTTCTCCAGAATAAACAACCTCAGCTCCCTCAGCCTCTCCTCATTGCACTTGTGCTCCAGTCCTTTCACCAGCTCTGTTGCTCTTCTCTGGACCTGCTCCAGCACCTCAATGTCCTTCCTGAACTGAGGGGCCCAGAACTGGACACAGCACTCGAGGTGTGGCCTCACCACTGCTGAGTACAGGGGAAGAATCACTCCCCTGGTCCTGCTGACCACACTATTCCTGATACAGGCCAGGATGCCATTGGCCTTCTTGGCCACCTGGACACACTGCTGGCTCATACTCAGCCTCTTGTCAATCCAAACCCCCAGGTCCCTTTCTGCCTGGCTGCTCTCCAGCCACTCTGTCCCCAGCCTGTAGTGCTGCAGGGGGTTGTTGTGGCCAAAGTGCAGGACCCAGAACTTGGCCTTGTTAAACCTCACTCAGTTGGAGTCAGCCCATCTGTCCAGCTGTTCACATCCCTCTGCAGAGCCCTCCTGCTCTGCCCTCCAGCAGGTCAACACTCTCTCCCAACTTGGTGTCATCTGCAAATTTGTTAATAATGAACTCAATACTCTCATCTAAATCATCAATAAATATATGAAACAGGACTGGGCCCAACACTGACCCCTGGGGACACCACTGGTGACCAGCTGACAGCTGGATGCAGCTCCGTTCACCAGGACTCTGTGCCCAGCCATCCAGACAGTTCCTAACCCAGCACAGAGTGCCCCTGTCCGAGCCTTGGGCTACAGCCTTCCCAGAAGTATATTATGGGAGATGGTGTCAAAGGCTTTGCTGAAGTCCAGATAAACCACATCCACAGCCTTTCCCTCATCCACCAGGCAGGTCACCTGATTATAAGGGAGATCAGATTGCTCAGGCAGGACATGCCCATCCTAAACTCATGCTGGCTGGGTCTGATCCCTTGACCATCCTGTAGATGTTGTGTGATTGCACTCAGGATGATCTGCTCCATAACCCTGCCAGGCACCGAGGTCAGGCTGACATGCCTATAGTTTCCTGAGTCCTCCTTGCAGCTCCTTTTGTGGACTGGTGTGACATTTGCCAACTTCCAATCATCTGGGACCTCCCCAGATAGCCAGGACTGTTGGTAAATGAGAGTGGCTTAGCAAGCTCTTCCACCAGCCTGCTCATCACTCTTGGGTGGATTCCATCTGGCCCCATAGACTTGTGAGGATCTAAGTGCGTCAGCAGGTCTCTAGCTATTTCCTCCTGGAATATGGGGGACTATTCAGCTTCTTGTCCCTGTGTACCAGCTTTGGAGGCCAGTTGTCTTGAGGACAACCTGTCTTACTGTTGAAAACTGAGGCAAAGATGGTGTTAAGTATCTCAGCTTTTTCGTCATCTTTGATAACTATGTTCCCCTACCATGTCCAATAAGGAACAAAGGTTCTCCTTGTCTCCACTTTTGCTAGAGATGTATTGTAGAAAGACTTTTTGTTATGCATAACAGAAGCAGTCAGATTAACTTCAAATTGTTCATCTCTCTAATTTTCTTTCCACTTGACCTAAAGATATTCCTAAACTCTTCATGAGTAGTCTGCCCTTTTTTCCATAGTTGATAAACTAATAAACTATCTTTTTTTTCCCTAATTTCCCTGAAAATGTCACTGTTCAGCTAGGCCATTAGTCTACCCTGATGGCTCACCTTTCAGCACATTGGGACAGCCTGCTACTGCATGGTCAAGACTTCCTTCTTGAAGTAGTGTACAATGCAAGTGAATGTATTGAAATTTATGGAAGGAGAATGCCAATCAATTCAACAGTCACCGACTGTCCATTTATCAATGCTGCTTAGATGTAACAGGGAAGTTATAATGTCCTCTTTTGGAATGAGCAAACCTGATTTTTTCTGGGAGGGAGATTCAGCACAATGTTATCACTACCTGCATTTTTAGAGTTTTGTAATCTCTACAGAAATCTTTGCTTCACACCTTGCCTTGATTTCCTGTTAAAATATTGTATTGTAGGATGTACTAATTACCTATTTCTAACTAACTTTTCTAGTTAAAAGTTAGTTATCATACTCAGATGACAAGATACTATTGAAAATATTTTCAACAGTTTGAGCAGGCCAGACTGGTGGGATGCATGACTATGCTATCTGTAGGCCAGCAACCAAGTGAAGTAACAAACTGCATAACACTGCACACACTTCTGAAGGAGTGTGCCTTTAAACATATACTCTGAAAGGGACAAACAAGCAATTTTGAATAGCAATTGCAAATGAGAATATTTTTCAGAGAAGAGAGAACCCTTTCTATAATGGAAAGCCTCCTCTTGCCTCCTAATATGAAATAAGGAAATAGTTTGCTGGGAATAATTTTTCTGAATAAAGCATTTTTTCCTGAATATGAAAACCTATGTTACAATCTGCAATGCCTCTCTGTTATTCATTTACTGCATTCTAGATTACTTGGACTTTTGATTTTAAGTCACTGTGACAGTATTAAAGAAAAAAAAAACCCAAAGTTTTTGAGTCAAAAGCAAGACTTGGACTGAAGCGAGCTGGATCTTTGAGAACAGACCAAGAAAATCAACCTTAAAGTAAAAAGAAAAGATCCCTTTACCAGCTGACTATCTCAGATTAGCTGTACCATTTGCTGTGATAAACAAAGGTGTTTTTCTTCTTGGTTATCTGTCGGAGAACACTGTCTCAAAGGCTACCAGAACAACCAGGATGAACAGTTTATCAATACCACAAACGGACAATTACCTCAGAACTCACAAATTCATGTTTTATCCCTTTGAATTTGTATACTGTATTCTGATTGGTGGTGGTTACCCGGTTACCGGTTTCCCATTGGCTGTATATTCCCTACTTCCCATTGGCTGGCTGGTGATGCAATCCCAGTGTCATCATGTGAGGCTGGCCACGCCCCATCTGTATTCCCCTCCTTCCCTATAAGCCCTTCCCCTCTTGCCGTGATCCGCCCCCAAACTCCTCCCACTTTCCAAGCTCCTCCCTGACCCTATATAAGTCCCAAGCTCCCATGAATAAATCAGTTCTAGCCCTCATCCCTCCATCGGCTGGGACCGTCTCCTTTCTTCTCTCCCCTGCGGCATGCAAAAGTTATCTTCCCTGTCCCTCTGAGGCAGAAGGAGGTGTGCACTCGCATCTTACCTTCTCCCCAAACTGCAGTCTGATGATCCTGCTCTGAACCATTTTTACCATCAGTTTAAGCTAAGAAAGAAGGCTAAAATACATTTACACATTTCTTCAGCTATCCCTGCTGTGTGGGAAGTAACCTCTGGTAAAGGCACAGGCCAAGCAATCAGGAGTTGTAATATCTTAAGCCTTGAGAGCAAACAGAACTAAGGCTTGTCTTTCAGTTTCCCACTGGCAGCAACACTGCTGGAGGAAGACTAACACAATATTCAAAGTGAGCTGCTCAAAGATGTATCAAACCCTTTTCAATATCAGGCTTCTTAAGGGATAGCTTTTTGTTTTTCTGGTCAGAAACTCACAGTAGTGCTGCAGAGCAACGTTCTCATTTAACAACAGGAGTGAAGTGATAAAAACTGGGAAAGAAAAGAGTGAGGAATAAATTTTGCGCATCTTAAATATTATTTATATTGATACCAGGATGGGAACAATATTATGTGGAGCCTGTTTTCTGGCTTGGTTGGTTAAGATCAAGAGGATGAAGACCCTAGGCTCTTGAATATATTTCAGCATCCTATAAGATGGAGGAAGAGACTGAGAAAGGTTGCTCCATCCTGCTCTCCCTTCTTTCTGATACTGAAGTTGAGCTCTGGGTGGTAGTAGAAGTAAGTTATACTCATAATTTTATTTTCCACTTAGGTTCATTTCCAGACAGGTTACTGAGGGGCCTTTTGCTTTACAAAACCACAGTTCACCTTGGAAAATGAACAGAATGCCATCACCACCAATGGACTACAGAAATGCAGATTATTGCTAGGACTAAGTTAGCTTTTCTGCCTAAATTGCTGACCAGCCTAGAACAGTTTATATTCTAGAGCAAATTGCACCACTCTAAATAAGCCAATGCTAAGCAACTTTGGTAGACGAATTCATTATTTGCCTAAATCACACATTAGTAAAGCCAGAGAGTTATGAAAAATTAACCAAGGAGCTAACTGCAAGATTTCTTGTTAGAAATGAGATCACAGAATTGTAGAATGTTAAGGGTTGGAAGAGACCTTAAAGATCACCTAGTCCCAGCCCTCCCTGCCCTGGGCAGGGACAACTCCCGCTAGACCAGGTTGCTCAAGGCCTTATCCAGCCTGGCTTTGAACACTGCCACAGCCTCTCGGGGCAACCTGTTCTACTATCTCACTACCCTAGATATTTCTTCCCAATATCAGCCTAAATTTCCCATCTTTCTCTTTGCACCCATTACACCTTGTCCTATCATTACAGTTCCTGAAGAAAAGTCTCTTTCTGGCTTTCCTGTAGACCCCCTTCGGATAGTGGAAGGTTGTCATAAGGTCTTTCAACAACCTCCTCTTCTCCAGGCTGAACTGCCCCAAATTTCTCAGCCTGTTTTCTTTGTAGGGGAGCTACACCACTTCTCCTATTGACCTTGTGGCCCACGTCTGGACTTGCTCCAATAGTTCCATGTCCATTGTATGTTGGAGGGACAGAGTCATCCCATCTTTCATTTCTTATTGAATAAACAAGGACATGTTGGAAGAAAGACATATTCTGTATATCTGTGATGGTTTAGCCTTAAGAATTTTAAATGAAACCCAAAGGCCAACTGTAAAATAAGATTACTCATTATTCTAGGAATAAATTTAGTACAAACCAAAAAAATAATGTTCACTAAAAGAAAAAAAAATCACCTTAAAAACCCCCAAACAAAACCCCACCCCCTAACTAATATCATCCTTCTCTCACCATAGGAACTACTGAATGCAAATATAGCCATAAATACAAGCCCAAATGCATTACTTTTTTTTCCCAGCATGTTTTCTGTGTCTTGCCTTCTTTNAGGTTCCTTTGGGGTTTTTGAACTCACCCTTGTTTACCCCAAATTGTCATCTTCAGCTGAGCAGCAGAGAGGGGATGGGAATGGGGTTGTTACATTGTGAAGTCCCCAAACCTACACAGAGGGAGGTCAGATCTGTATCACTGTTATTGATTCATGTGAATACAAGGCAGGATAGTTCTTGCCTCTGAAATGGATTCTTCCATTAGAACTTCACTCATTTTATGCTGTTGATCACAGGTCTTTGAGTGTTACTATCCAAGCAAATCCTTATCTACTGATTTATCAAATCCATGCCTATCCAATTTAGAGACAAAGATGTCCTGAAGGGCAGGGTCAAATGCTTTGCACAAGTCCATGTAGATGGCATCAGTCATTCTTCCCTCATCCACTAATATTGTAAGCCTGTCTTAAAAAGCCACCAGATTTGTCAGGCATGATTTGCCCTTAGTTAAGCCCTGCTGGCTGTTACCAATCACCTATGGGTTTTAACGTGCATCAGCGTAGTTTTCAGGATAGTCTGCCCCACAGTCTTGCCTGGCACAGAGGTGAGACTGACTGGCCTGTAATTCCCTAGATCTTAGGATATTACGAAAAGCTATCAAAATAACATCAGAACACTGCAGTTCGGAAGTAAATTAATTTAAAGAATTTTAGCTGTTATCTGCAATTGATAGCTCTGGATAGGAACATCGTATGTAGCTCTGCATTGAGACTAGCTGGTTAGACTGTGGCCTTAATATTTTTAGTGTAAGGATTTCCCGGTGGGAATGTGTTCTATTACCAGAAGTGCGTAACACATTTCAAATTTCACAGGAATCAACACAGAGGGAAAACAGATATGATCAGTATTGGTAACAATCAACACCTTTGGTGCTGCTGGTAGCACCATTTCTACAATAAAAAGAGGGTGAGAAAAAAATGTGAGTGCAACTATAAAGATAATACTGTCACCATAAATATTACTTGGGCAAACACCCTGGGCTTACAACATGATTTTCAAGAACAAAATACAGCCTTTCATGTGAAGTCTCACTGTATTAAGGTCAAAAGTTGTTTCCAAAAATGTTAATTTCATTTCATTTAAATATTCATTCCAAATATGTTAAAGCAATTTCCTTTAGCATCTCTTTGGTAAAACATTCTTGAAAACCTGCATCTAGATCATCCCCTGTGTTTTTTATTTTGTTTTAATTTTGCTTGTTTGTTTGTTTTGTTAATATAGCTTTATTTTTTCTGTGGGTTTGCTTGTTGTTTATTTTTTTTAATAGGAGTATAACTTTAACTTCTTACCTGCAAATCAGCTATCCTCTGTCTTCAGCCCATTAACCCTTTCCAGAACCCAAAAATTGGAACTGTAAACTACTGATTGCCAATTCTTATCAATTGTTGCTTTCAAAAGAATCAGGAAATAAATATCACTACTAGTACCACCTCCTTCCAAACAATTTGTGCTGAAAGTAATTAATAGCTTTACCTCTATTTCCAATGTTTTTGGAACAACTAGACATTTTCTTCTTTAACTTCAAAGTTTTATTTTAAGCATTTATCTAGCAATCAGAGCTGCTTTAGTTCTACTGTCCTGTAGTATTCAGATTTTTCTCCCAATTTTTAGTCAGATGTTTAAAGATATTCAGATAATTCTCTAATCCCTGCATTATAAATCAAATTTCACTATATTTATGTCATATGGTAGGAAAGTGCAGGTTCTGAAAGTCCCTGCATCTAGACTTTCTTCTTCTGTTTTATCTAGTCTTGTTTCAGTTATTGGTCCAGAGCTCTGGGGAATTGTCAACATTGTCTGTTTTTCCTACAGCCAGTTCCAGTTCTAAAGTAACAAAATCTCATTAGTTTGTACCCTCTCTGGTTGATCTGCAAAAGGAATTTAACAGATGTATAATTGAGGTTACATCTATGCATTTTACAAAAACAGTTATGTAATGCTAGGAATATTTATTGTTCTGCTACATTATAGCTCAAGTTAATTATACCTACACAATTCAGGGTCAGTGTACCCCTCAGGCAACATCCTTGTCTTTGTATTGTCTTACTATTTACTGTGGGTTTCCTGATCAGTCAGTCAATTTCCACCTGCCTCACACTGAGCCTCTTGTCATTACACCTGTTTACTGTGAGTAGGTATGTCTATTTATCAGAAGGCTGAGGGGATAATAGGTTACTAACTTCCTTTTTTTTGATGATGGCTACAAGTGGAGGGGTTGCTGCCATGCTCCAGAGTTCTCATCTATGTAGGTAAAGTGAGACTGCTTTCTACCTTCTTTTTCCAAGGCAAGTTATTAAGACTTTTAATTCTTATTAATCTGTAATGCCATTGTACTGAACAAGGTAACAGGAGGCTTTTTCTACAAAGTATCTGGTTTCTGTCAATTATTAGATCCTTTTCAGTTAAATGTTGACATTGCTTATACAAATCACTCACACAATCCAAAACTTGACTAAATTGTAAACACAGAAAAAGACAAAAGCTGAGAAATGAGAGAAGTACCCTCCTAAGTAAGTCTTGTTAACAAAGTTTTATTACTGTAAATAACAGTCATTCTTTTGTTACAGATGTGGATGTTTTTCTCTCTTGTGGAGATGGAAAGGGCCATCTGGAAGCCAAAGAGCTGAATCTGTACAGGGTCATGCCTGTAAAATATAGTCTGCCTGTTTTTTTTTTTGTTTTGTTTTTTTTTCTCTGTTTGTCAATACTTGCATTGATTAAAAATGTTCTTACATGTCTCAACCAGCTGTCTTTATACAGAGCAGTTCCACTTACTTTTGTCTTACAGCGTATATTAGTTTGCTTATCTCTGTATATTAGATGTACATTGTAGCTAGTATTAGAAATGTTAAATGGAGGATTTTTAAAGTATTTGCTTTCATGCCCTCTCTCTCCACTATCATGCTTATATTTACAATGTAATAAAGGTAATGGCATAAATTATGAGGAATTATTTTTACTGTGGCTTTTTTTTGTTTGCTTGGCATTTTTAAATGACTTTCCCACCTGCCTTCTGTTTATACATAGTCATTTTGGCTGATTATTTCATATACTGTACTGCATTTAGAAAAACTTGCCTGTAACTATAGTAACTATTTTTGATTAGGCACAGTTGAGCACATGGGCTCATTTTAATATAGCTGGAAAAAAAATGGAAAAATGATCTTGAAAGCTCCTGAAATCATTTAGGTTATTATTGCCTTTCATTTTAAGTTCAACAGAGAAAGAATTGCTCATGGCCCCTCTTTCTTACTTTCAGTGTTGTTTTTTGTTTGTTTGTTTGTTTGTTTTGGTTTTTGTTTTTGTTTGGTTGGTTGTTTTTTACCTTAGTAGATATGGGCTCTAAAGGATTTATATAAAAGTTTTTGGAGATTTTCCATGGGCAGCTTGTCTTCCTGAAGATAAAAAATCTATGTACGATAAGAAATGTCTAACCAGAAGCAACACTGGAACATTCTTGTCTTCTCTATTATACCAGAGAGAATGTGGCCCTCTGTAATCCAATTACCCTTATTCCCTGTTATGACTTGGCCCAAAATCTTTCCAAGCCAGATGGGATTGAGCTGTAATAACTTGAAGGAGGGCAAAGAGGGCCAGAGGAAGAAGTACTGGTCCCACTTATCTGTCCCTTTATCTCTACACAGACTTTGAAGAATATTTCCTCATGTCCAGGTGTGCAAAGTGTTTTCTAGGACAAGCATATCCAGAAAGCAGTCCTGGAAGGACATCCTTTGCAGAAGTCTCTGTGTTGCCGATACTGAAGTAACTCAACCATCCTAGTTATCAGAGAGAGAATAGAAAATACCTACTTCCTTCTGAAACTATTGATTCACCATGTAACCTGACATGATCTTATTGCAATCTGAAATCCATAAAAAATTCTGTGGAAGAGAGAAAACTGAATCCCAAAGATTTTGTTGCAGGAGAATAAGAGCCATTCCCTGGCAACATCTTTAGTAGTCGTGTGTGTATGAACAGCGCTCTAAGACTCGTTCAGGACCTCATGATACACCTCATAGTCACATTTTTTTTTTCTGTGAATCAGAGGCCATAGTGCAAGCATAGTCCACTTCTAACTAACCACAGCCTGCTCGCCAGGATGGTAATGACATGAAAGTAATCTGAAGTGCACCTGACTGGTGGCGAGCACAGAGCATGAGACTGGATATCAACAGAGGAATCAGGATTGAGTTCCCATGGGTTTCTCCTCAGTAATTATGTCATAAAATGTTGATATTGTTGCCCTAATTAGCTGAAAAACATTTTGGAAATTTGTCAATATTTCTTGCTCATCAGTTGACAAAGCATGTACAGTGATGTGATTGCTTCAGCAGATGGCTGTATAACACACTTTACAAATGTCTTGATTTTTTTTTCAATCTGTCAGAACATTATTTATTCAGTCTCTTCAGTGTTCAAATAAATCTAGTTATTATTCCAAGAGTTAATAGCAATTTCTGTCCCTTGGTCTCTGTTGCAAAGGACAAGTGCTCCATATCAACCTCTGTAATGCCTAATGTTGAATTTTTCAAATCAGTAGAAGGTTTACTGTCGAGAAAAATGTACTTCCTTGAAGAAAGATGGTGTCTTGAGACAGCCCAAGGGTAATTTGCCTCATGTTGTGATTAGCAGTGACCAGTTTCAGTCTCTAGTCAGTAGTCCTGAATTTCTGTTGTCCTGCTGTCTGTGTTGCCTGTAAGGGTCCAGCTGCATGAGAGAAGTCCTCCCTCTGCCTCTTGCCTTTGTAATACTTCAAACAGTTGCTGTCTTGATGAGGGTTGGGAAGGAATCAACAACGCTTAACTAAGCTCTGACTACTTTTCTTTTGGTGAGAGAAAAGTGATTGATTTGCTTCATCTCCCACTCAAAGGCAGCCACAATCTCTTTATTCATACTGTACTAAATTAAAACTAGAATGAAAAATATCATGTAAGAGGCAAATCTGAGGGTAGGTGTTAATTTGCATGGTTCTTTGCTTAAATTGGCTGCTGTTTTAATCATGTGTGGGGTCCTCCAGGGGCTGCAAGGAGACAACCTGTCTCACCATGGTATTTACCACAGGCTTCAAGGGAATATCCACTCTGGCAGCTGGAGCACCTCCTCCCCATCCTTCTTCATTGGCCTTGGTGTGTGCAGAGTTGCTGCTCTCACATATTTCTCATTCCTCTCTTCTCTGTCTTCAATTGCTTCTGTGCAATAACTTTTTCTCGGTCTTAAATATTTCATCCCAGAGGCGCTGGCATAAATATCATTGATGGGCCTGGCCTTGGCCAGCAGCAGGTCTGTCTTGGAGCCAGCTGGCACTGGCTCTGTTGGTGTGGTGGTGCATGCCCCACCCCTGCTCTTTCCCCCGCAAGCTGCACTATGATCTCAGAAAGGCTCATTAGTCCCGAGCCTTGTCGAACGGCACCTGGGTTAAACCCCTCTTGGGCTTATCAGAAACACTGTCTGTTCCAAGGAACTAGTGCTGCCTAACAAGCTCCTGGTTTTTAATGAACAGCCTTGTAAACTTACTGTTCTTGCCTGAATAACACCCCAAGAGGAATAACATTTTTTTTAAAATCAAACTTTCAAAGAAGGTTATCGACCTGAATTACAGCCAGGACGGAAAATTACTATGACTAAAACTCACTCTCTCGAGACTGCAAAAACAGCAGTCCAGAGTGAGACCCTTTGAGCTCTCCTGGACTGCAACAGGCTGGGACCAGTAACCTCCCTCTGGGTGGGATGCCTCTCAGAGCTAGTGAACATGTTTGCTCCACTCAGAGGATCACCGAGTGATGATGATGGATCCTGGGGTGATGCACCCAACTGTTCAAGGCTCAACCCTTCCCCTGTTCAGAAGAAGTAGTGGCATCTGACGTGAGTTTTTCTCTGAATTTTGGGAGAATTTTTAACAGTTGTGTATCTGATACAGACTCCTTATCTGTGTGCATGCAAGTGTGAATATGCTGTAGCAGATGTACTAAGAATATTCTCTTATATTCTTCAGTATTTTATACTTGTAGTAAGACAAGCCTGAAAGTGAGTTGCTGTTATGATATATTAAATTCTATATGAATCCTTTGCTAAGTTGTTTAACTTCAGTTATTGATTAAGAATAATTAAGTGTAGTAAAGTGCTGTTGGGCCTTTAGTCATAAAACTGCTGGTCAAGCTGGCTCAATTTAGTATGGTAGTCTCCTCTGAAATTTCTTATTCAGCAGGAGGGTCTTCCATATTACTTTTTATCCTTACCCTCTCCTATCTTTTTCTTTACCTTCTGCCACCCTCCCACAGATAATTTTGGGTTTATTTTGATTTAGATTGATTGACTTTGAATTTTGATTTGCTTTTTCTGTGTGTTTTAATCATCTAGTAGTAGTGTGAACTTTACCAATAAATTTAGTTGTACTTTCACTTTCATATTAAAATTTTTGCTGACACACTTGTCAATGACTTTTTAAGCTACCTTAAAACACTAATTCACAACAGTTGAACAGGTATAGATCTTCTAGCAGCTTCTCACAGAAGCCATTGCTGTAACGCACCCAGCTACCAAAACCTGGCCAGGCAAACCCAATACATTCCACCTTTGCCTCTATGAATCACGTATTTTAGAATTATCATTAAAATCCACATTCCTCATGAAATCTTCACAAGCTTCCTTCACACCAACTGCAACAACAAACAAACAAAATCCCCCACATCAACACTGAATGAAACTGAACAATTTGCACAGAATCCACCCATTGTCCCTTTCCCACAATTACAACATAAATTTCTCTTGATCATTCTATTCTCTGTTCAGCCCAAAGCTGTTATGTCTCCCAGTTACTAATCTGATCTTGAATTCCTTGTGCCCTGTGTTGGGAATCAAAAAGGACTGTTGGTGTTTGAACCTGATGATGCTGGGTGCCCACCAAGCTGCTCGATCACTACCCTCCTCAGCAGGATGTGGGGAGAAAACGAAATTGAAAAAACCTTAATGAGTCAAGGTAAAGGCAGTTTACAAAGCTGAAAGTTGCTTGTGTAGAGGCAAAGGAAGAAAACAAAAATATTTTATTCTCTACTTCCCACCGGCAAGCATTGTCCAGCCACTTTCTGGGAAACATGGATTCAGCTTGTGTAGTAGTTGCTCCAGAAGACAAATGTAATAAATAATGTCCATTTCCCCCCCGTCCTCCTTTCTTTCAGCTTTTATGTCTGAGTGGCCATCAAGGGAAATGCAATATCCCTTTGTTCAGTTTGGGTCAGCTGCCCAGGCTGTATCCCCCCTCAAAGTCTTTCCCATCCACAGCCTACTGGTGTGGGGATGGCATGTTGGAGAGACAGTGCTGATGCTGTGGGAGCACTGCTCAGCGGTAGCCAAAACATGGATGTGTTACCCCTTTATGGCTACCAATGCTAAGTACAGCACTGTGAGGGCTGCTATGGGGAAAACTAATTCCATCTCAGCCAGGCTCAATACAGTGTCCAAGGAATTATCAGGAAATGTAACCCATACTGCTAGTTACTGAGCTTTGTCAGCAGGTGCCTATTTTATCAGAGCTGAAATGTGTATTTGTGCGTTTTTATCAAATACTGTTACTCCATTGAAAGGATTCACAGGATTCCTGAAAATGGAGAGGCATTGTGACAACTTATATTCATGAAAAAGTACAGGATGAAAATGAAAACTGTATTATATGTATTGAATGTCTTGCATATTTTGCTTTTAGGAAGTTGTGTTTTGCTTATTTTAATATTGTATGGTGGGGTTTTTTGTTATCTTTTAATTGAATAAAATGTTATTAGGAATATGCAGAAGAACAGCTAGAAATCATCTTCTGTCCGGATCTAAAAACACAGAAAAAAGTCTTTATAGGTTGGAGTACTGCTTAATCAGTTTGTTATTATAGTTTATCAGAGACTGATGTTCCCCATAAACATAACAGCAACTTTTGGACCTTATTTTTAATATTCTAACACTCTCTGTCTCTATAATGGTGTGTATTTCAAGAACAGGGAGGTTAAATCTGCTAATCCGTTAATTCTACGTACTAGGGCAGAAAATAAACAAAACTTAGTAGTAGAACTGCAAACCAGGGTATTTTTATACTCTGGAAATAATCATAATGGACTATGAAAAGTCAGATTCAAAACCTGTGAGATTATAGTAGTTTTCATTAGAACTCTTCAGAGTCAATATATAATTTTCTGGGAAGTGAAACTTTCCAAAGCAAAACAGTATAATTTTGTTAGAGATGATTGGACTATTCATAATTATGTACAGTGAATCAGTTACTGGAATATTTTTAGAGTTATCTTAAATTGTTTGCAAATAGAATGCAACCGGAGAAAGTTTCAAGCATACTTATTTTAGGTTAAGATTTTTCTTGTGTGGTGTTTCTATGACTTTCAACACTATATTTTAATGGACAGAGCTGTTGATGGCCACAGAGTGTGCTGCAGGACAGGCCTTGTGCCAGGGGCCTCAGACCATAAATGCATATTGAGACCAGAGGTGCAAATTGTTCTTTATTTTCATGATGTTTGTGATGTTTCCATTTCCTGCCAGCACAGTGGTTACTGAAGCAGGTAATTAGTCTTCATCATAGGTGTATGCAACAAGAAAGAGTCACTAAAGGCACTGTAGACTTCTGTCATTCTCTTGCACTTTCTATTCCATATGCAGAGATACATGTGTTGTTCCTGTCCCTTCTTGCTTTTATATCTTCTAAATTTCCATGCTCAGGTTGTCCATGCTGTCCTGAACAGTGTCTGAGGATGCTGCTAGTAATGACCAAGGGGTATGTCAGAGGTCATCTGCTGTTCAGGAACAAATTATCAGCATGGCCTTTCTGATTTCAGCCCCCCTCTTAGGTCTGTCTAAGGCCCTATTGCATAGGATACATAACAACAGTGATGTCCAGGTCTGTCTCCCTGTTTTAGCCATGGGGTAAGGGATTGGCCATGATGCCGATCCTGCCGTCAGCCTGATTGCTCTGTGGGGCCCTATGTAGCTTTGTGTGGTGCGGCAATTTCTTTAACTGTGACAGAAAACACTGGTTTTGCTTTCTTGCTTTTAGCAGCTTGACATTTTCTGTGGACTAGGCTAAGATGAGGATATAGTAGCAGTTCTAATTACGCTCCAAAGAAACTGTTCCAGCCCCACCCCCAGGAAAGAGCAGCAGTTAAGTGAAAGCATACATTTTTTATGTCAACATGTTAGTGAATAGCTTATTGTGTTATACAGTCATCTCTGCGGGTCATAAAATACAAGCAGTGCAGAATGAGGGTAAGAACAATGGAAATACCAGCCTAGCATTTGCAAGACAACTTGTTTCCTTGTTAGTACATGGGCTTCACCACTCCATCTTCCTACCTTCAGATTCTCGTTATTTCTAGTATTTGGAAGGATTTTGTGGAAATAAATACTCTGCAATATTTTCAGTGCCTCAACTGGAAAGTAAAATTCACACCATTAATATTAAAGCCTGAAGGACATTATTATTTACTTCTGATTTTTTTTGCTGTTTTTAAAGAATCATCATATTGGTATGTGTGATTTTTAAGAGGGTGGAAAATAATCCCATAGTAATTCAACAGTAATTTATTAGTCACTGCGACTGCTTTTCAAATGTTACCATTTAGATGTTTGGGTAGGCTTCTTGGGATTTGTCTTGTTTAATTGCAGTGGAAACCACTCTTTGAACACCCTACTGAAAAATTTGCTAATTTAATATGACTAATTCCTTTGTTTAGAAGGGTAACTGAAAGAGGCCTTTGGGAAAAGATGTCAGGCATTAGCAAGTGTTAAAATTGAAAACTTTTATTTACCAAGGGTGAATTTTATGAACGAATAATGATAATAAATAAGATCAATATGGACAGATGTTTTTTTCAGTCTGTACTAATAAGGCTTGGTAGCCAAAATGCTGCCTCCAACCTCTCCTGCTCACCTCAGGTGGGATGATAGCAGCCCACAGAGGATGCTACAGCATGGATAACAAATACCTGCTGACACTGTCTTGACTCCTCCACCTGCAAGACCATCTGCTGAGCCACAGTGAGGACAAGATAAATGAAATTAAACTTGTCTGGAACCAGCAGCTAATAGTTACTGTCTTTGGCTCTTCTCCAGTTTCTCTTGAAAATTCAGTAGTTTTTAATCCTGTGGCCCACAAAGCCCATCAGAGGAAGCATTCCTGGAGCAGTGCTAATGAGGCAGGGAAAAGCAATAAAAGAAAGAGTCTATTGGCACTGCCCGTATGAGCTCCTGGCACTTGCTAAGTTGTGGCCTCCAGTTGACAAGCAAACTGTAAGGTGTCATCAGTAGATGTTGGAAACAGTTTGTAAATCACTGGCAGAGTCCTCCCAGGTCACAGCTTGCTGTGTCAGGTTCTCTGATGAGTCAGAACATAATTTTTTTGTATTCTACAAAATTTCTTGTGCTGTAAGAGAAAGCCCTTGACAGTGCTCAAAGTCAAAGTGGGGAGCCAAATACCAGCTTGCTGTGATCTTAAGGAGCATTCCCAGACTTGGATCTGGTTTCCCCTTTTGATTCTCCTCTGTATGGACGTGTAGTTTTGGTCAAGGTGATACACCAGAAAGCTATATACTTAAGCACTCCACTTTATTCCAGTTTTGCTGTAACAGCTGGAAATATAAAACTACATTTTTGATCCTGCATGTATTTTATGAAATTTAGTAATGAATGCAATCCCCTTCTCCTTAGCACGAATAAGGGAACTAGTGTGGGGACACATAAAATATGGTCTTTTTGAGAAGTAGATTTTCTGAGGGCAAATTTAAATTTCATCTACCTTGTAAAGTACTGCTCAAAGGCAGCAGTTTCAACAGTTTAACATCACATATATAATAAAGTGGAGAGTATCCTCATCTTGAATTGGGATAGCTATCCAACTAATAACTTTTAAAAAATTGTAGTTTGATGTGACTACAGACTGGGTCATAAGGAATGCTAATTGCAGAATCTACAATCATGGGAGTGTGAGTATTTGCTTGGATCATGACAGACATTTCAGAAGTCTTACATTTGGAACACAGAGAAACAGTCATTGGCAATTCCTATCAGTGTCAGGCTTAAGGCTGCCTCTGTAATAAAATTCTGCTGTCTGTGTTGTACCTTCTTTCCTGAGTAACGAGCTAAGGAACTTACTCTGAAAAATATCTACTTTTCCTGCAAACACATATCTCCAGAAAAGAATTGGAAAAACTTTTGTAGTTTGTAATCACAAAAAGTATTGCTCTGCCTCAGAAATTCCTACTTGGTTGAATTGTAGTTGGGATAAGTTGTGAGCACTGTAATTTCGTCAGGAACTGACTATATCAGGGACTATGAGACAGCAGTGCAGTTGAGCTGGGGCGAAGTAAAATTTTAAGGTCTCTTTGTAGTTCTTAAACTTTCCTAAAGAAATATGGGAATGTGAAAAGGCTGGTTTTTTTCTGTCTCATAGAATTATTTTATATTTTTTTTTACCATGAAAGGATAGCATAGACGCTTTCAGATGAAACAACATCTCCTTTTCAACAATGTGTTACACTGATTCTTAAGGAGAAAAAAACCCTCACTCTTATTGCATATTTGTCATGCAATATTTGCAATGATGAGGCAAGGAAAAGTTATTTTCTTCTCATTAAAACACATACATTAGCAGCTTGTATATCATAAATTGGTGCCCATTATACACTTTAATTAGGTATGATAAATAACTAATGCTGAACACTTGAATTTAATGTGAAAAGTTTTAACAGAGTGACCTGAGTTCTAGTACTTTGATCAGGTGCAGATCTGATTTATAATGTTTGGTCTTTCAATTAATTATGTTCAGATAAATGGGTGTCATGGTTTAGGAATGGTATTCCCAAATTTAGTGTTCCCACTGAAATGCTCCAGAGCATATGCTGCCCGCTCACTCTCTCTTCCCCCACAGCAGGATGGAGAGGAGAATTGGAGGCTCAGCAGACAATGAACACAGGTTGAGATAAGAAAACTTTACCAGAAACAGCAATGGGATAAGAGATGAATGGTAATAACAACAATATTAATAACAAAGTATACAAGAGGTGTGAATGATTCACACCTGAGTGCTCACCAGACAGAGTCTGGCGCTACCACAGCTGCTCACGGCACCACCAGCCCAAGCAGAAGGGATCCCTTCTCATCCCAACCCCTGTGTATGGTATGAGGTGGTATTTAATAAACTTAGGGGCCTGGTTGTGCTCTTCCTGGATACTGCAAAAACAAACCCTGGCTGGAACCAGGATAATGGGATGTCACAAACACCTTGCTCATAAGTATTCTATTAATCTAGGAAGAAGTAAATATTAGATTATATTTAGTAGAGCACCTTCATTTCTGAAAATAGACCTCTTCAGTCTTTGCTAAGAATAGTCCAATCAAAAATCATGCTCAGTTATACACTTCTGCACAAACAGGTTTGCCTCTTTCTAAACTTTTCAAATCTTTTCCTATCATTATAAGAATTCTGATCAGAGAAAATAAATCTGACAACCAGGATGAAAGAAGTACTTCTAGAGCCTTCACAAATTTCTTTAGGTTTTTAATTTTAGGGTTTGGTTTTTCTTTTTTTTTTTTCAGTTCTGCAAGTGTTCTTAAATTTTAGTTTTGGGTTTAAGGCCCCACCTGAAGGACAGGTAATTTTTTTTCTTCTATGTGTTGAAATACTTTTTTATTTTATCTTGACATAGGTTTTAGTTAAAGTACTATCATCTACTCGTATGAAGTTTGCTGAGATTTTTCACAGACAATATAGCAGGCAGAGAACTTGTTCTCCTTGCACAAATGTGCACACACCCAGAAGTTTATTTATTTTCCTCAGATTAGACTCAGCAGAAATATTTTTACAGGCGTACTGTCCAAAGATTTTGCTTAACAAAAAATTTGTTAGGAAAAAAATTGGTTGCAGGGAGCAAAGAAATATCAGATTTTTAATGGCAGAAATTTTAGGCGTTATGTCAGAATTTCAGATTAGTGTATATACAGGGAAGTTGAAATTGTTAAGGATTTTTGTCAGGTGTGATCGCACAGCTAGTGCTTTGTTGAGCCACTTTTTCCCCAGATTAACTGTGAGACCAGGAATTTGTGGGGGGCTTTTAGATTCTGTTTCGATAGAACCTCCTCAGCAATGAGGAAGATTACCTTTCTGACACTGCACATGTTGAAAAGAGGCAGTGTTGTTGCGTCAATCCATGAATTAATGGTGCCAATTGAATACTGAAGAAAAGAAATCCTTCCCACTAGGTACTTAGCTTAGTTTCTGAATTCCTTCAGATACGTCCTCACTTTTACTCAGAGCTGCAAGCAAAATTGTCTCAATATATGTAATGTATTTCTGGATTGGGCCACAGCTAACTCCCAGACAAATTCAGAGTTCAGCTGAGATGTGTCTCAACCCAAAGAATCTGGATGCATCTGAAGAGCCAAGACTGCACTGGCTGGCTGGATTTGGATCTCAGTGTGCTCTGTACATCTTTTTCAACAGCAGCTTCTGGCACCTGTGCCACATTTGGAAACAGCAGGGCAACAGTGGGTCTTAAGCAATTGCAAATTTTTGCATTTCTCAGACATCCCACCTTGAGTCTTCTGAGGGGCTAGGGAAGAAGCATTACTTTTCTGACATATGTTCCAGCAGATGCATTGGAGAATAATGTTAGCTGTACAGCAGGCATTTTGAAGTACAGACACACAGAATACATAAAGCTACTTTGCTTTCCAACCACCTGTCTAAAAGCTCTTTTATAAGATTTTTTTTCACCCTTGACCTACTGCATGCATTATGCAGACTCTAGCGTGCATTTGATGTGTTCTGACGGAAGAAAAATGATCAATGCCAAAAATTAACAATGCCAACTTCTTCTGTAGAGTTGACTCACACATAGCGTCACACTTTTCTGTATGTGGTTGTTTTGAATGCAAATCCTGTTTTGTTTCTTTTGTTTTTATTGTTAACGTGCATGCATATATACACACACATTGCAAAGAATGGTTTTAGAGTAACCTCCAAACACTAGCAATATTTCATATTAATTCCATTCCTTGGAGTGGGAAGCAGTAGTCGCTCATGTGCAAAGGCAAACAAAATGCTGTGAACCAGAACAGCTGTTTCCAGAAAGCTTGAAAGAGAATAAAGTGCTTCTTGCTCCTCCCCAGCCCAGGGTGGGATGTACCTCCAAAACGTTCCCCTCAAGATGGTCTCTATGCTCGTGGAACAGAGGAGAGTGTTGACTGACTCGTGAGTGTGTTGTTCCTTTCATTCCCAGGTGACATCTGAGGCTCTTTACTTACACTTAGGGTAAGTGTTCGTGAAGGGACAAATGGACAAGCAGCAGTAGCATCCAGCTCAGGTGAGCACACTGCTAAAATCTTGGGAGCTTTGGTTCGGTAGTGCCAAAACTGAAGGCATCTGTGCTGAAGAGGATCCCACAGAGGAGATGCAGACCACAGTGCCCAGAGGCAATGATGTGGAAAGAAGAAAATCGGCTGAACTAGAGGAAGGAGAGAGCTTGAGCAGCAGAATTGACATCTTGTGGGAAAACCGGTGAAGGGGAATGGCAAGAAGGAGTGTGAATGTGTCAGCAAGAGAGAGAGGTGTGTCCTCTCATTTTAGCCTGCTCCCTTTCTTCTCCAGTGTCAGTCACTGGTGCTTTTCTGTACCCAGACACCAAAAGTTGAGTGTTTAGTAATTGTTCTTGTTGTAATTATCTTTTTTATCTCATTCATGCCTGGAGGGATTTGTTTGTATTTACTAAAATATTTGCTGCTGCCTCTATTCTAGGATGTTCATACACAGACAGGCTTTAAATAATAACTTCAAGTCCTTAGTGAAGTAACAGTACAATGCTTTGAGAACCTTAATCATGGATAGTGCTGAGGAAATATTTTACAATGAATAATTTATCCATCAGAAAAATGTAATGTTCCCAGCAAGTTCATGAACAGATCATGAAATTATTCTTTTATTTAAAATTATTTATTTCTCATTATTTTTTTCCAGAAAATGATCCTCTAAATCTGGTACATTACCAGTTTCTATAAATAATTCAGGTATGTGTTTTTGGCTGCACTGGGAGTTTTGTAAAATACTGCTTTTTCTGATCCCAGTCAGTTGTGTGGTTTAGTTACTTCCTTGAATACACCCTATTGAGAACCTGTGTACATAATATGGCCAGCTGAAAAGAAGATTAGATGAGTGTATCTAAAAAGAGGAAATGAAAGAAAAACCCACAATATAAATGTAGAAAAACTTCCTAAAACACTGCGTAAGCATGACTTTTAAAACAGATTTTCTTTTCATAATGCACAGTGTTAAGAACAATCTGTAACACCTGGCCTTTTCAAAATGAGGAGCATTTTTGAACCAAATCATTGTTTATTAAGACAGATTATCTCAGTTTCCAGAAAATGACTTGACAGGCTCAAAGGAATGCTATGCAAGTCTGGCCTTATAAGGAAAATCTATTCAGAGTTAAAAACGTACTTCAAAGTGAGTCTCCCAGGAAGATGGTTTGTACGCTAAGAGTAGTACTCTATTTCACTGACTACAATAATAGTTATCTGTTAACCTCTGAGGCAGCACAGCAGTGGGGCCTCATAAATAAAGCTGCAAAAATTGATGAAAACATAAAAAAATAATAAAAAGCTCACAGACACTGCTGAAGAACTTGTTCAGGAAACAGAAAACTCTTTTCAAGATATGTGAAGAGGCAGGTAATGAAGTCTGAGATTTTTATATAAATACTGAATAAACCCATGCATTGAAAAGGAATTGGTGAAAGCAATAAACCAATACACCCTAAGTGGTATCTGGGACTGTTTTAGTAATCCATGGAAGCTTTAGTTCTCCTCAGTTACAGAATCTGTCAGATTACTGAGCAAGACCAAAGTGTGCACTTTTGCACTGACTTGCTGTCACTTTATCTCACTCTCTTATTTGCATGGTGCTGTAATGAACTCTATGTTCCATCATGCAAATCCATCATGTGTGATACTATTACACAACTGTTTGAGCTTGTTTCTGGTTTTAATCACAGCTGCTAGGAGTCAAGCACTAGATAGCCCACTTTCTTGGTTAGATTACCTAGAAGTTATCCTTCTGCTGTAGTTTCTCTAGTTCCACTCTGTGCCAAAGAATGGAGTTTAACTGGGGTTAGAGTGGCTCTGCTTTACACCACTGTGGAGGTAGAGCCAAGGAAGTGCTTTTGTCTCATGGATGTGGGAGTCCTCTGCGTACTTCTGCACTCAGATAAGTTGTGCAATAAAGGCATGTCCCTTAAAGTCAATGTTTCCTATAGAGGATTTCCACCTTGCTGGTGGAAATCGAGCCCTTCTAGGTGATGCCAGAATGAGAATCTTGTGTTTGGTTGTGGTGATGAGAGTCTACCAGCTATTTTCCACTTATGCAGCTTCTGTGTCTAGCTAGAAACAAGCTGTGTCAGCTGAGGAAAATCCCAGTCAAGTGGTGATAGCATCAACAGACACATTCATATTCAGAATGCAAAGGAAGCTGTTTAAAAGGAGAAGCACGTAAGACTCCTGATGGATGATAGTCACGTCTGGCACATGGAGGCCAAATTGTTTTCTCAACTGGTTTCTAACAAAGATTTTAATAAGGTAGAATTAGGAGAAGGCCCTAGCCAATTACTGTCTTTTCTAGCTATATTATAGGCATGAAAGACTATAATTTGAAAACTGTTCTGTGGAGAACATTTCCAAAGTAAACCAGTCAATTTTAGTAATGTTTGGATTACATAAATTGAAAATTAATAGGTAAGAACAAAATATTATTTTAGAAATTGTTTTAGTTCCCCCATCCTCCCCCCCAATTAATTTCTTTTCAAAACAGCTGGGTCTGGGAGGTTGCATCTCTTGGCAAGTCCTTTGAAAAAAGCTTTATTCCTGAGTTCCATCCCTGCCTGTCTTCTCCCCCCAACCAAATTTCGGATTCCAAAAATTTTGGAAGAAAATCGCAAATTCTTATGCAAAATGTCTTCTACTTGCTTCTGCATGCTTCAGAACATGTGGGTTTTTGCTAGATTTATTAAAAACAATTCCAGGGCAAGTGTGTCTTTGAGAAATGTGAAGAAACAATGCATAGTAGACTGGGGCATTAGGTCATAGTTCAAAGCATCCAGATCTATAACTGTTTGATTTTGATCTAAGGGGGTGGAAGGAGAGGGAAAGAAAGAAAAAGCAATTCCAGGTGGGTTAAAATTGATTTTAAAGTAGAAAACTACAATGTTGAGTACAAAATGGTCATAAATGGGGTAGAGAAGAAATGACACAGGACGACGAAAAAAATAATAGCTCTAATTTGGAGAGACAAACACTTGTACTTTCCATTAGGCAGTTCAATTGTGATTTTTTAACAAAACTGCTGAGCTCCGGTCTGTTTGAAAGCCCAGCATGAAACAACCACAAGCACATTAGAAAGAGATTGACATTTCATTACTGGTATGAGATGGGACTAAACTTTACATAAGAGGTAATAAGCCTGTGGTCTTTGACAACTTAGAGCTGGTTCCACTCTGGATGAGGAACATTGCATGTGTACACATCCAGACATACATCTGCACTCCTAATTGTAGACTTATAGCCTCGTAAATGTGGAATTGCTATCACTAGTAAAGAGACAGCATGTTAAGCTAGCTCAGCAAGGTCACAGAACTTGTCAGGTTTTCCCTGAACTTGGACTGGCTGGAGCTTTATTTGAACCTGCTTAGTTATTGCTGCAATTTTTTTCTCCAATAGTCAGGTGGCTAGTGCCTAATTTTTTTACTCTCACTTATAATCATCTGGTATAACCATACATTTTATATAACCAGTAATAAAAAAATATTCTGTATAGAATAAACTATTTACCTCAGAATAATAAAATAGCTTGTTTTGGAAAAGATCTTTAAATGTCACTGTGTCTAACCCCCTGAAACGGACAGGACATCTTCAACTACATAAGCTTGCTCAGAGCCCCATCCAACCCAACCTTGAATGCTTCCACAGATGAAGTATCTACCACCTCTCTGAGCAGCTTGTTCCAGTGTTTCATCACCATTACTGTGAAAAGCTTCGTCCTTATATTTAGAATAAATATCCCTCTTTTAGTTTAAAACTGTTACCCCATATACTGTCACAACAGGCCCTGGTAAAACATTTGTCCCTATTGCTCTCTGACAGGGAATAAGACCAGCCTGACTGACCAAGGAGCTTTTGAAGGGAAAAAAGAGAGAGTTTATGACCTTTAGAAGAAGGAGCAGGCAACTCAGGAAGAGTACAAGTTTATTGTTAGTTCATGTAGAGAGAAAATTAGAAAGATGAATTCTCAGCTAGAACTCAATCTGATCACTGCTGTGAAAGATAATAAAAATGTTTTAATAGTAACATTAACAANCTTGAATGTGACCACACAGCACATACAGGACAACCTATGGACCAGGTCTAGCCAGTAGCATTTGTGAATGGCAGGTCCGGTCTGAATAACCTGATGTCCATTTATGACCAGGTGACCTGCCTAGTGGATGAACGAAAGGCTCTGGCTGTTGTCTACCTGGACTTCAGCACAGATTTTGGTACTGTCTCCCACTGTATTCTGGAGAAGCAGCCAGTTCATGGCTTAGAGAGGTGCACTCTTCACTGAGTTAAGAAGTGGGTAGGTCCAGGGTATGTTCAATTAGCTGCCACTCACTGGGAGTTCCCAGGGCTCAGTATTGGGACCAGTCCTGTTTAATATCTCTACTGATGATCTAGATGAGAGGATT
>WBMV01007157.1:667161-681816 GCA_013396655.1 Campylorhamphus procurvoides | reverse complement strand
TGGGGTGGAATGGGATGGGGTGGGATAGGGATGGGTTGGCTGTGATGGCATGGGGGGACATGGGCTGGCAGGGTCCTGCCTGGCATGGCTGTAACATGTTGCATGGGCGGGCATGGTCTGACACAGCTGAAACAGCATGTCTTGGTCTAGCATGATCACAGCAGGATGGGCTGGCATGGCCTAGCATGGCATGGCCATGACAACATGGGGTGACATGGACCAGCATGGCTTGGCCACAGCAGTACAGGGTGGAGGGGACTGGCATAGTATGGTCAAAACAGCATGGGGTGGCATGGTCCATCACAACATGGCTTGGTCCCACCCAGCATGGCCACAGCAGTACAGTGGGACATGGTCCAGAATGGCCATGATAGCAAGGGATGGCATGGTCCAGCATGGCATGGCATGGTCCAGCACAGCGTGGCTTGGTCCAGCCAGCCCAGCATGGCCATGACAGTGTGGTTTGCCATGGTGCAGCATGGCCACGATGGCATGGCATGGCATGGCATGGTCCAGCATGGCATGGCTTGGTCCAGCAAAGGCCTGCATGGCTCTCCACGTGTGGCACTGGAGAGTCCATTCTCCCTCCCTGCTCTCTGGTTCCTGGGCTCCCTGGCCCCATGCCTGGACTGGGGCTGGGTAAAGGGGATGCTGACAGAGCACAGGGGCCCGTGGTGCTGGGGGGCTCAGCTGTGAACCCCCTGGGTGGTGCCAAGGGGGTAAGCAGAGGTGCCAAGGCAGCGACATGGCATCAGTGGGACGTGCCTTTATTTCAGTGACCCATGATGTGCCAAACCCCAAATCCCCACCCCATAAACCCTTGATCCAGGGGCTGCTCAGCCATCCCACGCAGGGGTCCCGGCACGGCGCGGGGCCAGCGGGCCCGACTCGGACACGGGGGGCGAGTCGCTGGTTCGTGCCTGGGTGAAGACGCGGTTGCGGGTGCCGAGGAGGGTCCCGTGGCCACGGCTCCTGGGGGTGTAGGGCCCACGGTGCTGGCAGTGCAGCGAGCACAGCGGGGCCCTGAAGACCTCCTGGAAGCCCCGTCGGAAGTTCTCATTGAAGTAGCCGTAGATGATGGGGTTGGCACTGCTGTTGAAGAAGGCCAGCCAGTGGGCAAAGGGGTAGACGTAGACGGCGACCAGGCGGAGCTGGCCCTCGCTCAGCTGCCCGTAGTCCGTCAGCAGCATCAGCGTCCAGAGGGGCAGCCAGGAGATGGTGAAGAAGAGGGCCACGATGATGAGCATGTTGATGACCTTGGCCTTCCTCCGGGAGATTCTCCTCCCCTCCGGCTCCTCTCGGCCATGGGCAGGCGCCACCGACTTGAAGAGCTTGAAGGCGATGCGGGCGTACATGACGACGATGAGGGCAAGGGGGGCCACGTAGATGTGGGAGAAGAGGACGGTGGTGTAGATCCTCCTCATCCCTGTCTCAGGCCAGGCCTCCCAACAGGAGTAGAGGGGGTAGGAGTTGTTGTAGGTGTCCACCATGAAGTGGTGCTCCTCCCTGGTGACAGTCAGGGTGATGGCAGCGGGGCACATGATGAGCAGGGCCAGCACCCAGATGATGGCAATGGTCAGCAGGGCTTTCCTCAGTGTCAGCTTCTGCCGGAACGGGTGGACAATGCAGCGAAACCTGTGGGAGGGCAGACAGTGGTGGCTTTGGGCACCTGCTGGGACATCCCTGGGGAAGGAGGGCGGCTGGGATCCTGGGGTGGGAAGGGAGGGTGTGATGGGTTGCTCTTTACATAAGGCTTTTGGTGGCAGAAGGAGGTTGGGGTGTCCCCAGCTTTGTTGTTTTCAAGGTGGGGAAGGACAGCTTGCTGGAATGCCCCATGGAGATCTTTATGGTGCTCCTGGAGAGGTGGGACATGCTCTTTCCCATGATGGAAACCACACAGGACACCTGACCCTTCTGGAGGTGGCCTGGTCCCCCAGACTCCCACTTTCCCCTGCCAACGTACCTCTCCACAGCGATGGCCACCAGCGTGAAAACGGAGGCAGAGACAGACATGCCCTGCACCAGGCCACTCATTTTGCACATGGTGTTGCCAAAGGGCCAACCTGTGAGGGGACACCGTGGAGGCTGCAGGTGACTTTGTTTATACCCTTTAGATATGTGTTGTTGCTAAATCCTGTTCCCAAAGGGGGAGCTCGTACAGAGATGGCTTGAACAGCACAGATGCTTGGAGGAAACCCCCAGAATTAGTAAAAAAGGTTCATATTACACTCTTAGAAACTCAAGGAACACGATGGCTGTCATTTCTCCCATGCTTATCTAGGGCTTAAGCTGTTTTCATGGGGACTGTCCTTGGGACCCTCAATCAGAAGGACTTTCATCTTGTTTCTTGACCCGAATGCCAAGACTATAAATATATCCCACCCCATAATCAATAAATACAAACCCTGCCCTCTGGCCCAGCTGCCACTGCAGCTGAACTCTGCCAAATGTCATCTCCTATCTCTGGAAAGGTCAATGGGCAGAGCTGAGCCATCATGGGAAAAGATGGATGCAGGAAGAGCAGAGGTTTTTTTTGAGGGTTGCTTGGTGAAGAAAGGCTGAACTTTACATAAATATTCAAATGCAGCATTAAGGTCACAGTTATTTTGCCAAAAATGGCCAAAACCTAAAAGAAAGAAAAGAAAAAGTTCCCCCCCTAAAATAGTAGATGTGGTTGAATGGCCACCACCTGCCCTCCTCATCCCCACCAATAAAACCACCCAGGGCTTGGCCCCATGCGTGGAGGGCAGGAGGTGGGTGGTGTTCCCCCATCACTTTCTCTCCCTGTCTGGTGTCTCACCCCTCCACTGCCCCTCTCACCTGTGATGAGGTTGTCCACCAAGGTGGTGGGCATGCAGAAGATGCCCACCAGCAGGTCGCTGATGGCCAGGTTGAGGAGGAACATGTTGGTGACCGTCCGCATCTGGCGGTTCTTCACCACGACGAAGCACACCAGGATGTTGCCGACCATGCACATGAGGAAGATGAAGGTGTAGGCCAGGATGAACATGAGGGCCACGGGGGAGGAATGCTGGTAGTACGCCAGGAAGGTGTAGTTCTCCCTCGGGGAGTGACTGTAGCTTGCAGTGGAGTTGGGCCACCAGGTGCCACTGGAAGGGCCTGGGGAAGGGAAGGCAGGGAAGTGAAAGATGGGAGAGGATGAAGTGATTATTCCCTTCATTTCTTAGTGCCCTCAGAGGTGGGTTTTCATATTTATTCCAGTGCCCACCCTGGCTGAGGCGTGTTCTGCTGGGATCATCTCAGTGTCCCAACAAGTATCCTCCTCCTTAGACTATGCAGCTCAAGGTACTGCAGCACCTCGGCTGAATTAATATTTTATATCATTATTTTTTGCACCATCCTTATTTATATCATTCTTTTGACGAGGAATTAAAGCAGCCCAGAAGACATCCTGATCTCATGGGCTTTTTTTAAGGGATGATGTAAGGAAGACAGATCCACATCCCGACACTCCAATGCTCCAGCCTTTTGGTAGCTGTATCCGTGTGGTCCTCATCACGGCTGGCCTGGGGAGCATCCCTGCCCCCGGGGGGCTGCTACTGCTTCTCCTTATGCTTCCAAGCTTTACAGTTTGAGATTCCCTAAAATCTTACTCTCCTTAGCAAACCTGCAGTACCTGAGGGAGAGGGGCTGGGGTAGAGAAGACCTTGCCCTTCCCTTACAGGTAAAGCAGTCATTATAATTCTGGGACCTTCTGCTGGGCTGGGGGTTGGAATTTTTCCGCCACGGATTTACCGAGGAGCAGGTCTGGGCAGCCCCCACCCTCGGGTTTCCCCAAGCCTTACGCAGGCAGGGACACGGGAGGATGCCGGGAGAGCAGGAGCTGCCTGCAGTGGTGACGGGACTGACTCCGGGAAAACCCAGCCTGCAATTTCAAGGCAAGAAAAGGCATATTTTAGCTTTCAGGCTCAGCCTAACTACCTGCAAGTCAGCCCGGCTCCGAGAAAGCCCTGCAGAGCCGCTGCGTGACGGGCAGCCGGAGCATCCCCGCATCCCTGTGCCCTGCCGGTCTCAGCTCCCCAGCCGAGATGCTTTTCCCGGCTTCTCCAAGGCTCCCGCACGCAGGAAGACCCCCTCCAGCCCCGGTACCCCTGTCCTGGATGCAGGATTTGGGCAAAGCGTTTCCAGCGGGGCTTCAGGAAGGTGCTGGGGCGCGGGTGGGATTGCAGCCGACACACGGAAAGGAGCCTCTTGGAGAGGCAAGAAAGCAGCGGGACTGGGGGCAAAATTCTCCAGCCAGTCTGCATCAGATGCATCCACATGAACCAGCTTTGTTAGCAGGAGCGATAGCAAAGGCTGTAACGAGATTGCCCAAAACGTGCGATATTAAGCCCAAAACTTTGCTGGACTTAAATCTTTCTGGGCTGCAGTGCAGCATTAACAGAAGGTGGGTGTCCTGTGGAATTAGAGATGGTTTTAAGAGCGAGGTGGAAGATGGGGAAAGAAAAATGAGGAGGGGTTGACCACCCGGGCTGGTGCTGGATGAACGGATGGATGGATGGATGGAGGGATGGAGGGATGGATGGATGGATGGATGGATGGAGGGATGGATGGATGAATGGACGGGTGGATGGATGGATGGATGGACGGATGAATGGGTGAATAGATGAATGAATGGATGGATGGATGGATGTAGGCATCCTTCATTCAGTACTGTCATCTCGGACGCAGTAACACGGGGGTAGAGGGACCGGACAGGGGGCGAGAGACCACCTGCCTCCCTGCCCGTCCGTGGGGAACCACCGCAGGGAAAGACCGGGTTGATGGAACAGGGGGCTGGGGACGGGGCGGACAGCTCTTGGAGGGGATAAAGCAAAATAAATCAGCTCTTGGTACTCACCTCCGCCCGCCCTCCCGGGCTCCGGGGGCTGCATCGCGGGCACACGGGGGCTGCCCCCGGGGCTGGGGGTCAGCTTTGCCCCGGTCCCTCCCCCGGTTCCAGCGCCGGCTCCTGAGCCCCGGTGTCCCCAGCACGGTGCCGCCACCGCGGTGCTGCCGCGCCGGCTGCGGCTGCTGCAGCGGAGAAAGGGGAGGGGGCGGCGTGGGGACAGCCTCCCATCGCCATGGATACCGGGGGACCCGCACGCAGCCCCCCACGGGCGAGGCAGCGCGGGGGAGGGCAGCCCACGGCGGGGCCGGGAGGGACAGGGAGTAGCTGCTCCCCCCGGGGAGGGTCGGCGTCTGTGTCCCCCCGGCCGCCTCCGAGGTCCCCGCACCGATGCTGGCAGCTGATGGTGTCCCCAGCAGCGCTCCTGTCCACGCTGTGCCGGGGGGAAACACGCCGGGGGCCACAACACAGGTGGGGAGGTCCCCCATCCATCACCCCACGGAGTAGGGGAAAGTAACACGGTCTTTAGGGATGCTGTTCCTGGCTCCAAGCTGCACCATCATTCCCGACATCAACAGCCCGCCTCTTACCATGGTCTTTTACCAAAGTTTGGCAAGTCTGGAAGTCAAATATTTACAGGATTAACCATTCCTGGCTGTGCCCAGCCAGCACACGCACCACGGGGAAGTGTTTATCCCTCAAAAAAACCCAAAGGAGCAAACAGGGGAGATGTTTAAACAAGCCCTTTTGAGGGGACACCTGTGGTTTCTCCCAGGAGGTCGGGTGCTTTTCCTTTTGCAGGCAGCTGGTGTGGGACACGGGTGTGCTTGGCAGTGCCCTCCCTGCCACTGAGGAGCCCGTCCCTCCAGGACATTTCTTCCTGGGAGGGAAAACGGCCCGTCTTGAGGACCCACAGCACCCAGGAGGTGGGTGCACACCTGGGGACACCCGTGGGGTGAGCAGTGTGTGGGGACCCACTGGCACTGAGTCCCTTTGGTTTCTATGGTGAAAAGAAGATAAAAAAAAATCCTTGAAAACCAAGAATTTTGCCAGGGAAATACTGCTCGAGCCTGGGCAGAATCCAGCAATGAGAAGCTGTGGGGATGTTCCAAGGGGCTTCTTTAAGGAGAGGACTGATGACTCCAATTTAAGCAGACACAAAACCCCCTGATGTAACAGGAAAGCGTTTAATCAGGCACTTGGCACACCACCACGCCAGCAATTCCAGGGAGATCCCTTACAACTCCAGCGATGTCCCCCACGGTCCGGGCTGCTCCCCATACCGCCCAGGAGGGAGGGATGGAGCCGAACATCCATGCCCATCCCCAGTTTTACCCAAACCTCACACCACGTGCACTGCAGCTCCTCCGCCTCCCCAAAACACACAAGCGGGAGTTTTCCTGGCTCGGGATTTCCCTTCGTGGGGAAGCCCCGCTGCTTGCTTTTAATTAAGGAAAAACGAGGGACTGGCTGCCTGGCTGCGGGTTTGGGACAGGAATAGGGACGCAGCAGGGACTGACCTAAGGCTAACCACTGTCGTGGGCACTCGCCCCTTGGCACAGCTCGCCCGGGCACCCAGAGACCCTGTCAGGCTTTGGGGGTGGGCTCCTCTGGGGACAGCAGCAGGTCGAAGGGGACGAGGGGCCGGACCAGCAGCCGCACCTCGGGGCCCACGGGGTTGTCGCGCAGGTTGAGGCTCCGCAGCGATGCCATGGATGCCAACTTCTCCGTGGGCACCTCTGCAAAGAGAGTGCGGAGCTGAGAGCCCATCCCGGCCTCTTCCGCAGGGGAATTGGGAGGGGCGGAGAGGGGGAAAGCTCCTCCCGAGGGACAGCCTGGAGTTTGATCCGCTCCTGCCGGTCTCCAGGCTTTGATCAGTACACAAACATAATAAAACAATAAATTATGCGACTGCTCGAGCAAATGGTTATCGGTTGGACTTGATGATCTCAGAGGCCTTTTCCAGCCTTACTGATCCTGTGAGATGTCTTGGCATGAACACCATGACATTCGATGTGGACGCTGCCCTCCAGTTCTCCCAGTCCTAATAAAACCCCTGCCGGGGTGCCAAACCGGTATTCAGAGACTTATTCCCTGATTTTATTCCCAGTGTTGCAATGCCCAGGAGCCCTCACCAGACTAAGGAGGAGCACACGCTCTTTGCCTTTGTTGGACGGGCTGCAAAGTGGCTCTTAGCCATCAAAAGGAATCCTTCTATTTTGCAATTTCCGTGAATTTGGGTGTTTTCCTTCAGAAAACATTCCATTTACAAACTTAGCATTAACACAAAGGTGCAGATCTCCTGGATGGTCCCAGTGTGACTCCACTGAGGGTAAAGGAATGAGACTGATAGGAAAACTGAGCTCGTTTAAGGGTGATACATTTTTTTGCTACAAATCACAATATTTTGGGCTTGCGAAGCCCACCTGCCTGAGTTATCAAAACCAATTTCCTTTTAATTTGGCCACCAAAATGCCAAGAGCCTTTTATATCCCACCTTAGATTTCTTCTGCCAACACCTGGAGCAGAAGTGTGGTGTTGTAATTGTAGCTGGGGGGGGTGATTATGTGATTTTCAGGCCATGAATCTTATTTTATGCTGGAAAAAGACTCAAACACTTTGATGTTTTTGTTTTTTCCCTCTTTCTCCTTCAAGAAACAGTGCTATTTTCTGTACGTGTAATCCTCAGCAGCGCATCTCTCATCAGGCAGAGCTTCCCAAGAATCTTTTTAATAACTCTTCTTCGTGGTGGATTTTTTCACTGCCATTCCTCTGTTTAATTTTACTTCTTTTCCCCCTTGAGGCACAAGAATAATATTTTTTTCCATAGATCTTCCTGTTTAATCATCTTCTAAGCCTATGCAGCGTGATACAGTTAAAAGTGCTTATGCTCACTTGGCTTAAATGTAGGGAGTTAAGGAAATGATTTTAGGGACCAAGCCTTGCCCTGGGTGGAAACAGCCCAGCTCTGTACCTTAATTCCAGGTAAGGAGTGGTGACTCAGCCCTGGCATGAAGGGACAGGCAGGGTGTACATTGCAGCCCACAGCTGTAAGGCTGTGCCATGGGAGCCCTAAATTCCTCTAAAAAAACCCCAAAACATCAGTTGTTGTCTTCCCAGTGGATCAAGCACTTGTGTTGGAGGCTGAATTATTTATGCTGGCTTCACTGGTTAAGCAAAACTAGGGTGAAAAAGGCTTTTCATAATTAAAGCAGAATCTGGTAATAAGTGAGTGACAAACCCAGTTGCTTCAGATGAAAGGGATGCTGAGGCATTGGGAGGCAGCTGAAGAGGGATATGAGAAGGCTGTGAGGCATCTGAGGAGCTGATGATGAACACTAACAGCCAGATACAGCTGCAAATTGAAGGGGGAAGGAGCTCAGAGCTGCTTCCCTGTCGCCTTTCAGGATTGCCCACATCCACTGGTGGCACCAGCTCCTCCTGGGCTCCTCCAAATCTGCTGCTGGAGACCCACTCACTGGCACCTCTGTGGTTCTTAACAAAGATGCCTTTTCTATGCCATTATCCTAAACTGAGAGTGAGAGAATCACAGGATCATGGAATGGTTTGCGTTGGAAAGGACCTTAAAGCTCATCTCATTCCACTCCCTGCCATGGGCAGGGACACCTTCCGCTAGCCCAGGTGGCTCCAAGCCCTGTCCAGTCTGGCCTTGGACACTTCCAGGAATGGGGCACCCACAGAATTTCTTCCTATTATCCAATCCAAACCTACTCTCCTTCACTTTGAAACCATTCCCCTCTGTCCCATCACTACATGTCTTCAGGAGGGCAAAATTAACCACAGTTGTCCCCTGCAGTGAACTCCCCAGCCTGTCTCAACATCATCTATATTAAACTATTAATCAAGGAATAAGGGAAAGAGAAGCTGAAGCTCCAGGCATCTGAGCATTCCCATTGATTTGTGAGCTTAAAACACTGATTTGATATAACTCTAATTATCATGGAAAGAGTTAAAAGCACTGACAATAATATGTACCTAATTACAGTTCAGGTTTAAGAGCTTATTGAGATGAAAAAGGCAGCTTGTGGCACTAAATGTCTCCTTTCACAGAGCCCACAGGCTTCAGGCAGGCATTAATTAATCTTCTCTTATTCCTGTTTCCCTTTAGCTGGAAAACATTACCTACAACCTTCAGTTCAATATGCCTTAGTAGGTCCCTCAGCCCTTTTCAGAAGGTGCTTTCAAATCAGGTTTGCAGCCCTGGGCTGAGCTCTGGGAAGGCAGAGAAGGACAGACAGGACCTGCACTTGCACCAACCAGGTGAGCTGCAACCTTCCACTGATGGAGAAAGCCACGGTCCTACCCCAACCTCCTCCTAAAGAGAGCTGGAGAGGGGCTTTGGGCAAGGGCATGGAGTGACAGGATAAGGGCAATGGCTTCACACTGACAGAGGAGTGTTTAGATGATATATTAGGCAGAAACTCTTCCCTGTGAAGGTGCTGGGGTTGCCCAGGGAAGCTGATGGATATTCCTGTTGTGAAAGGCTCAGATCTTCCTTGGCAGCTTAGAAAAACCCAAATTTGTGCCAGTTAAATTCAAGCTGAGCCATTCTCCTGAACTCTCCTTCCCTTATTGTGCCAGGCTAGCACTGGAGGAGAATGTGTGGGTCTGTGGGTCTATGGGTCTATGTGCATATATATATATAAGCTCATAGATAAAGTATAAAACCATATTAATATGTAAATGCATGTATATAAACACAAACTCGTGCAGGTGAGCCTGGAAGGTATTTGGGAAGGGCTGGCAGGAGCAGTGTGAATGCCCAGACTTTTGTTTCCTTGGAAAAATGGGCTCAATCCCCCTGGCTTTCTCATCTCTAAGTCTTCTTTATCCAGAAAATGTGTAAAACAAGAAAATCTCACCTGTTTCTGCAGCTACATAGCATTGTGTGCGTTACTAAGACATGTCCCTAAAACTTTACCTTGAAATTGTTCAATTTTACTCTGTTTTTATTTTTCCCCCAGTCTGAGAGCAGCAGCCAAGGGGAACGTGGTTTCCCTGACTCCCATGGAAGTAATCTTTAATATCTGGTGTTTCGATAGGCACACCAGGGAACTGCTGATGTGATGCTCTTAATAAAACTCGAGTTGCAGGGAGCAGCTTTTCCAGCAGCAGCTGAAACAACCCCAGATAAAACAGCAAAATTGAGTGGACTCGATATTCGCCTCCCTGGGGATCCGTGTGGACTGTGGGATGCTCCAGCCTGGCTCCCTCCTACATAAATCCCCTTTTATCCTGTGCAACAGCTGCCCCTTTTGCCCAGCTTTTGGAGGCTCCAAAGGCTTCAGCTCTGAGCATGAAAGATTTCCCTGCCATTGCAGGGTTGAGGGATGAGCGGCTCTTGCCATTCCTTTAATTTCATTTTTCGGGGATTTTGTAGTGTTACAGCTCCTACTTGCTCCGGGGAATGTTCAGGTGGGCTTGTACACCCGCTTTGCCTGGCAGCACACACCCCACCCCAGCATCCCTGGGGCAGGGTTCTGTAATCAGGTCTATTTTTTAAAGAAATCGGGTGATTTTGAGTCACCCCAGCTGGAGGTGCCTCTGAGAGCCACATCCCAGCGCAGTGAATAGGGCAACTTGAATGGAGCTTGATTCCCTCGGTGCCTTCAACAGCTTTTCCCTGGCAAGCAGTGAAAACATTAGGAAAGGCAAGTGGCTAACGGGGCTCTGGCTATTTAGCATCTCCCCCGTACCCTCCCCTCCAGTGGGGAAAGGTCCTCCTCACCTGCGATCTCGTTTTCTTCCAGGTCGATGGTCTCCAGGGAGGGGACAGTGGCCAGGGGCTCAGGGAAGCGCCGGAACCTGTTTCGGGAGAGGTTGATGGCCCGGAGGTGCAGCAGGGAGGTGATTTCCTCGGGCAGGCGGTGCAGGTAGTTGCCTGCCAGGTTGAGCTCTGAGAAGAGAGAAGAGAGGTGGTGGGATGATGGGGAAATAATTAATGCCGAGCTTAATTTACAGCCTCTGCCCCCGCCGTGGGCTGCCAGGTCCAGCAGTGGGTTTCCAGATGGAAAAATGGGAATATTTGACTATTTCCCGTTGCCTGCTAGGAATGCCAGTTTTAGGACTGATGTTTTTCTTGGCTTCTTCAGGCTTTGCTGATGAAACCTGTGCAGCATTTTGGAAGCACGGGATGTAGAAATAAGGAATGTTTCCTAGTAAAGTCAGTGCATTACCTCCCCAATGGACACTTGCCATGGTTTAAGGCTGGTTCTCTATCTTCGTGTGCCTGAACCCCTTCTGAAGAATAAACAGAACGGTGGAAGAAATGCATTTATATATGAAAAATAACTCTGTAGAGTTTATCCTTCTGTGATGTTTTCCCAGAAATGAGCTCCTGTGGGGCCAGGAGCAGCGCTCCTGCATCAAAGCAATGGGAGCAGAACCCAAATCCTGCTGTCCCAGGGCTCTTCTCCGGTGACACAGGGCTTTCTGCTCTATAAATACCCACACGAGCTGCCCTGCCCCTGCTAATACCTGGTATTTATAGCTCCTGCCTTATTCAGGCTGTCCCAAACCCTGGGGCATCTCCATCCAGCAACAGCCCCACTGAGACCTGGAATGTTCATCCCTGCAGTGACCTGTTCACTTGGTGCAGCAAAGCCCTTGCTGGGAAACCGGACTTCTTTTTCCCTTCAGGGCTTGTTGTGCTGTCTAGCAAAGGAAAATTGATTTCCTCTGCTCGAGGTGTTTATTTTTCCCCAGTCTAGGGGATCTTTGGCTCCAGAATAAGGGACACCTTCCCAGACACCCACCACAGTGGTAGATGTGTGGTATTGTACAAGTGAAATAATTGATTTTAAAAGCTGCCAGAGCAGCCCCAGTGCAGCTGCCACTGTTCAGTGCCACGGTACCAGATGCTCTGGGAGCTTGCATGGCCCTTCTTTAGTGGATTAGCTTCTGGATGCTTTTGCTGGGCTCCATAGGGATGTGTCCCCGTGGCACTGATGATCATCCCCATCTCCTGCAGTGATTGACTCTCACTGATGTCTCACGAAGGGGACTAATTAGCAGCACCAAGCCAACACAGCGAATGCCCTGTTATCCCCAGGCATCCTTTCCTGTCCTTTTCCATGCCCAGCCCCTTCCTGAGAGGGAGCTGGAGGATGATGGATGACCCCACAACAGCCTGGCCACTGCAGGAAGGTGGCAGAACACAAGTTTTGGAGAGTGGGTGTAAGCAAAACTAGTGTCCTCTTCCTGCAAGGAGCAAAAAATGGATTTTAGGGGGTCTGAACTAGTCTGCTTGGAATGAAGTGTGAGTGCAGAGGAGTGAAAACTGCAAGGGGGGTGCTGTGCCCCCTCTGCAGTGACCTGGGGGCTCTTTGAGGATGCCAGGGTTAGGGAAGTGGCTGTCCCTTACCTCTCAGCTGGCTGAAGGTGGTGACAAATCGACTGGTGACGGACTTGAGCTCGTTGTTGGCCAGGGAGATGTGATGGATCCCCTCGGTGACGCTCCTCATGGCTTTGTAGATTCCAACAGGGAAGGCAATCAGCTTGCAATTGGCCAGATCTGCCCTCGGAGAGACCCAGGCACATCATAAAGTGCCCAGCCAGGATGGAGCCCTGCTTTCCACCTGGTTTTCCACCCAGTTTTCCACCCCTGAATCCTCGGTTTGCCCATCTGAGAGCTGAACCCTGCCTACGTCTCTCCGTTACGGGGACATTTGCAGCCCCCTCTGCAAGCCCCAGGAGTTTGATCCCATCAAGAACTCCAAGGCTGTTGTGCCTTAGGTGCTCAACCCCAAATCATGTTGCAATCACTTCCAGGCTGCAGTGCCCTTTTGGAAACCCCCAGCCAGGCTGTCCGTGTCTAGTAACTTCAGTCATCCCATTTTCCTGCGTCCCTAAATCCCTGGGGAGGGTCGAGCAGCACAGAAATGCTGCCTCCACCAGTGATGGGGATGGAGCAGGGCTTTCCATGGGCGTGCTCCTGGCTGGTGATGGGTGTTTGTCCCATGGCAAGCAGCGAGGAAGGGAAGAGCGTTTGGCTGTGCTCCTCGCCTCTAGGCATTTTTGTTTTGCTCTGAGTCGTTCCTGCTTCCCTTTCTAGGAGGTGCTGGGGATGGAAGCTCTGTATCCCGGCCCCGTGATGCTCAACCCGGGCTCCGCTTCCTGCCCCCTCCCCAAAACCACGAGCTCGGTCCTCCCACGCTCGGGAGGATGTGGAAGGGCTGAGCGATGAAGCTCCGGCTCCCGGCGAACGCTGGTTTAAATACCAGCGCCGGGAATCCAGCAGGGATGAGAATGAGCAGCTTTCATCCCTCTCCTTTGATGAAGCGCTCCCGCCTCTCGGATATTAGCTGGAAACGCGGAGGAGGGGAGAGAGAGGGAATTGCAGGAAAACACAAAGCTGACAAAGCGACCTGGGGGAAACTCTGCTCCTGCCATCCCTCGCAAGGAGGGACTGCATCGCTGGGGAACGTCCCATGGGATTACGTGCCATGGCTGGGAAGCTGCTGGGGCGCTGAGAGCCCTTTGTAGGGGAGCCTTCCCCTTCTGCGGGGCCGCAGCAGCCGCAGGGAATGCCGACAGCTTTTTTTAGACGGTGGCAGCAAAAAATAGAGCCCTGCTCCCGGACACCCGATCCTTCCCCGGGCCCCGAGTGGGAGCCGAGCCGGAGCACCCGGGCTTACCCAGGGAATCCGTTTTGTTCTCCACCGTGTCGTTCACCTTCCTGGCCACACGGGCCACCGCCTCGCCCATCCTCTTCTGCATGCGGGCTCCCGGTCCCGCCGGGAATGCGCTTCGGACGGGGGGATCCAGGGCTGGAGGAGGAATCCAGCCACTCCGGCCTCTCGGGAGAGGGATGCTAAAAATAACCAGCAGGATCAGTGTTCCCAGGGGAGGGAGGGAGGCTGTGCATGCTGGGGCTGGCATGCCCCTCAGGGATGAGATTCCCAGCTTTCCAGGATGGTGCTTTTGGGATAGGGGGTGCATCGCATTTCCTGGTACGGGATATGGGGATGCATGCCATTCCCTGGTACGAGACATGGGGATGCATCCCTTTTCCTGGTCTGGGATATTTGGATGCATCTCCTTTCCTGGCATGGGACATGAGGATGTGTCCCTTTTCCTGGTATAGGATATGGGGATCCATGCACTTTTCCTGGTTTGGGATATAGGGTTGAATCCTATTGCCTGGTTTGAGATAGGGAGACGCATCCCATTTCCTGGTTTGGGACATGGGAATGAATTCTATTCCCTGGTTTGGGATAGGGAAATGCATCCCATTTCCTTGTGTGGGATAGGGGGATGCATGCCATTTTCCTGGTTTGGGATAGGGGCATGAATCCTATTCCTTGGTTTGGGATATGGGGATGAATCTTATTCCCTGGTTTGGGGTAGGGGAGTGCATGCCCATTTCCTGGGCTGGGACATGGGGATGAATCCTATTCCCTGGTTTGGGACATGGGGATGAATCCTATTCCTTGGTTTGGGGTATGAAGATGCATTTCTTTGTTTGGGATAGGGGGATGAATGCCGTTTTCCTGGTTTGGCATATGGGGATGTATCGAATTCCTTGGTTTGGTATACGGGGATTAATCCTATTCCTTGGTTTGGGATATGAAGATGCATTTCTTTGTTTGTGATATGGGGATGCATTTCTTTGTTTTCCTGATTTGGGATAGGGGGATGAATCCTATTCCCTGGTTTGTGATACGGAGGTGCATTTCCTTTCCTGGTATGGGATATGAAGATGCACCCCCTTGCATCCCCTTTCCCGGTACGAGATGCAGGAGCGGTGCACCCCTTTTCCCTCTGGCTTCGCTCAGCTCCTTCTT
>WBMV01007157.1:563650-659506 GCA_013396655.1 Campylorhamphus procurvoides | reverse complement strand
CGCGCCCCATCCTCCCCGCTCCCACCCCACCGCGTTGCCCCTCGCCCCCCTCCCGGGGCCAGCAGCCCCTCTCATCCCTTCCCCGGGTGAGGTGGGGGTTCGTTTCGCAGCCCGGTGCGTGGGGAAGGGGGATGGAGGGGGCAGGCTCAGCCCTAAAGGGTGCCCCCCCATCTCCCAGCACCATCCTAGGGGTTTTGCTGCCGCCCCCTCCCCTCGCTGAAGGATGGGGACCCGGGGTGCGTGCTGGGCAGGGGTCCCCTCTGAGTGTGTGCCCCCAAGCCACTGCAGGGGGCGATGGGGAGAGAAGGTTTATTTTGCTCCGGGAACACAGCGTGGGCACGAGGTGCCCCGACCGCGGCAAGGAGAGTTTATCCGAAGCCAACGCTGGGCTTCAAACCTCTGGAAAAATAGATGGATCACTAGTTTGGAGGCCCAGCGTCCGCCCCGTGGCATCCTCCCACCTCTCCTGCCTTTGCAGTCCTCTTTCCTAATTAACAGGGGCTTTTCTCTCCCTCTTTTTGCCCCTGCTGGAGGCTGACCCAGGCTGGGAGCTTGTGCACCCCCAAAAGCCGTCCAGGGAGCGGGCTCTGGAGCAGGGAGCTGCAGGATGGCTCCCTGCTGGAGGAGGAAGAGGGGCAGATGTAACCACAGCCCCTTTCCCTGCTCGGGGTCTGGGGTTGGGCTGTGCAGCGCCCCATTTCGGGAGCAGTGGGAAGCCTTGGATGGCTCAGGGATGGGTTTCCCGCTGGCACGTGTAGGATGCGGGTCCCCCTCGCTGCCGTGTCACCGGGACGCGGAGGATATCCCAGGAGCAAAGCATCTGTAGCTTTTCCAGACTGAAACCTTCCAGAAGCCTCATCCAAAGGCTGCGTTTCCGATGGCTGCCGGACTTTTCCGGACCTCCTTCCCTGCCCTTTTCCCCGGTGCATCCTCTCAGTGCTGGCGGGGGCGAACGCTCCCTCTTGTCCCCGCAGCGCTCCGCACCGCGGCACTCCTCGCATCCCGAGCTGTGTCCCGCTTGTTTACCCCCCTGGATGTGGGGGAACACAGCGTCTTTTGGGCTGGCAGGCATTGCCTGAGGAAGGGGGCAGGCGTGCAGGCAGCGGCGGTGGGACATTTCCTTCCTGGAAGGCAGGAAGTGATTATATTTTTTCACGAACGACACGGAGCCTAAAAATAACGGGCAGGTCTCTGTTGTGAGCAAAAAACACCCCCCTCCCCCGGGTTTTGGTTGGTTTTACATTATTTATTAAAATGGGCGGCGTGGGGGGAGAGGAGATGCTGGGAGCGAGAACTCCGTGTCCTGGCGCATCCCAAAGCGCGGCGGGCGCTTGGATGGATGGATGGATGGATGGATGGATGGATGGATGGATGGATGGATGGATAAGGTGCTGCTTGTCCCGGGAAAGGTGCGGTCTGCAGGCACAGCCCGGCGAGCCAAAGCGGCCCCGTGTAAACGGAGCCGTCCCGTCGCTCTGCCAGCCTTCCCTCCCTCCCCTCGCTGGGAGGGGAGCCGGTGGTTAGCTATGAATAGCACAAAAATCATAGCCCTCGCCTTCTCGAAACGCCCTGGCCGGCTCGCCCTGGCGCTGGGCATCCCGGGGGTGGGAGCAGGGTGTTGTGCTGGGGGGGCCCAGCCTGAGTCCCCCACCCTTGGGGACTAACCCCCCAGCTCTCCCCTCTGGGGTCACACTGCAGAACCTCCGTTGGGGACAAGTTTGGCAGGTCTGGGTTGGGCGTGGGGCTGTGGCGCTTCCTGGCGAGCTGGGGGCTATTTGGGGTTGGAGAAAAGCTCTGTGGCAGGGCGCTGGTCTCTTTGGAGATGCTCCCAGCCTTTATCTCCAGCCTTTATGGCTTTTCTTTTTGTTTTTCCTTTGCACTCTTGAAAGGAAACCCTTCAGTGAGCGTACTTGCAGACCTTGAAACCACTGGCGGCACAGCTGGCAGTGCTGGCGCTTCCTACTCAGGGCTTTGTTCCTCTTTCCATTGATGCTCATTGATAAAAACCCCTCTCCTCAACAGCAGGCAGCCTGAGCACCTCCTGCCTGCCCAAAAAGCAGCACCTCGGGGACTGGGGAGGATATGTGAGGGGACCTGCCAGAGGGCTTTAAAAATGGCAGTAGGGGAGTTTTTTGGAAGGGAGAAGTGGGCGTGTTGGTAGCTGTTATAGGTGGGCTCTTGATAAATCAGGGAGTCACAGAATGGTTTGCATTGGAAGGGACCTTAAAGGTCGTTTTGGTCCATCCCCCTTCCACGGGCAGGAATATCTTCCACTAGACTGGGTTGCTCCAAGCCCCATCCAGCCTGGCCTTGAACATTTCCAGGGTCTTAATTCCTCCTGGGCTTTGCTTAACAAGGAGAGTTACTAATGCTGATTAGTAAGTCACTGCAAATCATATTTTGGGAAGAAGGGCTGCAGCCTGGGTACCACTCCCTGTGAATACCAGTATCCTCCTCATGGGTGGCTGCCTCCATGATGGGGAGCAGAATCACACCCCCATTTTTGGGGTGAAATCCCTGGATACCTTCTTTTTCTCCTCTATTCCCCATCTCAAACAGCTTTCCCTGGCTTCAGGGTAAAGAGTTTTAAATGAAGGCATGTTGGTCACATGGAGGATGGGGATGTGGCACTCCGTTTTCTGCCAAGAGAGAGGATGGTGTTGGGAGGGGGGTGTGAAACACCTGGTCCTCATTATTCTGGGTGCTCTAGCTTGGATTTGGAGGATAGCATCCCACCAATGCTTTCCTGTCACCCGTGGCAGATGCCTGTGGTGGAGCACGGGGCACACAGGGGATCATTAGCACCGGTCTTGGCCTGATTGGGAAATACCTCCGGACTTTCTAGGAACTGCTGCCTAATGAGTTATATTTTTGGCTGTCCACGCCGGCTCTCTGAGGAGCTCGTGAGGATGGAGGTCGGTTGCTTTTGCTCCTTTAAAGATGATAATAAATCAGTGGAGACTTGTAAAATCAGAGCTGCCTGCTGTAAAGTTGCCTTTCCAGGGCTCTTTCCTCCCTGTGACAAAGCGCTTTTGGGTGGAGCTGAGGCATTTTGGGCCGTGTTGATTCTTTGCCCTGATGCACCCTCTCAGCCTGGCTGGTGGACGACACATTTCAAATCGACCATGGCTTAATGTGCTATTTCTCACCTCTCTTTTTTGTTTTATTCTGTGTTTTTTAAGAAGCTGAGCTGCTTCCTTCCGGCATCACCTGGAACAACAGGAGCCTGGTTCCCACGCAGCCTCAGCCCCGGGATATCTCCCGGCACAGGCAGGCTCTCCTTGGGAAGCTGCTGGCGTGTGCTTTAATTTTCCCTGTTTTTTGATCAGGAGGGTTAAAGAGCACGCCGGGGCGGGGGGCTCGGCTCCAGCGCTTCCTCCGGGGCTTGGTGATGCCCCTCCGGCAGCACTGGGGCTTCCTGCTGGTCACCACGGTGTTTCCTGCCTCCCTGCTTGTGTCAGCACTGCTCCAAGGGTGCCCCTCAATCCCTTGTGGACTCATCCGTGCCCGAAAAACCTCTGGGGCGGCCCCACACACCGAGAGAGGGATGGATGCTGCTTCCCAAAGGGTTTTGCTTTTCATTTAAAAGGGCTTTAAAAGCTATAAACTATCTCGGGGATGCACGGAAGGAGATTTATTTGATTTATTTCCTGCTGACAATGAGGCGACCAGGCAAGTGCACGCTTCCTCCTCATCGCGGCGGCCGGGGCAGATGCATCCTGCAGCTGCAGCCCGGCCACCTCCCACTATATTTAGTCCATTGTTTGCTCCGGCTTTGAGTCCTCGCCAGGTTCTGGGGTGTGGGAATAACCCCTGTGCGGGGTAGAGGGGCAGCTCTGCGAGGTGGGAAGGTAGAGGGCTGAGCCCTGTGTATGGTCATGCCTTATGTGGGAGAGGCTGCAGAGCCCACGTGGCATCTCTTGGGATGCTCAAGGGGTGTCTTTTGGGATGCTGGAGCAGTTTCCACGTGCTCCTCTGGCGTTTCTCATCCACTCCCGTCTTGGCAGGGCTGGATGTTTTGGAATAGGGTCTGGAGGGAAAAGGAAGCATCTCTGCATTGCCCACCCCGAGGCTCTGCTGTTGTTAGGCAGCAGGAATAATTAACTGGCAGTGGCTGGAGCTTTGAATTTCAGCAAAACACCTGGGGAAGAACAGTGCCAGTTTGTTCGGCTGGATGCCCTTGTGCAGGGGGGTTGGTTCTTTTGGGAGCTGGGGAGAAAATGGGCTCTTTGTTAACAAACCGTGGCCACGATTGATCCCAGGCTTGGCTTTTGGGTCTCTGAGATCAGGGCTGTGAGGGGATGAGCTGGCTGGCAGAGTATTCCTGGGGTTTGTCCCAGGAAAAGATGAAGGTGCAGGCAGGAGGTCAGGATGGTGTGCAGGGGGGTTTGTCTCTGCATCCTCTCTCCTAGGAAGGAAACTTCCACATACCATGTCGTGCAAGGGAAGGGATTTTCAAAACCAGCTCACCCTGGCTGATGGCTAATGCCATCATAAAATCCATGTGGATTGTATCCCAGCCTCCTAACTTAGAACTGTAGAATTCTAGAATGGTTTGGGTTGGAAGGGACCTTAAAGCCCATCTCATTCCAACCCTCTGCCATGGGCACGGACACCTTCCATTAGACCAGATTGCTCCAAGCTCCATCCCGCCTGGCCTTGCGCAGCTCCAGGGATGGAACTGGGCAATTTGTTTCAGTGCAGGAACTTCTCATAGTGTTTGCTAACTGTGTCCAGCTACTGGAGGGGAAATAAACCCTGATATTGAGGCTAATCCAGAGCCCTTTGGGCTGGTCACTGCCAGGCTGTTCCCTGGGCTCCTGCCTGCCTTGGCTGGCCTGTGATGGTGGTTCCATTGCAACTCAACTCTTCCCAGTTGGTTTTTAGCCAAGATAATTTCATCTGTTTTCCTGGGATAGGGTTTTGCGTCCCAGTTTGTGTCCCAGCTTGCAAGAGGGGCACTGGCAGGGTGTAAGTTCTGCTGCTCCCATCGGATGCAGCAATACCAATAAATAGTTGCTCCCATATGGATAACACCAGAGCTTCCCTCTCCCCGTGGCTTTTTAGAGCAGTTCCTGTGGCTGCCCAGAGCACCCATTTTGGGTAATTTCGGTACTTTTCTTGCTTGTTTTTGCCTGCCCAGCCGAGGCAGGGAGAGGGGGCTGGGGGGGAAGATGCTGAAATGTGATTTCCTCTCTCCATTCATTTTGTGGTTTGAAAGACAATTTCCAAATCTGCCCAGCGTCTTTCATGCCTGTTATTCTTGGTGTGGTTTGTCGGGGAAAGAAAATATCCCTGAGGGATTTCGGGTGAAGGTGGGTGTCTGCAGGGAGGGGAGAAGGATGAAGGAAATACAGAGGCTGCCTTCCTCCAAGCTGGGGGTGGATTCTCCATTCCCTGGCATATGGGGATGCTGGAGCAAATCCAGAGGGGTTGATCCAGCTCCCTGTTGAAAAGATGCACCCATTCTGAGTAAAATTAGGGGAGAAAAGCATCCTGGCTGGATGCCCCACTCCTGCTTGCTGCCTGAGCTCTTCAAAGCCACAAGCGTCTGCTCTGAAACACTTGAAACCTCCCTATATACATATTTTTTTTTGCTTTATTTTTGCCCTGACAGTGTTTATGTGAAAGAAACACAGAAGACTTGGAGAAATGCACTGGCCTGAAACAGCTGTTTTGGTTTTTTTTCCCCCCCTCCTCCTTCCTCTTGTGTGTGAAAGAAACCAAGCTGCCTAATGGTGCAGAAAATTCACAGTAGAGCAACAAGTTTTCTGCAGAGCAGGGAAGGAAGATGGGGAGGAGGGGAAAATGTGTGCCTGGGCACAGTTGTCTCAAAATAGCACATTTTCCGGAGGCTTTTCCCCCCCACTGAAAGCATTTGCAGCTGCTGGGGGCATCACATTCCCTGGGATTGCAGTGAGGGGTTGATCCCGTGCTGCCTGTAAGGCAGGAGGAGCAGCTGCAAAAGGGTCTGTAGGACTGGGTTAAAGCCCATCCCAGTATTCCCAGCACCGAGCGTCGCCTCCGAGCAGGTACCATCCCCATTCGGGTTCTGCCGGGGTGATTCCCATGCAGCATCAGCACAAAGGAGGTTTTCCTGGGGGACCGTCTCGTTAGGAGCGGGCAGAGTTTTTTAGGTTTTTTTTCGAGGCTGCCCTCTTTGCCATCTCTCGCTTCATTTGGAAAGCAGGATCCGGCCCTGGCTGGCGCAGACAGTCGGCTCATTGTCCTGGACCGCTCGAGTGTGGCGGGATGCTCCTGCCCGCCGCCAGTCCTGGCCCTTTTGATTCCATCCTTTTCTAGGGATGAGCTCCCTGGGGATGAAGGGGAGGGGGAGGTGCTTTTGGGGTCCCCCACCTGCCCTGGCTGCCTCTGCAGTCTGGGGATAACCGGCTGCTTTAAAGGCAGCTTTCAGATTGGCACACACAGGTCTGCTCCAGGCACACTCCTCCGTCCTGAAGTGATAAATATTCATGAGATTTACTCTGTATTCAAGGGTTTTCTGGGCAGGGAATGACCCTGGAGGGGTTTGCCCGTGCTGGGAAGGCAGGGAATGAGGGGAAGGCTGTGCTGCCTTTGCCACTCTGCAGTGCTGTGTGCTGACTCAGCGGATTTTAGGGACAGGATCCAGCATTTCATTTTGCCCCCCCTTTATTTATTTATTTATTTTTTTTTTATTCTCCCACTCCCTCCCTCCCTCCTCAGCCCTACTTTCACCTCCCTGATGGAGGGAGCCGCATGGCAGGCAGGAAGAAAGCCTTTTGTGGGATGAAAAGGGCTGGCTTAGCACTTTGTCCCTCAGTTGCCCTGTGCCTGCCCAGGATTTTCCCTCCCTAAATCAGGAGCAGCTGAAGAATTAATTCCTCCTCTTTTTCCCTCTGTCCTCCTCCCGCTTTCCCCCTGGCTGCTGCCTCCCCACCCTGGCACAGCTGCCCACGGGTGATGGGTACGACGGCCAGTGCGGCACAGCAGGCGGTTTCGGCATCCCCGCCGGGCGACAGCAGCATGGAGGACCAGCGCTCCCTCAGCATCCACTCCTTCCAGACCCTGGGGCTCCACAACAGCAAGGCCAAGTCCATCATCACCAACAAAGTGGCGCCCGTGGTCATCACGTAAGTCCCTTGGCAACCCCAGAATTCTTGGGTTTCCCCACCCTTTCCCTAAATATTTGGTTTTTTAATCTCTGCTGATACCTTTATTTTTTTTTTTCCTTTACCTACCTGCATGTGTCTCTTGCAGGTACAACTGCAGGGAGGAGTTTCAGATCCACGATGACCTGCTGAAGGCCAATTATACGGTGGGACGCATTTCTGAGGCCACGCTGGAGCACTACCTGGTGCAGGTGAGCATCGCTGCCACCAATTCCATCATCCAACCCATTTCAGCCTGGCATTTGGAGACCTCAGGGTTTTTTTTGGGGGGTTACCTTTGAAGATCACTGAGTAAAAGCCCCTTTTATTCTCAGCTGTGTTCAAGTCCACCACGCTCAAGTCCCACCTCCTCTCTTGCCCTCTTGTTTTGCAGGGGAAATATTTCATGGTCAGGGATGTGTATGGGAAATTAGATGTCTTGAACACTACTGGCAGCTGCGGCGCTCCCAACTTCCGACAAGCCAAAGGAGGTTACGCCGTGTTCGGGATGGGACAGCCCAGCCTCAATGGCTTCAAGCTGGTGCTGCAGAAACTGCAGAGAGAGGGCCACAAGGTTGGTGGGAGGGTGGGAATCGGGGTGGAAAAAGGCAGGAGAGCTTTGAGGCAGCCTCTCCCCGCTTTTTCAGGAGTGTGTCTTCTTCTGTGTCCGCGAGGAGCCTGTGGTCTTCCTGTGGGTGGAGGGGGACTTTGTGTCCTACACCCCGCGGAGCAAGGAGAACCTCCATGAGAACCTGCAGCGGGGAGCGCGGGCGGAGAGCCTGGAGCTGGCCATCCGCAAGGAGGTGAGGTGGGACGGGAAGGGGCCGTCACCCCAGCCATGAGGGGGTGCAAAGCGTCCCCCAGGCTCAGAGGCAGGTGTTGATGGGGGTCCCCATCCCTTCCAGATCCACGACTTTGCACAGCTGAGTGAGAGCATCTACTATGTCTATAATGACATCGAGCGGCTTCGGGACGAGCCCCACACGGTGCGGGTGCAGTGTGAGGAGGACATCCAGGTCACAGAGGAGGTCTACCGAAGGCCCATCTTCCTCCAGCCCTCCTACAGGTGCTCCTTTCCTCCTCCTCACGTGTGGTCGGGGCTCTTGATACCCCATTTAAGCCTCCATCATGGTGGGGATGATCCCACTCCATAGTCCCATCCTCCTGCAGGTACCACCGGCTGCCCCTGCCTGCCGAGGGAGCCCCTTTGGAGGAGCAGTTTGACGCTTTCATCCACTTCCTCAGGGTGAGCCAGGGAAAAGCACCTGGTCCATGGGGCCGCCTCAGGTTGGGATATGCTCTTCTGCCACATCAGGGACCATGGCTGCCCAAGAGAGTCTTCTGGTTTTCCTGTGCACTGCCTGTTAGAGGATGCCTCTGCCTACACTTCCCATTCCACTTGCTGTAGGATCCTGCTGGAGAGAGAAGTCCATGTTGTCCAGCTGTTTGTCCCTACCCCTGCCTGGATGTGACCCTTCCTGGCCACCTTGCAACATCCATGTGCAGGTGGCTCTTCCCTGAATGGGTTTGGGAGGAGTTATCTAGATTTGGTGCAAAGCTTTTCTATGGCAGAGCTTCTCTTTTTTAATTCTGGAAGGGTGAAATCTCAGCAGGTCGGGTGTGGGTAGTGGGAACCAGTAGGGTGTACAGGCTAACATCTACTGGTGGCTGGAGAGGGCACAGGGCAGGGGAATGCAGTGGGTGGACCACCCATTATGCTGTCCTGGACAATCCACACCATCTCCTGAGCAGAGGGGAGATGCCATTCACCCAAGCAGGGTTGTCACCCCCACCCCAGCCATTGATGGGGCAGAGCTGGCTCTCCTGGAAGCCCCTGTGGCCCCCAACCATCCCTCTGTCCCTCCCTTCCAGGAGAGCCCCAGCCTGCTGCTGCGGGACCCCGGCAGACCCCCACCAGCTCTGCTCTTCGGCTGCCAGACGGGCGTGGGCAGGACCAACCTGGCCATGGCCATGGGCACCCTCGTCCTGCACCACCACCGAGGAGCTGCCCAGAAGGCTGAGTAAGAGGGGCAGCCCCTGGGGCTGGGGTGGGGGGATGCCCCTGTCCCCTGATTTCCATCTGATTTCCTCCTTCTCCCACCCCAGCCTCCCCCACCTGCTGAAGGCATCTCCCAGGGACAGGCTCCGGGTCATCCAGACCTTCATCGAGGTGGTCCCCAAAGGGCAGCAGATAGTCGAGGAGGTAAGGAAGTGCTGCTGAAACCCCTGGTGGGGCAGCTGGGAGGGGGGTGATGTCATTTCCCACCGGATCTGAGGCTTTACAGAGTGATTTTTTTCCCCATGCTCCTCACAAGGTGGATGGTGCCATCGCCTCCTGCTCGGAGATGCACGACATGAAGGAAGCCATCTATGAGTACAAGAAGAAGCTGGAAGGGATTGGGGAGGACTATCAGATCCAGGTACAGTAATTGGAGGGTTGTTTGGATGCAGGCCATGAGTGCAGGGTAATTTATTGAGCTGTTTTTGCACCAGGATTAGAAGAATGTAAATTCTGGAAATCCAAAGCTTCCTGTGAGCTGGAGATTTCCCAGCGATGTAAAACCTGGAAGGTTGTGGAGCTTCTTTCCCTGCCCCCCCCTCCCAGTTGTTTTAAGGGCTGTAAAAATCAAACAGGCTGGGACTGGAGGGAAAAACAGGCCGTTTTGGGCTTCACTGCTGCTTCTGGTAGGTGACCTCAGGGGCAAATATCCTGTGCCCTGGTTTCATCAGCTCTGAAATGGGAAAATCGATATCAGCCTGCATGGTAAAAGTCCTTGGGAGCTGGGAGAGGGATCGTTGCAAATATGGTCACTCAAGGTCAGGTTTTTTTAGCTGTAGATTTGTTCTGTTTCCCACTGTTTTCGTGAGCAATGAGGATGGTTTTCCAGTATGAAAGGAAAGCCGTGGTCTCCCCTGCCTGACTGGGGTGATGGAGGCAGGGAGGGAGCTCAGGTGGAAGTGCTGTCCTGATCCCAGCCTCTTTGGAGATTAATTTCCCCATTTAAATGCTGAATGTGGAGTGGAAGTGCTGGGACTGGTTGTAAAGGGCAAAAAACCTGAAACCAGGTGCTGTGCAGTGAGAAAAACCCATGAAAATTATTAAAGGATGGGAAAAGAAGGCATTTACAGTCCCTTTTGTGACATTTAGTGGCAAATCCCAAATTTTATCCCCCCTGTCTCTTTTCAGGGCAGATTTGGGTATGTTTGGTGCTGCTCATGTGCTGGCAGGTTCTCTTGTATAGCAGAGGAAGCTTGGGCATGGGACAGGGGATTTTCCTACTGCCTTGAAGACTCTCCTTGACTTTTCCCTTCTCTGTGTCATCCTGGATTCTGGGGAAACAAACGACGGGGGGACTGCCGTAAATAAGCTCCAAGGAGTGTTTATTTGAAGTCTTTGTGGAGCAAGAGCAGGTTTAAACAGTGGCGAGGGGCCAGGAAAATGTGCTGGGGGTTGGGGGGAGGATGAGGAGGGGAGCGGGGATGATGCTCAGACATCAGAAGACCAGTGTAGTGTTGGAGTGATACTGGGTGAGCTGGTTGAGGTTTTTTGGGGTGAGAGAAGGGGCTTTTGTTGCATGGAGGAGTGATGTCATGCTGGACTGTGGGATTCTGCCTGGATTTGGAGGGCAAAAATGGAGATTGAAGCCCTCAAATGATGGAGATGCAGGTGGATCCTGGTGTGGGATACTGACCCACAGTCAGACCCCCCACAATCGTCAAATGGCTAAAATGTGACTGGATCGTCCCCCTTTCCATCAAAAGCCTGTTTAAAGGGAATATTAAGGTATTTACCTTGAGTGAGAGCGCTGGTGAATTCCTGGAGAATGCAGGAATCCAAGTGCTCGGGGAGAAGCACCTCTCCGGCAGACCTGGCACAGCTCCATCCTTGCAGGCTTTGCTTTGAGTTCCCACTGCCTTTCCTCTTGATAAATGACAGCGGGCCGGATTTCTCTCGTGGAGAACAAATAAATATTCATGAGTCAGCCACGTAATGTCAGGGATGAGCAAACCCTGCCCGCCGAGCTGACCCCGGACACAGCCCCATCTTATAGGATTTTCCATCATACCCTGGGAAGCAGGTCCTGCTGGACTCTCCAGGCATGCTTGTGGATGACTTGCTCCTTCACTGGTGCCAAGGCAGTCTGTTGGATGGGATGCTTGGATATACAAACCCCCACCCTGAAGTTTGTGGATTAGGGAAAATCCCAGGAGTTTGAGCCTCGTCCCTGGGAGGGGATAGCTGTGGTGGGGCACACACCTGGTTTGGGGAGGTCATGATGAAGAGGAGGAGGAGGAGAGCTTGGCTGAAGCCAGCTACATCTGCATCAGGATGCTTCTGGGCTGAAGGGGGAGAGGACACCCTAGGAAATTAAGGATATTACAAGGTGTGTGGCTGTCAAGGTGGCCTCTTTCCCCAGGGATGCATCTCATCCAAAGGCCATGGAGGTGGCTGAGGTGGGGGTAGGGCCTGGTCTTTTCCAGCCCATTCCCCTTGGGTTTGAATCTCCTGTTAACATCTGGACAGTGTTTCCATGCGACAGCAGGGCCCTTGGGTCCGGTTGGAGCTGCTCCCAGCGTGTCCTTGGGCTACAGGGAAGCTTTTGTTTGAGCTGAAACACAAACTGATGTCTTTAAGCATCATTGAAGATGGAAAACTTGAAATGTTTCATTAAAAAAATATAACAAGTCATGGAAAGAGTGTGTAAGGGTTCTTCCCAGCCTCTCGCTCTGCCTGGGGTCGGCACTGGGCATCACAGATTCCCTCTCTCTGTGCCTTCAGGGGAGCAGCACCAAAGAGTATTTCCTCCAGAGGACTTTACAGAGCCTTGAACGCTATTTCTACTTGATCGCATTCAACTACTACCTTCATGAGCAGGTAAAAACAAAACAAACCCAAACTCCCCTGAATTTACCCTTTATTTTTGCAGTGGGAGGGAAGGGAGTTGTCCAAGCAGGTTTTCCTGGCGGGGCTCTGGGTGGTGTCCGGGCAGGGGGTGTGAGCCCAGGCTGATGGCACACCCCTCCCCGGCAGTACCCCCTGGGCTTTGCCCTCAGCTTCAGCAGGTGGATGTGCCGGCACCCGGAGCTGTACCGCCTGCAGGCGGGCATGAATGCCTCGGAGCTCACTGTCACCATGGACCTCGTCACCAAGGGCACCCGAGTGCTGGTGAGTGCCCCATGGGAGTGGCACCTGGTAGGGGTGGAGGTTTGGGGTGGGGCAGGAGAAGAGAGGGGTTGCCCTGTTGTAGGGCAGGTGCTCGGGGTCTCTGGGTTGATATTGGGGTCTGGAGTCCACGTGGCAAGGGTGGAACTGGATGGTCTTTAAGGATGCTTCCAACCCAAACCATTCTGTGGTTCTGGGAAGGATAGGTGAATGGCCAGAGGGCCCTCTGTGTGCACAGATGCATCTGGCCCTGCAGACCTGAGCTAGTGGGATGCTGGAGCACCCTATGATGTGAACCTAAGAAGCAGCTCAGTGTTTCTGGTGTTCCTTGGCTGTGGTGGGGTGAAGGAGGCCAAGGCTGTTGGTCCCTTGCAGGTTGTGCTGCAAGAAGAGCGTTTCCCACCTTTGAAACGCAGCCATGTGGCTTTGAAAAGGTTTGGGGACTTCTCCTGAAGGGGGACCGTGGGTGAAAGGTTGTGGGGTGCTGGGGGCCCCATGGTGGGTGGGAGGAGGCACCCCTTACCCAGGCACTGCTCCTTTGCAGGTGGCTGATGAGCGTTCCTGCCCGGACGTGCTGAGCACTGCCAAGGAGATGAGCGTGGCCAACTTCCGACGGGTGCCCAAGATGCCCGTCTATGGGACGGCACAGCCCAGCTCCAAGGTGAGGGGCACGACCCCACACTGGGCAGGGACCCCACATTGGGCTCCCAGCCCTCCCTCCCGTCACATTTGCCCACCCCTTCCCCCAGACCCTGGGCAGTGTCCTGCGGTACCTGACGGATGCCAAGAGGAAGCACGCCCGCATTGTCTGGATCAACCTTCGGGAAGAAGTGGTCCTGGAGGGGAATGAGCAGATCTACACGCTGCGGGAGCCCGGGCACCTGGAGGAGCTCATCCCTGTGCCCACCACCTCGCCCCAGCAGCTGGAGGTGAGCTCTGCCCGCTGGGAGATGCTGGGTGCTCCTAGGAGCCCTCGTGGGTGATTTCCAGAGGCTTTGAGAGTCCCTCGCCCCCTGGAGCTGCTGGTTTTGGTTTTGTTTTCCTCTGGGAATGAGAGAGCAAAGCAGAGATGCTCCCTGGAAGAATTTAGAGCGTGCCTTGAAAGCCAGGGTAAAAGGCACCCGGGGAAAGGGGAGCAGATGTTCCCAGCTGTGTTTTCAGAGGAGATAGGCAGCAAAGGAGTTTGGCTGCCAGCAGCAGCGTAGCTGTGTGGAGGAACTGCCCAGTGTGGTGGGAACTGATGCTTCTGAGGCTCCCATCAAGCACAGTGGGAACTGTGGTCCTTGGTGGAAACGGTGGCCAGGACCTGGTGTGGGGTTTGGAGTTGGCTACAAGGTGCTTGAGTGGGGTGTGAGCCTGCATCTGAAAAAAATTAATTCAAATCATGCAAAAATCAGGAGGAATGAGTGTTACAGTGATGGTTTCTCTGTCCTCTGCAGAAACTAGAGGCTGCCCTGAAGGGTGACCTGCTGAAGTGCCAGAAGTGGCTGGAGGTGTACCTGGAGACAGAGAAGCAGATGAAGATGTTCAAGAGCTGCCTGACCACACAGGAGATATTCAGCCAGCAGAAGAATTCCTGCCAGGGGCTCACCTACCGCCGCATCCCCATCCCTGACTTCTGTGCTCCCAAGGAGCAGGTACCCCGGGGATGGGAGGGTACTGCTGCCTGCTTCCCATCCCTGCTGCTGTGGGGTGGGTGTCACTGGGCTGCTCGGTGCCACCCAGCCTCAGGCTCTGTGCGGGGTGCTTGTCAGGGCAGGGAGGGTCCCCTGGGAGGTGTTTTCATGGAGAGGCTGGGTGCTTTCAGCTGGGTAGGGATGGAGCTGGCAGCGAGGGGACTGGGGGCTGTAGGGCAAAGGGGGTGCCACGGTGAGGAAGGGGAGGTGGGCAGGCTTTGCTGCCCCTCAGTGGGCTGCATCCCTGAAAACACACTGGCTTCACCCCTGGCAGGATTTTGACCGGCTGCTGGAGGTGATGAAGAGCGCCCTGGCCGAGGACTCGCGGGCAGCCTTTGTGTTCAACTGCTCCAGTGGCCGGGGCAGGACCACCACGGCCATGGTCATCGCTGTCCTCACCCTCTGGCACTTCAATGTGCGTACTGGGGGCTGCAGCTCAACCTGGGGTCGGCCTGGAGGGGAGTAGGGGGATGCTGTGGGAGCTCTGGAGGGTTGAAAGGAGTGTGGACAGGGCTGGGAGTGGAGCTGGACATCTGTATGTTGGCATCTTGGTGTGCCTAACCCCCAGTGAGCTCCAGGAGATATGTGGGTGCTTCCCTTTACATCCTTCCTGAGAGCTCCCATGCCAGGATGAAGGGTTAACAGCAGGAGAGATCATGGAATGATTTGGATTGGAAGGGACCTTAAAGCTCATCTTGTTCCGCATCCCCTGCCATGGGCAGGGACACCTTCCACCAGAACAGATTACTCCAAGCCCCATCCAGCCTGGCTTTGAACACTTCCAGGGATGGGGCAGCCACAGCTCCTCTGCCCAACCTGTGCCAGGGCCTGGAACAGTCCTCTGTCCTGGAGATGTGGCTCCCTCCTTGGGCAGGGATAAAATTTTGGTGTTCTCTGCCCAGCAGAGGGGGCTGCCTGGGGTCCTGCTGGGCTGAGTGTGGGCTCTGCATTTCTGCTCTGCTGTTGGGCAGTGAGGACAGGGCTGTGCAGCCCATAATGACCCAACCCCCTCTGACCATCCAGGGCATCCCCGAGATGAGCGAGGAGGAAATTGTGAGTGTACCTGATGCCAAGTACACCAAAGGGGAGTTTGAGGTGAGTCCCCCTTGGGCCTGACTCTTTTGGGGTTGCCCTCCAAACCTGCTCTGTGCTACCTTAACCCACAGCTGCTTGTTTGGAGGGGCTGGATCCTCTTCTGGGCGAGGCTGGAACAGTGGGGTTGAGGTGAGGGGGCACCTGTTGAAGCCCCTGCTGCTTCTGCCCATACTCCAGGTGGTGATGAAGGTTGTCCAGCTCCTGCCTGATGGTCACCGGATGAAGAAGGAGGTGGACATGGCCCTGGACACCGTCAGTGAGACCATGACACCCATGCACTACCACCTCCGAGAAATCATCATCTGCACCTACCGGCAGGTGAGCTGCCCTCTTCCCACTGCCCAGTTCCAGAGGGTGCAGCCAGGCTCTGGCACCAGCCCTGCTCAAGCTGGGTGGTTTCCTGGGCTGAAGCTTTCTGGTGTGTCACCAGAGAGGTGCCAGGACTGTCATGGTCATCTGGGGCTGTCTTGTATCCCATTCCGTCTTGCATCCCACCTGTCTAGTGCTGTTTCTCATCTCTGCCTTTCTGGTGCCATCCTGCATTCCACCTGTCTGGTGCCATCCCGCATTCCACCCAGCATCCTACCAGTCTGGTGCCATCCCGCATCCCACCCAGCATCTACCAATCTAGTGCTATCCCATATTCCCTCCAGCATCCCACATGCCACCCAATATCCCACCCATCTGTCACTGTCCTGCATCCCAGCCGGAATCCTACCCTTTTGGCACCAACCTGCATCCCTCATCCCACACCATCCAGCATCCCTTCCAGCCTGTGAGGCACAGCCAGCAGAGGGCAGGACTGGTCTGTCCCACTCTGCTTCCAGCCCCAAAGGCTCTTCTGGCTCCTCCAAGCTTGGGAAGGAGAGCCATCCTTGGGAAGGGACGCACATCTGTGCCAGTGTAATTCACAACCCTGTTTCACTTGGGAACCTCTGTGGAGCTGATGAAGAGGAGAAGGGATTATTTTGATCACATCTGGGATTTTTTTGGAAGCTGTGCAACTATTTCATGGGGCCTTGGAAGGGCTGAGCTCAGAGCCTGGCATCATTCCTTCCCTGGGATGGTTTGTGCCATGCCTTCCTCACTGCAGCTCTTGCTCCAGTTGCCATTGATCCGTGTTTTCAATTAACATCCACAAATGATCGATGAGGGGAACAGAAACCAGAGTGGTTAATCAACCAATAACATCTGCAGCTCCCTGGGTATTTGTGTTCTGGTTTCTGGAGTTCTCTGCATTTTTTGGGGGGGCTGGGAGAGAAAACATCCAGAGACCTGACTATTTGCTGCACTAGGTATTATTTATCATTAATGAGTTTATATCGCCTATTTATTTATTATTTTATTTTTATTCGGGATAAATAATTAAAGTTTGGTTTCTCCTCCTTTATTACGGAGAGGTGGCCATGTTGGGAAGTCTCACCTATTTTATCTCATCCTTTGCTGCTGTGGAGCCAAAAGTTCCCACCCTAAAGGAGCTGGTTTATGGATTCAATTCTGCTCTCTGGTGACCTGGAATGATCCCCAGCCTTGGGAGTCCCAGGGGGAAGACCCTGGCAGAGCAGCCTTGCCTGGCTGCTCCTGCTTTGGAGTTTCTTGGGAAGACAATTCCCATGACCTCCTTCCCAGCACTTCACAGTCAGGACCAGCACATGGGTGTTCCTGGGCCATATCCTGTTTCCAGGGAAAGCGAGATAAGGAGGGGATTTATCCACTCTCCCTGCACCCTCTGCCCGAGGAAGAGCCTTTGGCCACTGCATCTTGTATTTCCCTCTTGGCTGCTCCATTTATCCCACTGGATTTGGCAGTGGCCATGTGCAAATGCTTTTAATTTTAATTTGTATTTTTTCCCCAGTAATGGGCAGCTTGAAGAAGGGAATTGTGGGAATTGTTGTGGTTTTGGGAGCCTGCTGGGAGATGCTTTGCAGGGTTAGGGCAAAGCAGGAGGGAAGGAGAAGGTGCTTTGGAATTTGGCTTGGTTTGTTCCAACCTCTTCCCACTCCTAACTGGGAGCAAAAAGTAGGATAATATGAGAAAATTATAAATAATGGGTTAAAAGAGAAATGATAGGATAATAAGAGGATCAATAGTGGGATAGTAGGAGAAAAATAAATAGGTGAATGTAATAAGGATAATAGAAGAAAAATAGGATGATAGAATAAACTGATAAATAATAGGGTAATAGAAGAAAAATGGTGTAATAGGATAAAATGATAAATAATAGGATAATAGAATAAAAGTAGGAGAATATAAAAGCAAGATAAATAATAGGATAGAAGAATAAAACTAAATAGGATAATGTAACAGCAGGATAAACAATAGGATAAAAAATAAATAGGATAATGTAACAACATGGTAAATAATAGGATAATAGAATGAAAAATAAATAGGATAATGCAATGATAGGATAAATAGCAGGATAATAGGATCTGCTCTTTACAAATACTGGCACTAATGTGGAGGAGATGTCTTTTCCCAAGGGCAGAGCTGGAGAGAGGAATTGCTGCTCTTTGGGATCATCTGCAGGATGGACTGTGGGTTCAGGGCTCTTATTTATTGTCTTGTTTATTATTTATTGATTCCTTGAAGGGGCCTTGTGCAGAGCTTGCTTTTCAAATAAGAGCTATAAGAATACTAGTAAAATCTACTATATTATATATAATGATAACAATAAATAGTGACTCTATTAAGCTTATAGTAATAAAGGTAATATAAAACATAATAAAATATATATTTATAATAAATACATACATATATAAAAATAATGCTAGGAAGTGCAATGGCCACCAACCTCAGAGTGGGACATTGGATGGGCCACATGTCTCCTCTTCCTCTGGCACTGGAGGCTGAACCCAGCCAGGGAATGCTTTCCAGGGAGGTGTTTTTCCCTGGGGAAATGCTTTGCAGGGCAGGATCTCATGGTTTGGGGTAGGCTTTGCACCTGGGTGCCTATTCCTGGCTCCTGGGCACACCCCCTGCTCCTTCATCCATCCCTCACCTATTTTTGAGCCCTGCCCCGTAAAGGGAATGTTGTTGTACGCCGGAAGCCACAAGGAAATGAGAGCCTGGAGTGCCAAGTCCCAGCTGGAGCAGGCAGGAAGGATGTTATTTTTGTCCCCAGAGTGGTCCTCCCTCTTCCTATGCTCCTCCTGTGGCTTTCCCATAGCACCAGAGGTCCTTGTGGGTCCCTCACCACCCAGCTCCCCATGTGGGATGGAGAAAGGAGTGTGGGTGAGGGCTAGGCACAGGAGCTGCCTCTGGGATGCTCTCCCAAAGCAGGAACCACAGCCAGTTTCTCCTTCCTTGCAGGGAAAGTCAGGCAAGGATGAGAAGGAGACACGGATGTTGCAGCTGAGGAGCCTGCAGTACCTGGAGCGCTACATCTACCTGATCCTCTTCAATGCCTACCTGCACCTGGAGAAGAAGGACTCCTGGCAGAGGCCCTTCAGCCTCTGGATGCAGGAGGTGAGGCTTTCCCGGGCTGAGCAGCCTCCAGGAGCTTGCCCAACCTCATTACAGGAGTTTACTGGGAAGAAGAAACACCATCTTTGATTTATTTGTGATTTCTGTGTGGTTGTTGGGGCATCATCCGTGGTCGCTTTGGTCCGGGTTGAGCTCCTGTATCACCAGGCTGGGGGCTCTCATGGAAAGCCCATGGAGATGGATGGGCATCCCACCACATGGATGGGGTGCTCTCCCATCCCAAACCTGCCTTTTTCTCCTCCTTTGAGTTTCCCAGGGGTTTAGTTTGGTCTGCCAGCTGTGACTGCAGCATCTGGGGCTGGGAGGCCACCAGCCAACCCTGCCTGGCCAGGGCAAGTGGCACAGGGGGTGGGAATTGGGAACCAGCTGGGTAAATGGAACAGGAAAGCCCTAAATTATCCATATGGAATAGGTGTGTAAGGAAGACACCCTAAATTATCCATGTTTTCTGCTCAGGGGGTTTCCAGGTGTTGGATTTATTTGGAGCACATTGCTTTACATCCAGGCATTGAGGGGGGTTTAAATTTCCCTGGAAAAGGGATTTTGGAGGGGGTACAAGTGATGGGGGGGTGGGTCATAGGGGTGGGTTTGCTGCTGCCTGGGGGGTTGCTCTGCCTGAAAGGAGAAGGGGAAACTGGGGACATGGCAATTTTAATAATACTATTATTACTAGGTTCATGTTTTATAGTTTATTTACATCTTATTTTATTACTGTATTTTTTATTTTGAATAATTATTATTTCATTGTATTGTTTCTGTTGATGCATTCTATTATTTTAATTTATTTCTATTATCACTTTAATATTTAATTTCTACTGTAATTTTTAACTTTTATTTCTGTTATCAATTTCATCTTTTATTTCTACTATCGTTTTTGCCTTTCATTTCTATTACCATGTTCACCTTTCATTTCTCTTGTCGTTTTTATAATTAATTTGCATTGTGGTGCCTTTCCTCCCCATTGGGTTCCCCTGGCACTGAGTGGGCAGCGCCTGCTTTTGTGGGAAGACCCCTCATCCCTTCCCTCCCATCCCTTGGTGCCACTAATTCCCACTGGCATGTTGGATCTGCTGGGGCTGGAGATGAAAGTGGTGGCTCGGCGAGGAAGGGGGGACATGGTGCCCACCCTGCCCTGGCATCCCAATAATGCCAGTGTTCGCATTGCCAGGCAGTGGCTCCGGTTTTACTGGGGATTTGGGATGTGTGCTGGTGGCTGGATGTGCATGTGGGTTTAAATGTAGGGCCTTTTTGGGGCTGAGCCTTTTAAGTAGGGCCCTTTTGGGGCTGAGCCTTTTGGGGTGGGCTGCATTTTTAATGTATGGGTTTCCAGCTGCTTTCTGTGCCCCTGGTTGCTGGAGCACATTTTGGGGCTGCACCTTTTGGGGCTGCATTTTCAGTGCATGGGTTTCCATCTGTCCTCTGTCCCCTGGTTGCTGGAGCACCTTTTGGGGTGGCTCCTTTTGGGGCTCCCTTTTCATGGCGTGGGCTTCCATCTGTCCTCTGTCCCCCTGGTTGCTGGAGCTCCTTTTGGGGTGGCTCCTTTTGGGGCTCCCTTTTCAGTGCATGTGTTTCTATCTGCCCTCTGTCCCCTGATTGCTGGAGCTCCTTTTGGGGTGGCTGCTTTTGGGGCAGCTCCTTTTTCAGAGGACAGATGGGTTTCCATCTGCCCTCTGTCCCCCTGGTTGCTGGACCACCTTTTGGGGCTGCTCCTTTTCAGGGCTGCATTTTCAGTGCATGGGTTTCCATCTGCCCACTGTCTCTCTGTTTGCTGGGGCATCTTTAAAGCTGCATCCTTTAGTGCTGCATCTTTCTTTTTGGGGCTGCACCTTTTTTTGGGGCTGCCCCTTTTAATGCCACATCTTCAACACATGGGTTTGCATCTCCTCCCACTCCACCCTCCCTGTTTGCTGGAGGGGAGGGAAATACACCCAACCTGCGCAGACAAGGAGCCTTTGACCCCAAAAGCGCCCCTTTCCCTCCACATAATCCCTGCGTTTTTAGCTAAAACAAGGCGCCATTGTAGCTTTTTGGCAGGAAGGTGCCAAAGCCAACAAACCCCGTGATGAGTGACCCCAGCAGCAAGGAAGAGGCTTAGAAAATGTATAAACTGGGGCTGGAGGGCAGCTGGGGGGGCTGCAGGGGGATGGATACCTGGATGGGGTGGGGGGGAATGAGGTGGCTTTTCATCTTCACCCAGGGGGTGGCAAAACCATCCTGGGGAGGGGGTTAAATGTTTCTTCTCTCCTTTATTTTTTTCAGGTGGCATCAGTGGCTGGGGTCTACGAGGTCCTGAACCAGCTGGGGTTCCCTGAGCTGGAGAGCCTGGAGGGCAAACCCCTGTGCACGCTGCGGGGCCGCTGGCAGGCACAGGGAGCCACAGCCCGCCCCTTCCGTGGGGAATTCCTGTAGGGTCGGGGCACGGGGGGACCACCCCCTGCTTTCTCTGGGGTGGGGGAGAGGAAAAAACAAAGAGACTGTTTTCCCAAAACCTTGGGGGTGTGGGGAGGGAGGGGCGAGCCCCGAAGCTGCCTTAGAGGGGGAGAATTTCTGGGGTTCTTTTGGACGCAATAAAAATACTGTAAATTAAAAACTTGGACTTTCTTGGCTTTCTCCCTGAACCCCAGTGCAGGATATAGACAAATATATGTATTTATAAACATAAATATGCATGTATACACACACACAGATATATGGTTATATATTTATGGCTTTGTGTGTGCATATATTTGTATATATGGAGCTATAAATACTTATAGCCAGGATTAGGACTCACAGGGATCCCAGTCACTGCAGACCTGTGTATTTTTAAGGTTTGGGCATCTTTGTTGGTCCTTTCCAACTCTTTTCAGTTGTGGATGCAGCTGGAGGAAAGGCAGTTGTGGCACCAGGTTTTGGGGTCCCCTTAGACCAATTTCAGTGCCAAGGGGATGCTGAGGGCATTGAGCTGCTCAGCAAAGACTTTAAAAGCATCATTAACATCAGGATATTTTGTTTAAGGAAAGGGGAAAAGGAGGAGTGAAAAATGAAGTTACTCAGATGCAAATGAGGGGTTCCAGTGCCCCTCCTGCTCTCAGTGTTGGGGGAGAGGGGGAAGTCCCAGGGCTCCCACCCGGATGGAGGGCTGATAAAATAGGATGGGAAGCACAAAAGCAGGAGCACACACTCTCTGTCTGTCTGTCTGTCTGTCCCAGCAGCCACTTTCATCTGCTGCCAGTGGCAGGAGGTGGCACAAACTCAAAGGTGGGGGGTGGAAAGAAAAACAGCATTTCTAAATAGCAAGCATTGCTTTTTCTCCAAGCCAATTCCCAAGGGCTCCCTCATGTTTTTGGCTTAACCACACACACTTTGGGTTTACTTTTTTAAATTATTTTTTTTTTCATGCAGAAATACCTGCCTGAATATTTTGTCCCTCGCTGAGTGTTTCAGTGTTTGGATAATTTGCTGCTGATGCAGCCAGACAGTTGGCTCAGTGATTTCAAGAGGCTGTTGATGTTGGTTTTTTGCTCTTATTTTTCTTTTTAACAGAGCACATCCTTTCCATCCTCACATCTCCATTTATTCTGCCTTAGTAAGGCCAATTACCTGCAGGCTCCTTTGCTTTCAGCCAGGCTGCAAATCCATCCCCTTCTCCTGTCCCAGCACCAACCCTTGGAAGTCCTGCCTATTAGCCCTGTCTTAATTAGGCAGAGTTTTTAATTGCTTAGGAAATCACAGCCTCTTTAATCTTGGTAATGAAGGCTGGAGCTTTGCATCACCTGGTTTGAGGGGCTCAAAGGCTTCTTTCCACTTTCCCACCGTCCTAACAAGTGATTTCCAAAGCAGGGATAAAGAAGCAATTGCCTGGGAGGAAAAAAAAAAGCCTGGGAGATGGGAATGTGTTCTTTTCCCCCGGCAGGGAAGGCAGAAACCCAAGTGCCTCTCCTAGATGAGAAGTTAAACCTGGCTCTGAATGCCCTGGCTCTGCTCTGAGGGGAAAGAGCGGCAATTCAGAAAGCACTGAGCCAGAGACAAAGCAAACCAAGGATTATGTTTAATATATTATATATATAGAATAGTTATGGAGTGTATATTGTGTATTTTAAATGCTATATATAATATATACTGTGTATATAGATTTTATGTATTTTATATAACAGTGATACAATAATATAAAATCCACATTCTAGAATTATTCTATATGGTATATAATATAAAATCTTTATAATAACAACCAGGAGCAAGCTGGGCTAGTGGAAGGTGTCCCTGCCCAGGGCAAGGGATTGGAACTAGATGAGGATTGAGATCCCTTCCAACCCAAAGTGCTCTGCAATTTTGTGGTATAAAATATGTATTCCATACTATATGGAATATAAACATATATTAAAGAAGCAGCTATTAGCAGGATGGGGTTAACGAGCTGCCCTCCAGCCTCATTGGGGTATATTCCCTGCCAGGAGCAGCATTTCATCCCAGGGAGGCCCCAGCAAGGGGGTCTGTGGGCTAAAATATTTACAGAAAAAGAAACTCTCAAAACAGTGTTTTCATACTAAAGAAACAAGATGGATTGATTGTTTTTAATGCTTTTCAAGAAAATTGCTTTTCTGCAGGTCTTTGACCCTCTGTTAAGTGCCTTCTACTCCTATTTCTCCACTCCTTCCATCTTCCTGTTCAGGCCTTGGAGTGCAGGAATGCAGCCAAGGGGATCTGAGGTTATTTTGGGGCAGAGAATGAAATATTTAAATCCCAGGCAGCAGTCCTAAGGGATTGATTTCAGAGGAGGAAATGTGGATCCGTGGCTGGTTTTCTACTGTATCCGTCTTCATCCTGGGTCTCCATCTCATTTCCATGGGGACAAAGGGACTCCCTACAGCTCTGGCTTTAGGGATGGGATGTCCTGGCTGCCTAAGGATACAGAGCCAGACAAGGGGAGAAGCCAACACCCCCCAAAACCACCCAGTGTCCCACCATGGCACCATTTCAGGCCATGAAAACTCTTAATGTCACATCAAAAAAACCTAGAACCCACCACCTATGGAATAAGTTATTAATGGCATTGAGGATGGTCTTTGGTGGGGCTTGTAAGAATTGAGATGTGGGGCTGAAAAGGGGCCCAGAGCTGCCTTAATAAATAGTGCTAATGGGTCTTTGACCTGTGACAGGGTGGATATATTTTATATATATACATATATATATCTATATATGGATATTGCCACAGGAGCCTTGCCCATGTGCACCAGGCTAGATCATGTGGTTTTTCCAGAAAATCAATCCTCATTAGCTCCTCCCTGCTTGCATAATTAAAATAAAATATATATATATCTATAGTGAGCCATGATTAGCCTGTAGCCCTTGGAAGGGCTGAATGGTATTTGCTGTCCATTCAGGGGTAAAAACTGCCTTTTAAATCCCTATTAAAATGGTTTTTTTAATATAAAACACTCAAGTCCACCTGTGCTGAGTGAGGGCAAATTGTCCTCAGGTGGGACCTGCCTTTAGCCCCTCCCTGGCAGTCAAACCCAAACCTGGGGCACCTGTAGCCCCTGAGTTTCCACTTGCATTTCCCTCCGTGCTGCTCAGGAAGCCTGGAGCAAAGGAGGGACTCTTGTTCCTGCAAGCCAAAATACCCTGGATCCTCATCAAAGAGGATTTTTTAGCCAGTTTGGGAGCCTGGCTCTGTCCTAAAAGCAGGGAGTGATTTTATGGCTTTTTTTTTTCCCCCTTTCTTTCTGGCTGCAGCGTGGGGGGAACGTGGCAATGGGGCTGTTTGTAACTGGTAAGCTCAGAGTTATTAATGCCCCCATTTGCCTTCCCATCCCTGAGGGTTTGGGATATGTTCACGTGTCCTTTCCAGGTTTTTCTCTGTGCTCTTTTCTCCTGGCAAAGGTCGTGAATAAGGGTATAATTAAAGGCATTATATACGTGTACATAATGAGACATGATTAACCAGCAGGGCTGAGTGGTATTTGCTGTCCATACAGGGCTAGGACCTGTCCTTTAAATCTCTATTGAAATATATTTGAAAATAAAACACTTCTTAAAGAGAAAAGGATGAAAACCTTTTTGGACCTGAATACAAGCCCTGTGACTTGATCTGTGGGAAGTTCAAGGTCAAAAGCTGCCTTGGAAGTGAAGGGATCCCTAAATTCCTTCCCCCTGTGAGGACGTGGGCACAGATGTGTTTTCTCCCTGCTCAGCCTTTGCCTTTGGTGGAGCTTGTTTGGGGGGAGGGATGTTTTAGTGGAGGGTTGCACCACGTGCACCTTTGGATCAGCTGCCTCCTTCCAGAGAAAGCAAAACTTTCTGCCAGGAGCCGTTTTCTGGCAGAATAATGACATATGTAATCAATAAATACAAAAATTCACTGTGTGTGGGGGTGAAAAGGTGGCAAGGAACTTCATCCCAACCCCATTGTTCCCCTGTGAAATGCTCACCTCCCCAAACAAACCATCCCAGGGGATCACCTTCATTTTAAGGTTATAATTTTTGTTGGTTTTTTTTAATCCAAAATGTGCAAAACTCCAGCTGGTTTTAGCCAGATTCTTCCTTTCTGCATCTTTGCATCAGGCAGGGGCCCTGCCAAAGGGACCTGTCTTTGGGCTTCACAGAGGTAAAAGGAACAGGGCTGCTCTTCCCTCAGCCAGGGATTTTACTCCTCCTCCTCTTCTGGGTGAGCAGAAATCCTTGGAAGCTTCACTTCATGTGTCTTTATGTTTTTTTCATGCCTTGAAAAGGGAAAATACTCCAAGGAGCCAATATTCCATTGGCACGTGGGGCTGCAAGGGGAAACCTGCCACGAGCCCAGCTAAATCATCACAGTTATTGGGGGCTTCAGGGCTGGGGTTTTTTTTTCTAAAAATCCCCCTTTATTTCTCTTTTTCCACCCAGTTGTGGCAGCTCTGCTTAATATAAAATGCCATCTATACCCAAGTCTCACAGACATCAGCTTTTCATCAGCTCAGGAGTGTTGCCTTTAATTCTGGTGAAAATTAAGAGTGTTTTGGGGCTGGGGGAGGGGGGATATAATTTCTGTTTACAGCATCAGGGAGGGTGCATGAGAGAGGCATGTGCTGGCACAGGGCCACTGTGAATAGCTCTGAACATAATAGCTCTTAAAATAATATTAATAATAATAATATCCATATTTTCCTTTCTATGGTGTCCTTCTCGGGCAGAACCCCCCAATGCAACTGTTGGACCTCTGCAAGGGGAGCCCATCTGTGTTTCATTTTACAACTGTAGAATAATAATTAAGATGATTTTGCAGAGCCAGGGCTTGAAAAACTAAAAATAAAAGCCATATAGGCACAATACCAGAGTTTTCCCCTGTTTTTTCCCCTCCCAGCTCCACTGGACCCCTGAGCATGGCCAAGCCTCCCGTTGTTTTGGGGAGCAGAGACAGGAATAAATCACAGGATGATGCAGAGAAAGGGTTTTTTTTTTGCTAAATCCAGAGGAGCAATGCAAATACCAACCTGTGTACGGGGTGGCAGCAAGGGGAGGTTTCCCAAAGCTCCAAAAATTGGGGGCATCATGCAAAACATCAGGCTTGGCTCTTTTCTTGCACCAAAGTGCACATAAACCATGGCCCCCAGGCTGGTATTGACTTTCTTTCTCTGTTTTTCACTTCTCACCCGTGAATATTGCAGGGGAAATAAATAAATAAATTTAAAAAGCAGCTGTTTTCTAGCCCTCCACCACCTCAGGGTGCTGCTGGCCCCGAGCAAATGAAAAATTAATTTTCCCCAGCTTGAGCTGAGAGCAGAGATGGGGCTCGATGAGACTCACCCAAAAACACTCGCTGGCTGGTGGGGGTCATGCTGCAAAAACAACCATGAGGGGATGAGCAAGGCCCTGGGGGGCTGGGAAAAGCTCAGCAGTTCGATTTAAGAGGTCAAATAAAATGTTAGATTTTGGGGTTTACACAGGAGTAAGCTTAATTTTAGCAGGAGGGTGATCAAAAATTAATAAGATGGTCAATGTGTGCAGAGGGAAAGGGGCATCTTGGGTGGGGTTGGTGCTGGGTAAGGTTAACCTAGTTTTATTGTGCCTTGGTGGGGAAAATATTCAAAAGCATAAAGGGAAGGGCTGGGGCAATGCCAGGATAGCAGGGATAGCAATCCCAGCAGGCAGCCCTGTGGTGTGGGGGGGTATTTTGGCAGGGAAAGGCTGTGCCAAGCCCCGGAGCCAAAGGGATGCAGGTGGGGTGTGGTCTGAGCAGTGGCACAGGGAGGCTTTAACCCCGTTCTGCATCCCAAGGATACGGTGCGTGTGTTTGTTTTGGATGCCCCAGCCGTCAGGTGGCTTTGAGGCTCTGGTTTAGGCACTGCATTTTTGGGAAGGAGAGGTTCAAGAGGTTTCTGCCTGTTCCAGCAGGAGCTGCTCACTCCGGTGTCTGGGCTGGGCAGGCTTAGTTAAACCGAGGTGGTGCTGACCTGAGTTCAACATCTGCCACAGCTGGGTTGGGTGTTGTGTTACAGTTGGAAAACAAGGACTTTTCGGGGTTATTTTTTGCTTTCCCACCGGCGGGACCCGGCCACGGCAGCGGAGCTTTCTCGCAAGCCTTGCGGTGTGGTTCCTAGAAGGAGAGCAACTTTTTCCCCTCCTCTTTTCCAAGCCTCTGCCGCTGACAGTAGGGGCTGGAAGCCATCCAAAGCTGTCGGTATAAATCTCCCTGACCTTGTTTCACCAGCCCTTAAGTTGCAGTTCAGAGTCTCCCATCAGCCGGGACCGGCGTCGACTTCCACTTTCTGGCTCATTTATCCCTTTTTTTTTAATTCAGCTTTACGGTTTGGTTTACCGAGCTTGTCTGTTCAGCCCTGGGTGGGCAGGGGGACGAGGGGAGACTCCCAGCCCCTTAAAAAAAACCTCCCAGTGAGGCTGCCAAGGCAAACATCTTGCAGGAATTTGGAGATGCGGTTGTAGCTCAGCGTCCTGCCTGGAGAAGGTGCAGTGGGAGGAGGGAACGATGCTTCCCCTTGGGTCAGGCTCTGATCCCAAAAAACACTGCCTAGGTGCTGTCAGGAGGTGAACCTTGGTAGGATTTGAGCTCCACTCCCACTGTGGTGCTGGGTGAGCGTTTATATGGGATATTGTTGCTCTCCAGAGGGTTCTTGCTGTCATCCTTGCATTTTCCACGTCCTCCTGTGATAACCTGATGTCCTGTTTGCTGTCCCAGGGGTTTGGCTGCAGGGGAATGGCCTCGTGCTGGGCTCAGTGAGGCACCAAGGGCAACCTTTGGAGGTGTGGGCTGCAGGGAAGGTGGTGATGGGGAGAGGACAGGAAGAACTTGGCTCTCCCATTTTGGACCTGGAAAAGAGGACTGAGAGCTTGAGTCTTCCCAGAAATCCACAGCATCATGTGCTTCTTGCCCCCTAGGTGCTAAATCTATATGAAAACCTTCATTTTTCCAGTGAAGTCTCACCTTAAAACATTGTGCTGGTGTCTGGGGCCTTGGGGAAGAACTTTGCCACTCACTGCCATTGTCCCTTGGCTTTGTGATAGCACCCAGAATCCTTGGGATTGTTGGCAGGAGGCAGAATATATCAGGATTAGTATTTTTGCTGGATGAAGATTGTGGCTTTGAGTTTGTCCAAGGAACCCAAGGAGTGTTGAAGGGACCTGAGGGGTGTGCAAGGCAGAAGGACATGGCTCTGTTTGTGCTCTTCAGGAGGAAAAGCCCAGAAGTTTTTATAGTGTATCCCCGGACCTTTCTGGATGGTTAGGACAGCTAATGGGATTTTATCCCGGGTGCACCACGAGCTCGGGATCGCAGCTGGGGAAAGCACCAGTCTGAATAGGAAGAGGTCAGGCAAGACTGGAGAAAGCTCGGGGGGCCCAGCAGCTATCTGTGCCCAGGGAAAGGGATCAGGAAAGCCAGGAAAATCCAAGCAAACAGCACAAAACCTCCTTGGTGTAAGGAGCCGCAAGAAATATTCAGATTAACCAGGAGGAAAAACTTTCCAAGACAAGAAAAGCAAGACGTGAAAAAAAAAAAAACCAAAAAAACTAAAATAAAAATCTCCTGGGGGCTTGTGGAGGCTCCCTCCATCTTTGGAGGTCTTAAAAGCAGGGATTAGGGAGAGATCTGCCAGGAATGATCCTGCCTGGGGGCAGCCAGAGACCAGATGATGTGCCTGTCAGCTCGCTGCCTCCAAAAGCTCCAAAACCTTGCGCTCCTCCTGGGCGAGCTCGGCGTGTTCGTGACCCTCCTTGGTGGTCTCCTAGCAGGGCTCCTAAAAACAACCCCGGAAAGAGCCGAAATCCTGCAGAAGGGGTGGGGTTTGGCTGGAGAGAGGGAGGGGAAGATGCTCAGGGGGTTTTCTCTCCCCCGCGGTCCCCGGCGCTGCAGCAGCGACGCTTTTCTGGTCTAATCTCCTGGCAGCTCGGCGTGTCTGAGGGATGAGGTCATGCTCGCTCACCCACAGCCTGCCTTGCTCCTGCTCCCAGCCCTCCGCTTTGGGGAGCAGCGGGGGATTGCGCTCCCTGCAGAGGCTCCGGGGCCGTGCCCGGCGGGGTTTGGGATGTCTCGCCACCCAAGCATCACCACAGACCTTCACCTTGCTTTGGGCATGGATGTGTTGCACCCGGGATGGGGATAAGCGTAAGATGTTTCTCCCTGCCCACCTTACCTGGGCATGGGATGCCAGTTCATCTCTCCCAGTGCTTCTCCTTCTTCCAGCTGCTTTTAAACCCACAGACTCCTTTCTTCTAATTCCTTTTCTCTTTTGACCACTTCTTGGAGGAGCAGTCAGCCCGTGGTGAGGAGGAGGTTGGAGGTTACGCAACCTGAGTGCAGGGACAGCTGTTCCAGAGCCTTTTGGATCAACAAACAGGAGCTTTAAATCTCTGGGAAGGAGAAATGTGGTGACTTACGCCTGGAAATAGAGCCCTGGCTTCTCCCTCCTGTAGACCCCGAGATCCTGGCTCCTGAAGTCATGATATTATGGGCAGAAAAGCCAGTTTAGGTAATTGGGGGAGATTGCCATGATTTTATTAGCCCTAATGCCTTCCCCTCCAGGAGGTTTGCATGGCTGAGCTAAACAACTGGTGCCTATAAAGACACAAAAATAGACCCAATTAAGTGCTGTTTTTTTTTGTCTTCTAAGAAATTCTTCCAGCCTTTTGTGAAGGTTTTTCCAGCCCTCAAGTTCAGGACTAATTGAATGTAGGGACCAATAGCTGCATCTACTGCTGGTGGTAGGGAATCATTCTGTGAGTGGATTTGGGGCACATTGCCTGGGCTCCAGCTCTGAGTGGTACCTGGTGGGATGGGCAGAGCTTGGACATGGCATCACTGCAGGATGGGCAGAAATTGGTACTGCCAGATCCAAATCAGGCTTTGGGAATACAGGCTGGAGGCTCCTGGGAGAGAAAGGGGTCTGATTTGAGGTTTTAGAAGCAGCAGCTGTTGTCAGCTTTCTTCTCTGGAAGCTGGAAAGAAAAACTGCTCCTCCCCAGGCCTAGAGGTCACCTAACAAATGGGAAAGTCCCTAAAAACATGTCCCTGGTAAATCTCAAGGCTGAAGAGAGGAGTGCCTGTTGAATCAGAAGGAATTACAAAGTGTGTTATCTGTGGAGGAAATGGGGGTTCGAGATAAAATAGCACCCAAGGAGAGGAAAACAGGAAAAGGCTTCATTTGGATTCCAAAAGGGAAAGGAAAAGGTTAACCCTAAAGTCAAGGGGAAGGGTAGGACAGAGTTAAAGGCTGGGAAAGGCAAAGCCAGGAGACAAAAAGGAGAATAGAGGGGCCAAAGCAAAGGGGAAGGACAAGGGGAGGTTGCCTTGCTGTTTTGCTCTCCATCCTCTCTTTATGATAGGAACCAGGTAAAAGAAGGCTGGCATGAACAAATATTTCTTATTCAAAGGATGGTGTATTTGATAGAGATAAGACAAAATTTTCCATGCAGTGTTTAATCATTTAATATTTTAGGCAGGTAGGGCTGGTGTCACTGCCAGGGTGACAAATGAACCTCTTGGCAGCTGGGGACCCAAGAAATCCCTTTGGGGCTTTTTTTCTAACCCTTCCCAGCAGTTATAGGTACCCAAAACTGCTTATTTATTACCTTTAGAAGGTAATACATGGGGTAACTTGTGTGCCAGTTTATTGCCATTGGTTTTTTCCAACTTGAAATTCGTTCAAGTAAGCATGTTCATCTTTCCTTCTGGAGGCACCTTGTGGCTTTTCCTACAGGGGTTTTTGGGTTGGATTTTGGTCACCGAGGCCTCAGCCTCCCCAAACCCAATTCAATCACCCATCTGGAAGGCAAGGCTCTCCACCCTCACCTGCAGCTCTGGAGTGATGCTCTGGCAGAATTCCTTCTGGATAATACAATTGGAGAGTGATGAAGCCCCACTTCCCCTGGTGCTTCACCAGTAAAGGCCTCAGAAGGACCATCTCCAAGGGGTGCCCCATCCCCACATCTGGATGGTTCTTCTAGGGCCACCATCCACCCTCACCTGCAGCAGAGGTAAGCAGGGCATTCCAAAGGTGACTTTTCCCAAGTGGTGGCCCTCTCCTACCATTCCTGGCGTCGCTGTGCTGCTGGTTTGGGACCAAAGCTCCAACTAGAGGTCCTACCAAGGAAATCCAAAGCCATAAACCTAAGGGTAGAGCTCATGGGAAGCTCATAGCCTGGCATGTTGTTCTCCCTGACTGCCTTTCCCATCATGTTGTGGCTTCTGTGGCAGCTCGGACGACAGGGTCTTCAAGGCAGGGATTGTTCAAGGGAGTGTTCAAGGTCAGGTTGGGCAGGGCTTGGAGCAACCTCACCTAGTGGAAGGTGTCTCTGCCCATGGCAAGGGGTTGGAATGAGATGATCTTGAAGGTCCCTTCCAACCCAAACCATTCTGTGAAGCCCCTTTATCATGGTATTTGGTTTGTTGAAATTCTCTTAGATGGGTTGTTTGTTTATTTTTTGTTCTTTTTTAAGTGGAGTGCTTAATTTATTTGCGCCTTTTGAGAATGGTGGTGATGAGTGTGAGGGAGCACAGCCCCTACTCAACTGTGTGGTTCCAGCTCCAGAGCTTTAGTGATGCCCTTTGGAAAGCCCAAGCTGGGTGTGAGGGGCATCTCTCTCGTGCCAGTGCCTTCTCCCAGCTGTTTCCTCCTTAAAACACAGAGGGTAGATAGAAAAGAGATAAATAATGGAATCACGGAATGGTTGGGAAGGGACCTTAAAAAGTCATCTCATCTGGACACCTTCCACTCTCTCAGGTTGCTCCAAGCCCTGTGCAACCTAGCTTTGAACACTTCCAGGGATCGGGCATCCTCAACTTCACTGTTACTGATGTTTCCACATCTGGAAAACATCCCAGATGTTTCCAAACAGGATGTTTACCTCCATGCCGTGCTGTAAGCGCTGGGAGCCGATCTGGCTCTCCCTGTGGAGCATCTCTGCGCGGGGTCCCGCTGCGGGACGGGGCCGGGAGGTGGGATTTTTGGGGTGAGGGGTAGGGGCAGAGCGAGCTGGGGTGGACTCTCCGTCTCCCGGCGCGTTTCGCCTTTGTTCGGGGCAGCGCTGGAGTCGGGCGGCCTCGGGGCGGGGAGGGATGGGGAGGAGAGATGGTGGGAAGGAGGGCGGGCTGCCCGAAAAGCCTTATTTATTTATTTATTTATTTGTAGCTTTAAATCTCCGAGAGAAAAAAAACGATCCGGAGGCAACGCGAGAACTTTTTTTTTTTTTAATTTTTTTGGCGTGGTTAATAAGAAAAAGTAAATTTAAGAAAAAAGAAAGAAAGGAGGNACGGGGCGGCTTGGGACGGGTGGGGGACTGACAGGTGGCTGCACCCCGGAGAATAGGGGGAAAGGAGGGGGAATCCGCCGCTGGGGGGGCTTGGTTTCGATGGGAACTGGGGGAGATGGAGGCTGAGCGAGAAATAGTTGGCGTGCTTGGCGTGCGAGGGGACGTCAGCCCGAGTTCCTTCTGCTACGCTGGGCGCAACGTGCCTAAAACTACAAAGCAGAGCCGTGTCGGGACGGGAAAGCAGTTGTTGGGTTTAGGGCTCCCCGAGGGGTCCCCCCCAAGCCGGGTTGGCCACCGAGATGCTGGCGCCTGAGCGGGGATACTCCGTGCCCACGTCTTGTCTCCGCAGAGCTGCTCCTGTCCGGCAAACTCAGCGAGTATGGTGTGATCGTCCCGTTCAGCGCCGATTGCCGGGGTCGCTTCCTCTCGCACGTGGTGTCCGGCGAGGCGGTGGCGGGGACGGGGACCGAGCCCGCCTGTCCCCCCGCTCCGTCCCCGCCGCACCGGCGCGTCCCCCGCAGCCCCCCGGGGGAGCCCCCGCAGCGCCGCTGGCTCTACTTCAACGTCACGGTTTTTGGGAAGCAGCTGCACCTCCGGCTGAGGCCCAACCGGAGGCTGCTGCCCCCGGGCGCCGTGGCCGAATGGCAGGAGGATTTTGAGGTGCTTTTTCGGGAGCCCCTGCGGCAGCGGTGCCTTTTCACCGGAGACATCTCCGGCATGCCCGGAGCCGCCGTGGCCATCAGCAACTGCGATGGACTGGTGAGCTGGGGGCTCTTGGTGTGGGGTGCCTGGGGGTTGGTGTGGTTTGCTCCCGAAACGTGACTTTTTGGTGATGCTTTAGGTGTCCGCACCTTTATCCGTCGGGTCCCACTTCCCCCACGTGGCACAGGGTTCTGTGCTCCCTACCTGCTCCATCCTTCTGCTGGCTGGGCACCGATATTTATTGAAAGGGCTTGAAAACATTATTGCCAGTCCCGTGCCCGAGCTGCCTCCTGCCCGGAGGTGGCCTGTGCCACACGCTGTCACACCCACGGGCTGTGCCCTGCCCCTGGGGTGGGTACCCACGCTGCCAGCTCTATCCTTGCTCGCCCGTGTTTTACCTTGGGATTGCTCCAGGAACTTTTTCTCTGTGTTCCTCACTTCTTGAATGAGCCTGAGTGAGCTCGAGCATCTCCTGAAATCACTGTTAGCTGCAGTGTGGCTTCCACTCAGAGCGTGTTTGAGGGAGGACCTCTCATTTTTCCCCATCACTCTCGGAGCCTCTTGGCTTTCTGAGCACCGTTCAGCATCGGGGACTTGCTGCCACAGTGCTTATTCCTTTCAATGGCTCTCCTTATCCCCGGTGTCTGCTCTGCCTCTGGGGTTCCTGCCTTTGATACACTTGGGGAATCGCTTATTTTTTAATACTTTTGGCCCGTTGCCCTTCAGATTTCCTTTGAGCCAATTTAAATCTTGTTTTAGGTGCCAGTGGTTGCTGTTTCCTCCTGGTACCACTCGATGTTACTCTTGGGTTGGGATAAATGTTTTATTTTGTGCCTTTTTTTTTTCTCTTTTGGTTCTTTTTATATATTTCTTTTTTGGTTGCTTTATTCTGGGAGTCCCTTAAGCCAATTTTGGCTGCTAGTACGATCAATTTGGCATTCCTTTCTTTTTATACAGCACCCAGTGTTACTGTACAAGCAGAAATGATAGAGCAGCACAGCTAGAAATACATATTTTGCCTACATATAGTACTTAAATTTTTTTAGCACGTAATCCACACCTTTTGAGGCATCCTTTTGGGAATTTTGCTGAGGCTGTGAACTTGCAGACATTTCTGTGTGACATGGGTCACGCTGGGGCTGGCGAATTTGAGCGGGCTCAGAATATTTAAAGGCATTTCCTATAGCTCCAGCAAATAGTGCAGTGTCTGGAATGGAGACCTGGGTTTTGAGTGTGCAGGTTCTATTGAAGATCTCATTCCCTCTGGCATCACGAGCAAAAGGATGCCGGAAGCAATTGGCAGCTGATCCATGTCCTGCATCCCTCCCAAGCAGGCTTTGATTTAGCTTTTCTAGGCTTTAGCCCCAGGTTTTCCCTTCCCAGTTCCTTGCACACCTTCTCAGTGGGGTTTGTTGTTATTTTTGCCTGTGTTCTGGCTGTTCCTTGGTTGAAGGTAGCAGCAGTGCTGGGTTAGGATGTAGCTGGTAGCACAGGATGCTTTTCCATGTGGATTTATGCAGCCATACTTGTCCTGCCACTCATGCTACCCTAAGCCCACATAAAGGAAGAAGTGGCTTTTCCCCCAGAATAAGAATTTTTTATTTTTTTTTCTTCCTGCAGTGTATTTTTTGCTCTGTGGCCAAAACCTAAATATTCTGACCTCAACCAGGAATTTCCCAGGCATGAGGCTGGGGGAAAGAGGTTGAGAGGACAGAGCCCAAGCAGGGTGTCTTCTCCCCACCCCAGTAAAGAGGATTTTGTGATACATCCAATCTCACAGTTGGTTTCCCTCTTCCATGGATTTTCTGGCTGTATGATTGCTGGGATAAGTCAGTCTGACAGCTTCAGTCTGTTTAGGATCCATCTGCTTTGGAGGATGTGGGAGCCCAAGAAGACCCCCAAAAAGCAGTGAAAAGAGCTTGATTTAGGAAATAGAGCAAGAAACGGAACCAAAACACAGTGCTAGGTGTGGATGGGGTGGGAGGAGGATGTTTATGACCTTCAGCATGACCAGAGAAGCAGCAGAACATCTGGAAGGGCTGTGCATGGTCAGGACTGTGTTAATGTGCTCCCCACTGGAGCACTGGCTGGAGGAAGCTCTCCCATAAGCAGAGGACCCTGGAATTGCTGTGGACTTTTGCTGGAAGTTATCCATGAGCTCTGAAAGGGTACTGTGGCTTTTGCATCCCAGTATAGCGTGCGTGGGAGGCGCAGGACCGAGCTGGGCCACTGGTTTCTGGTCAGAGGAAGCGTTCTGGGATGCTGCGGATGAAGGCTGTGTACACAAAGAGATTAGGCTGTGTATAAACGGAGACTGAGATTATAAATAACAAGGGGGGGAAAAAAACCCCACCAAAACCAATGCAGCTCTTGAAAAAGACAGTGCATGCAAAGTCTTTCCTAAATCCATATTTAGCCACGTAAGTGAAGCTGATTCTTTCCCCAGATGCCAAGCCCGTGGCACCTTCCACCCCTGTTGTTCGCCACGAGCATCCACATGTGAAAATCAGCCCTTTGATGTTTTTTTGCAAGGGTGTCTCGTACCAGGGTGGGAAGGTGCTGTCGCCCATAGCATAATTTCAAAGCTGATCTAAGCCACCAAATTCCTAACTGGGAAAGCAGCATTAGGCAGAAATCTCTCCCCCAGCAGACACGTCTCGCTGCAGCAGAGGCATCCCATATCTTCCCATGCTGGCTTCAGCAGTGTGTGATTGACCTCCCTTCCTTCCTGCTCTGCTGGTTGCAGGGATGGGTGAAGGTTTATCACCCATAGGCACTGGATTTAGTTTTTGAGGCTGACTTTTCCCCTGCTGTTTTTTGCTGTAGTAAACTGTAGAGCCAGCGTTTCCCAGCCCTGTCGCCCTGGCCTGCTTCAGATGGGTGGCAGGAGATAAGCAGAGCACAGAATCCCTCAGGAACAGTAATTCCTAGGGAATGAAGGGAGAAACAGTTCCCAGAATGATGTCCCAGTGAAAGCATCGCTTTGGTCTTCCAGGATTTTCCTTGCAGCTCCTGAACTGCAGGGTTAATTTTGGGAAGGAAAAGGGCGTGAGATGTCTCTCTGGTTACATAGATCCCACTGGCCTTAGCTGGTTGGGTTTTACATGGGTATGAGGGCTTTTCTCCCAGGGGATAATCCTAATTTTTGGCAGTGAGATGCAGACCATGCCCTGTTTGGGTGGAAAACCTAATTAAATGAGCACTGAGCATGTCTCCGTGTCCTTACCCCACCAGGAGCTACATTTGAGTCCTGACTTGGGTCACCTGGCAAAGCCAGGTCTGTGGCCATCCCAGAAATCTCTTACCTTGGTAGGACAACCAGGAAAAAAGAGTCAAGGAGGGCATAGTGTTTTGTTTGATGATGGGCTGCAGACAGAGAGGTACCAAAATAGCGATGAGCACCTGTGGACCGTGCACCCTTCTACCAATCCTGCCCATGCCCTTGCCAGGCAATCCCTGGATGGAAGAGGAGCAGTGGCTGATGGTGGTGTCTGTGTTCACACTGCCTGGTTTTCTGGGACTTTCTGTCCAAATTAAGTGTGAATCTCATAGGAAAAATACACACTGTGCACGCAGTTGGCTTTCCCCCTCCTCAGCGCTGTTTGCTTTACTGGCTGAGTGCAGCAGCTTTATTAATTTTTCCACATCTCAGCTCTGCTGAAGTGTCAGAATTTCCTGAATTCCTGTGGGAGTTGGAGCTTTTTACCCGGTGGTGGTGGTGGAGTTGCTTACCCAGGGTTCTGGGGGGTCCCCCTTAGTAAGGCTGCAGTTCATCTCTCCCATAGCCTGGGGAGCTTCAGGAGAGCTGGAAAAGAGACTTCACCATTTGTGAGCTGACAGGGGTGAGTTTGGTGTTTTCCTTAAAAGAAAAAAAAAAGTGTATTTTCCCTCTTTCCAGTGGAATTGCCCTTAAGGGGCCGTTTTCTAGTTTGGGAATTACCTTCACCAAGAGCTGCAGACAGGGATGAGAGTCCCACTGATCGATTTCATTTGATTTGGTATTATTAAACCGAATTAAAATCAAGGATGGGAAGCACATGGCAAATTGATCACTGAGGATGGACTGATCTCTTGCAAAGAGCCCAGGCAAAGCTGAGTGGGGCTTTTTGGGTGGTGTCTGGTCTCTCTTGATGACTCCCTACAGTTACAGCCTTCCCAAAATGCTGAAATACAACCCAAGCTGCTCCCCTTTCAGGCCAAGCAGGTTGATGCATGACCTTTGTGATGGTGTTTTTTTGGGTTGTTTTGGTTTTTAATTAACTTTTGTAAACGCCAAGGTGACTGCTCTGGTTTTTGTTTCATTTCTCAGGCTGCTCTGACCAGATGGGCACACAAATCCTTGCGTTGCCCGTTTCACCGCCGGCCACCCCCGGGGTCGGCAGCCTTTGGGAGAAAGTCTGGGCTGCTTTATTTCTTGAGCCATATATAATTAGTCACGAGCTGTAGAGCAGCTCAAACCCAAGTGGGCTGTGGCTTGGGACCAGGCTCTTTCACGCTTTAATCCAGCCTTGCCCCAGTGTGGCAGCACAGCTTTGCTCTGGCTGCCTGACTCAGCAAGTCCCAGCTTTCCCTGTAAACCCATAAACCAGCTTTGAGGTGCCTGGTCCTGGGTGAAACTCCCCGTGGCAGGGCTGGGAGGGGGTAGTGGTGTCCCAGCAGAGCTCCTTCTGGGGCAGGCGTTGCTTCTTCTCCTTCTCTTGTGACACAATGAAGAGCAATGGCTTAGAATGGGAAATTAGGAAAAATTTCACCATGGAAAGGCTTGTCTAGTCACCATCTCGGAAGGATTTAAAAGGTGTGTGGATGTGGCACTTGGAGGTATGGGTTAGTGGTGGCCTTGGCCGCTCGGGGCGTTGGTTGGACTCCATCATCTTAGAGGGCTTTTCCAGCCTTAGCCATTCCATGATTCTGTGACCTGGTCCAACATCATGGACTTTTCAACTATCACTGAACCTCACTTGTGGGTTGACTGCTGGGCTTGTTCTGTGCCTCATCACCATCAGCCTGCCTGGTGCTCCAGCCTCTTGATTGAACCTGACTGAGGTCTCCATCTCCTTGGCTGAGGGTGGTGGGACAGTCCCTGGCTGGAGAGGTCCTTCTCTGGTTTGACCTGAACGTCTCCTGTGGGAAGGACCTGACATACATGTGTCAGGCAAGTACTCGGATTCCTCGGGAAGGAGGTGTAAAACAAAACCAGCCAAAACCCTGCTTTGCAGAGGAGTTAAGCAGCTACTAAACCCGAAGTGGAGCAGGAAATTCGATGAAGTCTAACAGAGCCAGCTTGGCCAACGCCGCGATGAATCCACCAGTACGTGAACAGGATCCAAAGATCCAGGCGGGCTTGGAAGAGCCCCAGCCTCTCTCCAAAATACATCCATGTATATGTTTCATTTTTATTTGATTTGATTTGACGAGAACCGTTCCAACACCCCGGCCCTGATGAGGACTCCAGCAGGTACGCGCTGCCGAAGGCTTTGCTAGGAGAACAGATCCATATGTTCTGCTGGTGCTTTCCAGGCAGCGATCTGACAAGGGGCAGAGCTGGAGGAAGGGACACACGCCTGCGCCGTGGAGGGAGCTGGGAAGAGTGCTGGGCTTGGGGGGGCTGCCCACGGGATGGAAGCCAAATCCGGGTGATCCTTTTCCTTGCCCGAGGTCTGAGCTGGCCAGCGCTGCGGGGTGTGAGCGCTCAGGCTGATGTAAGGGGAATTTGATGGGAGTTTGGTGTTAATTAGGAGCAGGTCGGTAGCCAGGACAACATTTCCAGCGGTGTTTGCGCTCTCATTGATCTTGCCTGTGTTTGGGAGGTGGAGCTGTAATGCTTTCCAGCTTCTCCTCCAATGGGATTCCCCTGTGCTAATTCCCAAGCACTTTCTGGGGCAGAGAGGATGGTTTCTCGTTCCTCCTCCTTGCTGCAGCTCTTGGTGTTGGTGAAATGGCAGATTTCCTCACTGGCACCGTGATGGGGAGGGTGCAGGGAGGTGAAGTTCCTGTATCCTGTATCCTTCGAGTCCGGGGTTCGTCAGAACTCGTCGCTGATGAGAAGGAACAGAGTTTTGTAGCCATATAAAGACAGAACTTGAATTGCAGCCAGGTTTTTTTATTTTTTTTCTTGGTTAGTTTTTCCTTCCTTTTTTTATTTTTTTTTCCATGTACAGGAGAAATTAAGGGTTGTCATAGATGGGCATGGTAATGGAGCCATCCCAGTATCACGGAATAGCAACAGGATGGGTTTATTTGGGAAGCTCTTCCCCCTTGTGCATGCTCTGCATCAATCTTTAATAAGCATATGCAGTGTGTATGTCCACCTGTGCCTATATAAAACCACTCCTCCTTTTTTCTCCTTTTCCTTACTTTTTTGTGGGATCCAGGCTGGCCTGATCCGGACAGACAGCAGTGAGTTCTTCATCGAGCCCCTGGAGAGGGGGCAGCAGGAGACGGAGGAGCACGGGAGGGCCCACGTGGTCTATCGCCGGTCGGCCATCCGGCAGGACAGCGCTGTGCCACGCCACGACCTCCACCCCGAAGGTAGGGGCTGCTGCAATCTGGTCATTCCCAGCATTTCAGAGCAAGGATTCCTTGTGGTGGGCAGGATTTCTCCTTCCGTGTGCCCTCTGGCTTGTGCGTCTCGCTGGTTTGGACTGGCAGTGGGGTCATCGGCGAGGAGAAGGGAATGGAAGTGCTGGGCTTTGGAGGGGCTGCAGTCTCGGTTTAATCATCTCTGTGCTGTGAAATGAGGGTGGTGGGGCACTGGAAGTTGTTGCCCAGGGAAGTTGTGGCTGCTGCATCCCTGGAAGTGTCCGAGGCCAGGTTGGGCAGGCCTTGGAGCAACCTGGTCTAGTAGAAGGTTTCCCTGCCCATGGACCTTGAGCTTTAAGGTCTCTTCCAACCCAAACCGTTCCATGATTCTATAAAATGTAGTGTCAATTTGACTTTTTAACAGATCATCGAATCATTTCCGTTGGAATAAACCTTTAAGATCACAGAATTCAGCCATTAAGATGCATTTTAACCAGCTAATTCAGAGCCATTTCCCCATCACAGAGCAACCAGTCAGAGTTAAATATCCGATTGGAATGAAACATCCTGTCCATTTCCCTGCCTCCTTTCTGTTCTCGTGGAGTGTCACCGTGGCATCAGGTCACCTCAGTGACTCTTTTTGTGCCTTCCATGCCTTGCCCAGAGCCCGGGGTGCAGGTGGGCGACCTCCCCAACTCCCTGGAGCTGCTGACGGAGCGCTTGGTGGACACGGAGCGCAAGAGGCGCCACGCCAGGAAGGATGACTACAACATCGAGGTCCTGCTGGCCGTGGACGACTCCGTCGTGCGCTTCCATGGCAAGGAGCACGTCCAGAACTACGTCCTCACCCTCATGAACATAGTAAGGCTTGGCTTTGGGGGATGTGGCTCCCACCCTTCCCTTGGCTTCTCGTCTGGTGCTGCAAATCTGTTACCCTGGGAAAAAAAATGGGTTTGGGAGGGGGGAGAAGCGCTGCAGGAAGGGCTGTGCCTTCACACAGCTGGCTCTGGCATTTAATAGCTGTGGGAATGGGAGGGATGGAAAGCTTTGGTGTTCATCTCCATCATGGTCCCCTGGCCAGCGTGTCGGTGCTGTCACTGTCTGCCACCTGAGTCTAAGAGCATCTTCTCTTTCTCCTGGCAGAGAACATCTGCTCATCACTGAGATCTCAGCAAATGCCAGGAAGGAGAATGGTTATTATTTATTTAATTATAAGTTATGGTATTTATTTTGTAACAATGATGTTGATAATTTATTTTGAATAATATTTGTTGGTGGAGGAAATACTTTTATAGCTTTTCAGAAGCTTTTTCATGCTCCTTGGAAAAATCTGTGCACCTTGAGTGTTAATCAGATGTGTTTGAAAAGGAGTTTAGAGCAGTCTTATTTTACAGCCCCTGTACCCCTCCTCACTTGGAGGGACGGGGCAGACTGTGCTGGTCCTCTGCATGCCTTTTATTTCCTTTTTAAGATAAGAACATCCATATTCCCTGAGTCCTGAGAGATGTGGAGGGATCAATATTTATTCAGGTAGTCACCTCCCGGGAGGTTTGCTCTGCTGGCACACAAATGTCAACAAAGACAGGATCCAGGATCTCTTTCTCTCTCCCAGTTTTGTGTTGTTTTCCATGCTTTATCCTCGCCTCTGTTTATTTATTTTTCTTTAAGTACCCTTTTACGTGGGGATGGAAAATGTTGGAAAGGCTCAACCAGCTCAGGAATAACCAAGTTATAAAGATGCTTTTGGGTTTTGAGTGGTTGTTTGTTGGTTTGGGCATTATTTCTGCCATATGGCTGGTAACAGAGGGGAAATTATCAATATAGGGGTAAAGACTTGGGTGATCAGAGGGTGATGAGCTGAAGGATGAGTAACGTGGTTGCTCCCAAGCACAAAAAATGTTGGTTTTAAGAAGCAAATTACTGCATTGCAATGTTTTATTCTCAGGCACGTTGTCCCAATGCGTGTGGTTGGATGCTCTCAGCATCGCTCAAATTCACTCTCTGAACATTTCCCCCTTTTGCTTATTAAATCCTCCTGCAAGGGGGAAGCCACAGGGCTCCCTGCTCTGAACTCGGGCTCTTCCCACGTTAGGGGGGGTCGGAGATGATGTCATTTTCCCTCTCCCAACTCGGGGGGAGGTGGGATGGACGGTCTGAGCGCCCGGGGATTGTCAGCTCTAATGAAAAGGTTGGTTTTCAGGCGCATTTCATGGTTCCTACCCCGCGGGCAGGACTTTTCAGGGAGTGAATGCACGGGATGCTGTGCTGGGAGAAGGGAGGATGCTGCCTATTCAATTAAAGGCGGCGCTGGGGACTTTAATGAATTAAATAAAGGGGGGCAAAAAAGCAGCATCAATAAAAGGAGGGGGGAAACCCCCCAGGATAATACATGCAACAAATGCTTCCCTCAAGTATTATTTCCTTCTGTGTATTCTTCCCCCGCCCCCTTCCCCTTCTTTCTTTCTGGTTTTTAGTGCTTTTTCTTCCCAGCTTTGCCGTGACCTCCATCCGCCTCCTCCTCCCTTGGCGCCGCCTCGTTTCCTTACCGGCTCAGATTGCCTGAAAATACTCGATTCAGCAGAAAAAAAAAAGAGCGTCCTGCTTTCTGGCCTGGATGGCAGAGGGAGGGAGAGAGGAGGGTGGTGGGGAGGAGCGTGCTGGGACCACCCAGCTGAACACTAATCCCATTAGCTGGAGGTAAGGGGAAGGAGAAGAAGCTTGGCCAGCCCTCTGAGGAGGAAAGGACTTTAAAGCTGGGCTGGAGTGTGCTGGGAGATGCTGGAAAAGTTTTCCTACCAAGTTATATCCCAAGGAAAGGGAGTTGATAATAAACTTCCCTAATGGCTTTTTGTGGGGTCTCTGTTGGATGCTGAGACAGGGGTGGGATGTGTCCCCCTTCCCAGCGCTGCTGTAGGTGAGGTCCTGGGGCTCTTCCCAAGACACAAACTCCTTTATTAGGAGTGATAAACGATTCGTCATGGAGAGCTCTTTTTTTTTGTTTTGTTTGTTTGTTTTTAACAAAAAACTCCCACAACCCTTATTTCCTTGCCAGAAATGTGGATGCTTCTCATTGAAGGGCGCTGTGTGCATCCCAGGAAGCTGACAGGAGGATGACTGCTCCCTTTGTGCACCTAAGAGCTTCCCTGCAGGCAGGCTGCCTTCCCTGCTATCTCCCAGCCTCTGTTCCCAGCCTGCCCTTCCCTTCTTGGCTCGGAAGCCACACAGGAATTTGGGGTCAGGTTGGAGCGAGTGGGAAATGCATACTTTGCCATCGCTTGCCGACCGTATCTCTGTGCTCTTAGCTGTGTCCACCAAACTAGAACCTGTCCCTGTCACTGGGCTTTTGGGATGAGCATTTGGTGATGTGGTGCCTGGGAGAAGCTGTTCCCATCTCCTGCTTGCTGCCTGTGGCAGGGATGGTGATGCTATGGAAGGAAAACCAGCATCCCCAGCCAAGGTGACTGCTGAGAGCGAGGGCTGGAAACCAGGAGGGGATCCAGCACCTTGTGAGGGGAAGAGGAGGGGAAATACTCTGTGTCCTGCTCTGCTTTTCAGCCTCTTGTCATTCACTTGGGCTCTTTGGTTTTCTCCTCTGGACTTCCCACCGCTCATTCCTGATCCTCTCAAGTCTGGGGCTGGCCCCACTCCGATGGGGAAGGCTGTGTTAAGCCTGGCCCTGGTCTCAACTGCTCTGCTGGGTTTTTGTCAGATATTGCCCATGATTGGGTTGAGGATGCAAAGGTACTTGGTGTTTTCCCATTGTTTCGGGTTACTAGGGAAACCCCATGAGTCAGAGCCCTCTCCAGGCTGGGACTTGCCTGGCTCCAGCTGAAATTATTGTTCCTAAGCGCTGAGCAACAAAGAGTGCTGCTGAGACCCCACGGAGGACGAGAGGGTTTGGGGAAAGACATTAAACCTTCTGCTTTAATTTTGACCTGGGCTTATCTGAAAAGCCAGGCTGGAGTGTGGATTGCTCAAAACATGAGCTTGGTGCTGTTTCTGGAGGCCAGTCTAAAACAGTGGGAAAATTCCAACCCTTCTGGTGTATGAGGTATTTTTTGGTGGTGGGGAGGTTCATGAGTTACCTACCTGGGAACTGATAGTAACAAAAATACCTCTGGTGTTTTCTGTGTCCGTGCACTTTTTCCCACCCTCTCTATAGGTTTATGTGCTTGTTGCTGTGTTTTTGGGACAGCATACCTTGTTAGTTAGAGAATCTGATATAATCTAGAGTCGTGCCCTGCAGAGCAAACCCCCCTTCCCTCTGTTGCTCTGCACAGATAACACGGCTCAGCCCGCACAGAGGTGTTGACAGCAGCTTTGTGCGTCCCTCTAGGGGATGCAAGCCCAAAAATGTGGTCAGGGGGACTTTTCCCTCCATCCATAACCCCCTCAGCCCCTGTAAAGAGGCTCAGGGTGAATCCACCGGCACGAAAGCCGAGCGAGGGAATAAAAGAAAGGAGTTTAAAGATGACTTGGCTGTTGCGAGTAAGCGAGCCGGGCTTTTGAAATGTCAGCTATTCTGCTGGTTTGGCAAATTCTTCTCGTGGCTCTCCCTTTGTTTTCCTTCCCTGAAGAACGGCGAGGTCCAGACCTCGTTGCCAGTGCGGTTTGCTGTCGGGATCTCACGTCTGGGGCTGCAGACTTGGGGCTGGCCAGAGTTCTGCAGGGATTTAGGGAGGCAGCATTCCCTGCTCCCAGCACCAGCGAGGGGCTGGGGTGGGTCCCATGCACTGGATGAGTTCATTGAGTATTTTGGAGAGGGTGCACAGGGTTTTAATATTCCTTTCATTGTAAAAATATTAGTATTGTCCCCTCAGTGTGGCAGGGATTGGGAGGGGGGATGGTCCTGTGGTCTGGTTTCCCCTTAATTCACAGTGAGCCTTAAGGGCTGGGCTGTTTGTAGGTGGAAAAATTCCCTGTTAAAATGAAACAGGAGAGCCTTTCTTGCCAGGGGACAGTGTGAAACAGGCCGGGCATGTAACCACATGGGCAAGAGGGACAAGAAGATCTTTATCCCATGTCTGCAGGGCTGTGGGCCCCTTTGCCAGAGCCCTTTGCTGAGCAGGTTTTTTTTTTTGGGGGAAAGGGGTTCCTCTGAAGGCACTGACTCACATAATGGCATCTGCAGAGGGCAGGGGGAGTTGTGCCAAGCCTGCAGACTGCTCTCTGGGCCATTTTCCATCCTCTCTGCTGGCCTGAACCAGCTCCAGGGTGGGCCGATGGGGAGCAAGGAGGTGATGCCCAGTTCTTCCAGAGGCACTGGAGACCTTGAGGGGATGCAGACCCCAACCCCAAAACTTGGGGACTGTGGGGTCACAACCCCCACAGCAGCGAGCACCAAGCCCTTTGGATGTGATTTTTTCCCCCCCCTCTCGATTAATTGTTTATATCTGACTGTTAAGAGAAGTCCACAGCTTTGGGCACTCTGGTTCCACATCTGCTTTCTGAATTAACCCTAAAGGTCACTGCTGAGCTGGTGTCACTTAGGTACAGATCCTTTCCTAAACCCTGGACTGAACAGGGGCTGGGGTTTAGGGTTAACCCTTGAGTTCAGAGGCTGAGGGGGGTTACCTTGTCCCTGTGAGTTGGATGAGGGTGGGATTTGGCACTGCTTTCTAAGGAAGATGTAGGGGATTAAATCCCATCTTGGAATAATACAGCTTCTTGCTCTTAGTCCTTTAATGGGGTGTTTCTAAGCTGCTTGTGGTCCTGTTGCTTCTCCAGTGAGGCTGAGGAAGGATGTGCAGTGCTGGCAGGTGGGGATGAGTCTATTTGTCAGTGCTTGTAAAATATATTGCTGTTCCCCAATTTTTTGTCTCCCAGGGCAGCTAAAGTTGCTTGAGGGTGCATGGTTTGGGGCAGGGAGCTCTTCTCAGAGCTGAGGACTGTTTGTAGGTCCTGCAGGTGGGAAGAGCCATCTCTGAGAGAGGAGGAAGGGGCTGCGTGCCGTGGAGCAAAGCTCCTGCTCTGACAGCTCCTCTGCTTGTGCTCCTTCCTTCCCTGGGTGCACCAGGTTGTCATGGAGAATCCTCCTCTCCTGCCTGTGGCATCTGCTGAGCATCCTGAGAAATCTGTGCTGCTCCCCTGGATGCTCCCAGTCACAGCCAGTGGCTTGGCTGGGAGCTCTGGCTGGCAGAGGAGTCCCTAAGGCAGGAACATGGTTCATCCTGATGGGTTGAGGGGTCCTTGGGAGTGGGGAGCAAGCAGCAAAGAGCTGGTGGATGACCACAGAATCCTAAAATCATTCAGTGGTTTGGGCTGAAAGGGGTCTTAAAGCTCACCCAGTTCTAATCCAGTGCCATGGGCAGGGACACTTTCCACCAGCCCAGGTTGCTCCAAGCCCTGTCCAGCCTGGCCTTGGACACTTCCAGGGATCCAGGGGCAGCCACAGCTTCTCTGCCCAACCTGTGCCAGGGCCTGCCCACCCTCCGAGGGAGGAATTCCTTCTCAATATCCCATGTAAACTTGTTTTCTATCAGTTTGAAGCTCCAGCTCCTGACAAGTGCTGGTGGTGGAGGAAAATGCATAAAGGTTTGGGAAAGTGAAGGAAATGGTTGTGATTCTCCCCTTTTCCCCTGAACCATCCCCCAGGTCAAGCTCTCCATCTCTTCAAGCACAATTTTGATTTCTCCCTCTCTCCCTGTTTTCCTGGTCTTTTATATTGACTCTCATAGGACAGACATTAAGGAATACTTTTGTAAGGGGTCAAACTCGTGATGAGGGACTTCTCAGATCCACTCATGTTTTCAGTGGGATGCCACAGCCTCCTACATCCCAAACCCCAAGCCTGAGCCTCACATCCCTGGGGTGTTGCTGCTCCTTGGTGGGACTGGAGGTCTGAGTAATGTTTGCAGCTGCAGCACTGCACAACCTTCCTCCCATCTGTGCCCATCCCCAAAAGAATACAGTTAGGATGGGAAGAAATCCGTCATATTCTCCTTATTTTTACAAAATGCCTTTGAAAGGTGAAGGAGCATCCCAACCCCAGGAAGCAGGGGGTGACCTGAGGGTGGGTTGACCAGACTTCTCTTTCCACACTGATGAACAAATAACCCTGTGGCTCTTGCAGCCTGTGCATTCAAAGGGATGAGTTAATGGGGATGGACTGGCAGTTTATTGATTGATTTTATTTTATTTTTTAAAAAATCAATTTTGCTGCATTGAAGGCTCAGGATCTGCCTTACCTCTCTGCGTGGCTCAGAACAACCCCACAGGAGTATTTGTTGTCATGGGAGAAAAATTAATGCTGGGGTTTCGGGTTTAGAAATGGCCTGAGTGGGTATTTCAAACAGATACAGAGGCTGTAAACTGGGGGACTTGTAAAACACCCAGGGACGTGGCTGACTTGGATTTGGGCAGCAGTAAAAGGGGAGTTGCCCCCACCCCTTGATGTAAGCTTAAACAACCCCAAAGAAATGGTGGGAAAAATAGAAAAGCCCCATAAATCTGGTTTTCTAATCTTCATCGAGTCCTGAAAGCTGTGGTAGAGCTGAGGCAATTATTTCTCTCTTGGGCAAAGATGAAAGAGTGTATTTTACTTTAAACATAAATATATGTTTATTAACATCAATTGGTTAATGTTAATCATAATGAATTCTAGTCAGTATTAAAAATGGTTTTAATTTGGTTTCCTCGGCTTCCGCAGTGAACCCACACTTGTGGAACTGTTCATTTTGGAGACTTTTTTGGGAAACAGGGAGTACCATTCTCAAAAATCAGTGTTTTTCTCCCTGGCTATATTTTCACACGTGCTTTGCAGTTGGATGGAGGTGGTGCAGGATCTCACATGGGTATTTGGCTGCCCTCTCTGTGGCTGTCACCATGCTTGGCTCCCAGAGACCTTTCCCATCTCGATGCCTTCTCTTGGTAGCACTTAGGAGGAGAACTTGCTTATTCATCCTGGAAATGCAGAAGGAAAAGGTTATAATTCATTATTTCCTTTGCAAAGTCATTTTTAATATCTTGGGATGATAGAAATCTCATTGACTCATGAGCCCTCCCTGTTCTTTTCATTGTGTTGTCTTCTCCTGGGATTTCTGAAGCCGCAGGTCAAGTTTGACTCACTGGTGTGACTGAGTAATGCCCTTGCTTTGATACAATCCTTTGCCTCTCCTCAAAAAGCTGGTTTTCCTCTCCGCCAAGCAAGGATTCTGGAGGCTGAAGCATTTCCATCCCTCTCAGGAATTCGTATTCCAAAGGGGCAATGGCTCATGGCGAGATGTGGTGGAGGAAGCGCAGCCCTCCTCCACTCTCTTGGTGGAAGGGGTGATGTCATTGACTGTCTGAGCCATCCATCCTGGGAAAAACTGGCTTATTTCAGCTTGGCTTTGTGGTTTTTACACGGGGGGGGAAAAAAGGAAAACCACACGGAGGGTGGGAGGAGGGAGATGAGATCTTTGCACCTGGTCTTGGAAAGCGGGATCTGGTGCTGAACGTGGGAACGTGGAGGGGCTTGAGAGCTGGGGTGATCTTAACTTCTTCCCTGTTGGATTTCCCTCCTTTCTTCAGGTGGATGAAATTTATCATGATGAGTCGCTGGGCGTCCACATCAACATCGTGCTGGTCAGGATGATCATGGTGGGATACCGGCAGGTAAATGCAGCGCTGGGGCGTGGCGAGCAGGAGGTGCTGTCATGGTTAGCACTTGGGTAAGCCCTTGGGTGGCTTGGAAAAACTGTTCAGGGCAGCTGTTGGAGCTGAGCAGGGGTGGATCTGAACCCTCCTTGGCCTGGATTTTGGAGTCTGAAGGTCTGGAGAACCCCACAGCCAAGGAGAGGTCCTTAAGGAGACGGTGGGTGGCTGTGATCTGCCACTACCTGCTTGCTCTGGGATGTGGGAGAAACCACGAGAGGCTTCCTCAGAAGGTCAAGGATGGCTGTAGATGATGAGATGAATGTGGTTCCCCAAGTTGGTAGGAGCTGGATATTAGTGAGGAGAAGCTGAGGATGGGATCTCTTTGTCTCCCAGCCTTGACCCAGCTCCCTGGAAGGCTCTGCTGGCTGCCCAGCTCTCAAGTAGCTTGGGCATGGAGAATGTGGTTCTGGGAAGGTTTCCTGAGAAGGTTTCTCAGGTTGGGTTTATTTTTTAAGGCTTGTCCAAGCATGGCAGCCAGAAGATTTTTCCTTACAACAGTGTGATTTTCCTATTTTTGGGACAAGCCCTTATCCCACATGAAATGTTCTACAAGGGTGTTAATGACTCAACACGGTGATGTGTCTGTGTGTGTGACCCACAAATAAGACCCTTTAGGTCTTGGAAAAACCCCTCCTTGTTCCAGAAATCCGCTCAGCTGGCAGAAACCCAGCAGAGCCAGGGCTGGCTCTGAGCAGCAGGGACAAGGATAAAGGGTTGATGGTTTTTGGAGGTTTCTAGGGGACCAGGAACATCATCTCCATCTAAGAAAGCCAATAATCTATCTGGCTTCCTCCCAGCGGTGTCTGTGCTCTGGGCTGGAGGATGATATATGGAGGGGAAGGGATTTGGAGCTTAGGTGTTATGGCCAATAACAGGAGGGATGAGACTCGCCAGGCTCTGTTTAGGATGATTTATCCTCCCAAAAGCCGGCGCTGGAGGCAGCTGCTTTGTCCAGTTATGTCGCGGTTCAGGGGATGATGTAAGAAATGATGAGCAGATGTTTGAATCCAGGAGAGATCTCAGCTCTCACCATTAGACCTGATGCCTCCCCAGCGAGTCCTGCAGCTTCTCCTCTCCCACCTGGAGCTCTGTAGGATGAAACCACCGTGGCTTCCAACTAAGGGCCNCTTTTCACTGAAACTTCGGAACTCTTTGTCCAGCATGAGCTGGGGGTTCCCCAACGTTGCACTAGTAAATACCTTGCTGTTTAAAGGCTAAAAATTCTGTCTCTAAACAGTTTTATCCGGCCTTTTTGGGCTTCAGGGGAGGGCGGCATCTCCTCCTTTGCTTCCCACCAGTGAATTTTTCACTCTCCTTGGCAGTCGGTGAGCCTGATAGAGCGAGGGAACCCATCCCGGAGCCTGGAGCAGGTGTGTCGCTGGGCCCACTCGCAGCAGCGCTCCGACCCCGAGCACGCCGAGCACCACGACCACGCCGTCTTCCTCACCAGGCAAGATTTTGGTCCCGCAGGTATGCAAGGTACTGTATTTGTCTCGATCAGGTATGTGCAGTTTGCTGGGGGAAAGCCAGCCAGGGTCTCCCCCTGTGTTCTTGCCAAACACGGTCTTGGCCAGCAAGGTCCAGAAAAAGGTTATAAAAAGTGGTATTTTTTTTATTATTCCCCCCCTCCCATGTGAAGTCGAAGAAAGAATTAATCCAGAGCACCAACCTGAATGGATAAAATAATATATCTGTTCATTCTGGTCTTTGATTTCAGGTACCAGTCCTCCCCTTGTCCCAAAATGTCTTAAAAATATAAAAATAAGGTAAAAAAGATGAAATATCACAGGAAGCTTCATTGGGACAGTTCAATCCTTTCTGTCCTCTGAATGACCTTTAAAACCTGGGTGTATATGGATTGGTTTCTTGGACATGGGAACATTGAACGAATCCTGGGCCACAGAGAAGGTTTTACTGCAGGAATCTGTCACCTTCTTGGTGGTCTGGGAAGTTAAAAACCTTGGAAAAAAAATTGGCAGGGAAAGCTTTTGGTGTTTCACAGCTCTGCTAGGAAAGCAGGTGCTTCAGTGTCATTGTCAGAGGTGACTTCTCCCAGCCCTTATCCTGCTGTGTCCAGATTGCCATCTCCTCCTTCCCACACTGGTGGCCAGGTCTGAATTTCCATCAGGAGGCTCCATTTGATGGTGGTAACATCACGTTGATTTGTAGCACGAGTCCTGCTGGTGTGCATGGGAGGAAGGAGAGGCAGAGAAGACTTGTCCTCACTTGCATTACCTGCCTGAAAAGGATCTCCCCACCTGTCCTCACTTGGATTACCTGCCTGAAAAGGATCTCCCCACAGCAGGAGATGCCCAGCTGGAAACCCTCTTGAATGTGCTGTTGGCCACCAAAGAGCAGAGCTTGGGTTGAGCTTCCTCACTGAGCCATCGACCTGTCCTAAGTTCCTTTTCTGGGGTCAAAAATACCAGGTTTTGTTTCATTTTTCTAGACCCTTCCTGGCAAAGTGGCTGTGTCCCAAAGGCATTGGTGAGAGGACCTTTTTTGGCACGCTGTCAGAAGGGGGAGACTCCCCGGGCTTCCCCTTGGTGGGAAGGAGTTGTGGGATCAGTGGAGTAGCCCTGCCCTAGGGGTGCTCATTCCAGCTCCTTCCCCTTTTCCCTGTGGATCTGGCTCCCTGCTTGTCACACATCTCTGGGATGGACATTTGCTTCCTGCAGGAGTCCCTGTGGCTGCCGTGTCCTTGCCTGGCTGGGTTGCATGGCACAAGGTGTGGGTGCTCCTCATCCACTGGGAACTACCCTCTGGTTGGGCTACTGGAGTCCTGACACCTCGCTTGCTCTTGCCTCTTTTCCTCAAAACCAAGTCCTCTTCAATCCTTGCCACCCCTGCTGAGCTCAGGGCTGTGTGGAACAGGGGAGCAGACCGTGGCACCTCCAATACTTCCTTGAAAGGCTGGAAGGGGAAGGGGCAGTTGAACCTTGTTGCCCTCACCTGTGGGTTGCAGATAAACTCTTGCCCTTCAGAGGGAAAGGCAGTGGACAGATAGGGTGTAAATTATTAATTACTGCCATAGAAGTCTTGTTAATACCCAGAGAGTTTCTGTGTCCTTCTGCAGTGTGTGGCACAGAGGGATTTCTGGCCCAGACTGAAGGGCTCTTGTGTTTAGGTATCATTTGTTGCCCTGTCATCACCTGTGGTTGACTCATCACCTTAGAGCAGGCTGGTGGTCCATGTAGAAGGTCAGAGAGGCTGAAATCAGGTAGGAAATGTCTATAAAGAAGAAATTAATGCATGTGGAGAAAGAAGGAGGTTGTCTGGTGTCTTGCTGCGCTGGTGAGGACAGATGATTGTTGGAACCAGATGATCTTTAAGGTCCCTTCCAACCCAAAGCATTCCATGAATCCATGACATGCTGCTTCTCCTGGGTGTGTGTGTCTGGGAAGCATCTGCAGGCTAATTTAGTCTTTACCAATGAAATATTTTCCAGGGAGTTACTTCTCACCATCATTCTCCCATAGGGAAGATACTTCTTCCAGTTCTTACTGGGGTCTTCATTATGAAAGACCAGTATCTGCATTCCTGAGCATCCACCCTTTCATACTCCTTTATCCCATCTCCCATTCAGAGCCTCTCTGGTTAGGAATTTATCCCATTTTCATCCTAGACAAGATATATTTGCTCTTCCCTTATACAGAAAACTCCCCACATCTTTACTCTGTCTTGTGGAAAGTTTCATGGAGGGGGGAAGAAAAAAAGTCTTTTAAAGTGACTTACTCAGGATTTGATTTATTGCTGTGTGCTTAAACCCAGTTCTGGGTGTGACTTGGTGTGGAGCAAGGAGGAGGATGGTGGGCTCTGTGGATCTTGTGATTTGGCCAGGGTGGGTGCAGGAGGGCAGGTGTTAGGGGTGTGCCTCCACCCTCAGCTCATCACCACCCCTGTCCTGCTGCAGCTCAGCTCCTCCCTCTTTGCTCACCAAGCTCTCCTCTTCCAGCATCCTCATCCCCAGGGCATGGTTATCCAGCATGGTCCTGCCCTGCTTTTGCCTCTTGGCCCTGTAAGCCCTTCCTTCACTAACCCCCTCGATGCCAAAAAGGGTCAGTCTTAAAAAAACCCAACATTGTATTTATATAAAAATATTTGGGAAGTAAATTCTGGCGCGTGCCAACGAGTTGATTGAATCGGGCAGAAATAATGTGAGGGAAATTAAAAAAAAAAGGGAAAAGTGACCAAAATGGAGGTGATGTGATGCTGACTGGGCAGGGGAAGGTTCCCTGCCCACAGCTGCCCCACTGCACTGCACTTGATCGAGGGCTGGGGGCGGTGCATGTTTGGGAACATCCCGGGGGAGCAGGGCTGTGGTTCTGGCAGATCTTGTGCCTTTCGTTCTCTCTCTTCCTTTCTTCTTTATTTGTTCGAAATAAAGAAGAGCGCAGGGGATGGGTTGGGAGGTGGTGGTCACCCACACCCAGAAAGCACCCACAGGGTGCCCTCCTGCCTGCCCAGGTGTGTTGGCACAAGAGCAGAGAGGTGCTGCTGAGCCCCAGGGTAACCTGAGAGGGCTTTTGGCTACTGCTGAGCCTGCCCTCCAAGCGACCTGGGCAGCTCCTCCTCTTCAGTGCCTTCCTCTTCATTTTCTCCTCCTGTTGCAGTGAAGCCGGGTTGTGTTTTTGTTGGTTTTTTACTTCTTTTTTCTCCTTAATTTGTCATTTTTTCCCCCCCTCTCTCAAAGGTTTTCTCTCTCCTCTCTTCCTCTCTCCTCCCCTTCTCTCTTTGCCCCAGGCTACGCTCCAGTGACGGGGATGTGCCACCCTCTCCGCAGCTGCACCCTCAACCACGAGGATGGATTCTCCTCAGCGTTCGTGGTGGCCCACGAGACCGGCCACGTGTAAGTTACGGGGGCAGAGCAGGCTGTCCCCTCCGGTGGGGGGGACAAGGTAGTGCAGAAATCCCTTGGGAATTCGACTATCTGCCGGCTTTCCCTGCCAGGTTAGGCATGGAGCACGATGGGCAGGGCAACCGGTGCGCCGACGAGACCAGCATGGGGAGCATCATGGCACCGCTGGTCCAGGCTGCCTTCCACCGCTACCACTGGTCCCGCTGCAGCAAACAGGAGCTCAACCGCTACATCCAGTGAGTCAGCCCTAACTGGGAGGGGAGATTTTCCATTCAGGTGGCACAGCTCGGTGGTGTTTTGTCCCCAGAGATGCTCCGAGGGCTAGAGCTCCTCTGCTCTGGAGGCAGGCAGGGAGAGCTGGGGGTGTTCAGCCTGGAGAAGAGGAGGCTCCAGGGTGACCTGAGAGCCCCTTCCCGTGCATAATGGGGCTTCAGGAGAACTGGAGAGGGACTTTGGACAAGGGCATGGAGGGACAGGACAAGAGAGAATGGCTTCCCAGTGCCAGAAGGAAGGGTTAGATGAGACATTGGGAAGAAATTGTTCCCTTTGAGGGTGGGCAGGCCCTGGCACAGGTTACCCAGAGAAGCTGTGGCTGCCCCTGGATCCATGGAATTGTCCAAGGCCAGGTTGGACGGGGCTTGGAGCAACCTGGTTGAGTGAAAGGTGTCCCTGCCCATGGCAGGGGGTTGAAACAAGATGAGCTTTAAAGGTTCTTTTCAACTCAAACCATTCTGGGATTTCATGATAATTCAGGTGTCTCAAGAGGCCTGGAGCTGAGGGATGGGATGATAGAGGGAAATGCTCCATGTCTGACTGCCTTGTGCTTCTCCAGCTCCTACGACTGCCTCCTGGATGACCCCTTTGAGCACCAGTGGCCCACGTTGCCTGAGCTGCCGGGCATTAACTACTCCATGGACGAGCAGTGCCGCTTCGACTTCGGTGTGGGCTACAAAACGTGCACGGCGGTGAGTACGGGTTGTATGGCCACGCCGTGCCCCCTTCCCGGGACCCCTGGCCAGGCTGGGTGCCACGAGCCCCCCAGGACTTGCCGCTGCCGTCCCAGCCCAGCCCCTCTGTGCTCCCCAGTTCCGCACCTTCGACCCCTGCAAGCAGCTGTGGTGCAGCCACCCCGACAACCCCTACTTCTGCAAGACCAAGAAGGGGCCACCCCTGGATGGGACCGAGTGCTCTCCAGGCAAGGTAGAGGCTGGTCCTGCTTCCTCTGGGGAGGGATGTGCCCAAGGGCAGGATGAACAGCATCCTCCTCTTGCGCTGTACTATTTCTATAGTACTGGGGGTTCAGGAGGGCCTTTTGCTGAGCACTTGGGTGGAGCTCACCCCTCCTTCTCCTCCTTTCCAGTGGTGCTTCAAGGGCCACTGCATCTGGAAGACGTCAGAGCAGCCTTACAGCCAGGATGGCAGCTGGAGCTCCTGGTCCAAGTTTGGCTCGTGCTCCAGGACCTGCGGGGGGGGCGTGCGGTCCCGCAGCCGGAGCTGCGACAACCCCCCGTACGTGTGGATTTCTCCTCCCTCCCTTTTAGCAGGGGTCACACTGGGAGCAATCCGTGGCTCTTCCCTCTCTTGGCAGGGATGGGGACATCTTCTCCTGTGTGAGCTGTGTTGGGTTTGAACATCCTTCCCTCTCCAGCTCTCTCCTAACCCACTGGATTTCTCTTCCAGCCCGGCGTATGGTGGGCGCCACTGCCTCGGAGCCACCTACGAGTACCAGGTGTGCAATGCCGAGGAGTGCCCGGGGCCATACCAAGATTTCCGTGCCCAGCAGTGCTCCAAGCGCAACTCCTACTACACCCACCAGAACAGCAAACATTCCTGGCTTCCCTACGAGCATCACGACGGTGAGTGGGGGTGGGTCCTGGCAGAGGAGTGGCAGCCAGACTTGCCTCCCCTTCCCCAGAGGCCCATGGCCATCACCGTGGGATGGAGGCTGTCCCAGCTGCACTGGTGTTGGGTGATGGGAAGATCCTGAGCTGGAAATTGTTGTGCAGTAAGCCAGCATCAAGCCACGTCTGTAAAATCAGGGAATCCTAGAATGATTTGGGTTGCAAGGCACTTTAAAGCCATCCCATTCCAACCCTCTGCCATGGGCAGGGACACCTTCCACTAGCCCAGGTTGCTCCAAGCCCTGTCCAGCCTGGCCTTGGACACTTCCAGGGATCCAGGGGCAGCCACAGCTTCTCTGCCCAACCTGTGCCAGGGCCTGCCCACCCTCCCAGGGAAGGATTCCTTCCCAGTATCCTATCTAACCCTGCTCTTTGTCAGTTTGAAGCCATTCCCTCTTGTCCTATTACTCTGCCCGGCTCCTTTGTCCCAAATCCCTTTCCAGTTCTCCTGAAGCCCCTTTAGGCACTGGAAGGGGCTCTCAGGTCTCCCTGAAGCTTTCTCTTCTCCAGGCTGAACACCCCCAGCTCTCCCAGCCTGTCCCCATGGCAGAGCTGCCTGCTCACTCCTGGAGCTGCAGTGGGGATTGTTCTGCTCCAGGCTGGGCCAGGAGCCAGGGCCATCTTGTATCGTAGTGTCATGTAGTGTGTCCCATCCTTATCCTAATTTCCTGAGTGTGCTGGACCAAAAGTGCAGGTTCTTGAGCAGCAAATGGATGTGGGGAGATTAGGCACAGGAATAACTCAGGCTTTGGAAATCTGGCTGTGTTCAGGGGTATGAACTGAGATGGGTGTCGTTCTTCACTCACTCTAATGTATTTCCACAACCCCCTTTCCCTCTCCCCCTTCCTTTTTTTCCCCTTTCCTTTTTCTTTTGCCGCAGATGCTCAGAAGTGTGAGCTGATCTGCCAGTCTGAGGGCACGGGGGACGTGGTGTTCATGAACCAGGTTGTTCACGACGGGACCCGGTGCAGCTACCGAGACCCCTACAGCGTCTGTGTCCGGGGAGAGTGCGTGGTGAGGACCAGCCCTGTCCTTCCCCTGTCCCGGAGAGAGCTTGTGCACCTCCTTGACCCATTGGGGATGTGTGTTTTAGCCTGGGGACCAGCCCTCTGTGCAGCAAAGGGATGGTGGAGCGATGGGCTGGGCTGCAGGGATGTAACCCAGGGTTGTTTTCTCTTCCCCACGGGTGACAGCACGTGGGCTGTGACAAGGAGGTTGGCTCCCTGAAGCAGGATGACAAGTGTGGGGTCTGCGGGGGGGACAATTCCCACTGCCGGACGGTGAAGGGCACGCTGGCCAAGACCCCCAAGCAGCCAGGTGAGAGGGCTGAGTGGGTTTGGGAGCCAATTCAGTCAGGGCCAGCTGGACTCATGGGCATGTCCAGTTGGAACAGACCTGTTCTTTTCTCTTCCTCCGTGCTTGCTCCCTCCCTTTCAGCAGGTGCTTTGAAGATGTTTGAGATTCCAGCTGGAGCGAGGTACCTTCAGATAGAGGAGGTGGAGCCAGCATCCCACAGCATCGGTGAGTACGCCGGAGTCCACCTCTCCCTTCACTCTTTCTCAGCCCTATTCTGATAATCCCCACCAAAAGGGTCTTATTCGGGTCATTCCTGTCCTCCAGAGGGAATGATGTTGAAATCATCCTCCTTTCTCCTCCAGCTGTTAAGAATCAAGCCACGGGTAACTTCATCCTGAATGCCAAGGGCAAAGAAGCCAAAAGCCAAATGTTCATTGAGATGGGCTTGGAGTGGGAATACACCATTGAACATGGGAAGGAGAGCCTGAAAACCAGTGGTCCCCTGCATGAAGCCATCAGTGTCTTGGTAAGCCTGACTGGATGTGCTCTGGGGGGATTGGGAATGACCATCACAGAGAGGGGAGGTGATGGAAGGACTTCAGTAGAGAAAGGGTGTAGAGCATGTCATTAAATCTTGGGAATGAACCAGTCAAAAGAAAGGGGGGGATGAGCTGCGTGCAAGAATGGCATAAGGAGGTGATGCTTGGGCACTTGCCTTTGAGTCCAGCTGCGTTCGGATCTGTGCAGCAATTGCTTATGACTCCACATCCCATTTTAGTTATTCTGGAATCTGGGGGAATTAGGGATTGGGTTCTTTGGGCACCCGGGGAAGGGCAGGTCTGTGTTCCTGTCCATCCCTGTGTCCCACACTGGTTTTGGGCATGGGCCACTATACCATGTGATCACTGATGACTTATTTTAACCTTTGGTGGCCTCCCCTTCCCTTCCCTCTCCCATGGCATCGCTCCTTCCCCCTCTCCCCCTTTGTGCCTGCAGGTCATCCCTCAGGAGGAGGAGGCGAGGAGCAGCCTGATGTACAGGTACATCATCCACGAAGACCTGCTGCCCATGATTGGAAACAACAATGTCCTGCTTGAGGAGATGGATTCCTACGAGTGGGCCCTCAAGAGCTGGTCCCAATGCTCCAAGGCGTGTGGAGGAGGTAGCTTTCCCTTCGGAGCAGCCTGCATTGTGTGACTGGGGGGGATGCTTGGCTAGGATAGAGGGTGTGGGAGCTCTTTGGGGCTTTTCTGGCTTGGAAAAATTATTGCAGAGCAGTTTAGGTGAGGATTTTAGCCAGGTTTGTTACAGAAACAGGCTTACATGAGTGTGTGTGCCTGTCTGTCCATGGGCCTGCTGTGATTTTTGAATTCCTTGGCTGTTTTTAACCAGATTTGAGCCAAGGAATAGTGATCTTGGAGATGAGCACTCCTGAAGTTTGCACAGACATAGGTGTGGACACAGCAGGAGGTGTTGAGGTGGGGGGCAGAGCACATGGGAGCTCCTGACAGAATTATTTCGGGGCTTTTCCCTCTGGGAAGAAGGACATGTCCCCATATACTTGTTTTGGGTGTTGCTGGTGAAAACCTTCCTTCCATATGGCCAGTGAGGTCTGATCCTCAAATAATGGGGAGGATTTTATGGAATTACAGTATGTTTTGGGTTGGAAGGAGCCTTTAAAGGTCATCTAGTCCAAGCCCCCTGCAATGAGCAGGGACACCTGCACCCCTGGCAGCCTGGGTGACCCCAGGATTTAGGGGGGGTTCCAGCATCCATGTGGGCATCCTCTGCAAGCTTGGGTGATGCACCTCTTGGGTCCCACCTGAGTGGTGACATCTGAGGGCACGTGTCCCAGAAGAGATGCAGGAGAGGGACCTGATGGGGACCCTCACACCCATCACCTGACTGCCCACGCTCTGCCCCCACCCAGGCATCCAGTACACCAAGTACGGCTGCCGTCGGAAGAGCGACAACAGGATGGTGCACAGAAACTTCTGCGACAACGGCAAGAAGCCGAAGCCGATCCGGCGGCGCTGCAACCTCCACGAGTGCTCCCAGCCCATGTGAGTCCTCCCCACCCGGCCCCATAGGGGTGTCTGGGAGCGTCCTCAGCATGACCCTCGCCTCTGACACCCTGCCCGTGTCCCTGTTCCCACCCTGGCAGGTGGGTGGCCGAGGAGTGGGGCGCCTGCAGCCGGTCCTGCGGGAAGCTGGGGGTGCAGGCACGGGGGGTGCAGTGTGTGCAGCGCCTGCAGGACGGCACCAATCGCACCCTGCACACCAAATACTGCCCCGGGCAGCGCCCCGAGACCCGCCGGCCCTGCAGCCGCCTGCCCTGCCCCGCACAGTGGAGGACGGGTGCCTGGTCCGAGGTGAGATGGGGTGGGGTGGAGGTGGTGGGAGGAGCTGGGTGTGAAAGGCAGGTGGTTGTAGGGGTTGCGGAATGAGGATGCTGGAATGGTTTGGGTTGAAAAGGGCCTTGGAAGGTCATCTAGTCCAACCACTCTGCTGTGGGCAGGGTTGCTGTCCATTAGAGCAGGTTGCTCCAAGCCCCATCCAGCCTGGCCTTGAACACTCCTAGAGATGGAGATAAGGGTACAAGAGCCAGCGATGTTTTCAGAGAATCCTGGAGCGGTTTGGGTTCGAAGGGACCTTCAAGATCATCTTGTTCCAACTCCCCTGCCGTGGGCAGGGACACCTTCCACCAGACCAGGTTGCTCCCTGGAATGTTTGGGTTCGAAGAGACCTTCAAGATCATCTCTAGTCCAACCACTCTGCTGTGGGCAGGGTTGCTGTCATTAGAGCAGGTTGCTCCAAGCCCCACCCAGCCTGGCCTTGAGATAAGGCTACAAGAGCCAGTGATGTTTTCACTGGTTCACTCAAAAGGAGAGAGGGGGGAACATCCCAGTGTGCCCCCAGAGAGCGTGGGGGTTTGCAGGAGAGGCAACAGGGAAGGAAACCCCATAGGAGAAAGCAATGCCCACCCAAGCAGTCGTGTCTGCACATACCTCAGATGCCCCCAGGGTGCTCTGGGAGTGTGTGGGCTGTCACTGTCTGTCTGTCTGTCTGGATGCAGTGCTCGGCGACCTGTGGGGAAGGTGTCCAGCAGCGTCAGGTGGTGTGCAAGGGCAGCGAGAGCGGCGGGCGCTGCGAGGGGGACAAGCCAGAGGCCATCCAGGGCTGCCACGTGGCCCTCTGCCCAGGTGAGAGGAGGAGGAGGGAGCTGGAGGTGCCACTGGGATGGGGATCAGCCTTCATGCATGTCTCCAGCCCATTGTGGCTTCAGGAGGTGCCAGCAGAGAAGGTCAGGTTGAACATCGCCAGCGCTGCTGGCAGAGAAGGGCTTAAATACCAGCCAAAATATTTCCCTTTCTTGTTCTTAACCCTGGTTTTGGGTTTTCTGGCAGTTTGAGGGTGTGATGAACTGAGGATACAATGGAGATGGGCACCCTGGAGTTCATCTTGGGGCAGAGGGGTTTGGGTGGCTGAAGTTCTGGGCCAGCCGGATGCTCCCCAATGGGACTTCATCTCTAAGGAGATTCCTTAAAACAAATCCCCCACCAAAACACCCTCCCGAGGTATTTTGAGTGCCCCCAACCTCCCATGGCTGATGGACATCGTGGTGCTCTCTCCACAGGGAAGCTCTCTGGCATCACTGCCAGCGCCGACACCGGTGACCACGGCACAACCAAAGGGCAGCGGGTGCACCAGGATGGAGCCAAAAACCCTGTGAGCAAGATCTCCTCCAGTGAGTGTCCCTGCTCGTGGAAGGGCAGTGCTTTCTGGAATAACCCTTCTGAGGGCTTCTGCATCTCCCTGTGGGAGGTGCAGGCGGGTTGGAGCAGGGAGACACATCCAGCAGTGCTTTTGGGGAGTTTTACCCTCGGCTCCTACATCCCTGAAGTCACTGCTCCAAAGCCTGCAGCTTTGTTGCCACCTCGTGGAGTCTGGGCTCTTGCAGTTTCTGTGTTGCATTCCCTTTGCCTCCTCGATTTTATGACCATTTTATCTTGGAACTTTTTTGGCTTTTTCTAGCTTTTGCCCCTTGCTCTGAGCAAAGGGTTGCCTAGAGTCCTTCCTAGCTGAGGTGAGGCACATCCTGATGTGATTTAAGATGCTGTTTTGGAGCATCCCTTGTTCTGTTTTGGCTCCATTTTTCCAGTCCCTCTTCCCTGCTTCCTTTGTGGATAAGGCAGCACCCTGAAAGGGCATCTTGTTACCTTTGGGACCTTCACAGAGGTGCAGGAGAGGGAACCCAATGCCACCTTATCTTGTGCTGATGCTGCTCTGTCCCTCTCTAGGGGAGCCTTGCCTCGGGGACAAGTCCATCTTCTGCCAGATGGAGGTCCTGGCTCGCTACTGCTCCATCCCTGGGTACAACAAGCTCTGCTGTGAATCCTGTGGCAAGAAAGCCTCCTCCACCACCGGCTCGCCCGCTGTCACCGGCCCCAGCACTCCCCCAGGAACCACCACTCCCACCCCTGCCCCAGCACTCTCCCTGTACCCCACCCCACATGGGGACCCCACTCCAGCACCTGGGATATCCAGCAGTGGTGCTTTGTCTGGGGGGCTGCCAGCCCCAAGTGAGCCAAATAGGGGCCAGGCAGCCAGGTAACCCACTGGGGACCACCTCACCGTGTGGCAGGGGAAGTCTTTGTCCCTCCTTCCCTTCCTTTCTCCCCACTTTCCTCTCCCCCCACCTCCACTTCCAGCCATGGTTTTCACAGGTGGCACTGCCAGGTTTGGAAATGACCTGGCTCCACACATAGGAATTCCCAGGAAAACCACTGATTTCTCATGATCCCCCTTACCTTCCCAGCTGTGGCATGGCGTTTTTTGACAGTGCCATGGGGAAAAAAGGTGAAAAGGAGCAAAAAATCAAAAGGTTGCTTCCTCCCAAGGTGCTAAAAAGATTTGGGAGGAGGGTGGCTTTAATAATGCTTTTTCCTTCCCCCTGCTCCAAGCAGCAACACGGGATGTGCTGGAGAGGAGGGTCTTGGCAGTTCAGCTCTAGGGCTCGGGGGTAGCAATGGGAGGATACTGGGAATCTGAGGGGGCAAGGAAGTGGAGGGAGGTGGGGAGGGGAAATGTGAGAAAATCCCAAAATGCTGCTCTGGGCTGTTGCTGTTGGGGTAGAGAGTTTGGGAAACGTGTCTGGGAGAAGGTGGAGTGTGAAAATCATAGAGCAGCTTCTGTCCTGGAGGCAGGAGATGGTCCAGGAAATCGCAACGTGAGCAATAAGAACCAGGTCAAAGACCAAAAATTGGTGCAAAAAATACCTGTCACCTGGGAGTGACTTTTGTAGCCGATACTGCCCTTGGCCAGCCTCGGGCTGGTGCTGATGCCCAGCCTCCCCAGGACCACCAGCCTCATCCCTGCACCCTTGTACCCAGTGCCTGTGGGGCATCAGCACCTGGAGGGAAATGGTGCTGACTGGGAAGCAGGGAGTGGATTTTAGGGGCAGTTACAAAGAGAGGAAGATTCATCTGCATCTCTTGGTGCATGGGAAGGAGTGTAAGGGGAGGTGATTAATGCCATTAAAAATTATTGTGCCAAGGACTAAATGTATGCACAGCACTTTAGGAGCCTTGGGCTGGGCACACCTTGCCAGGTGTCAGGCCAGCTCTGGGTACAGGGTCTGCCTGGAGGAGTTATAGTCCTTAAAACCTCCCCAAAATGGTGTTCCTGAGGGGGCTGTCAGGGTTTTGGTGCTTATGGTTGTGCAGCCTCCCAGCTGAGGGCATCTGGCACCCTGGGGAAAGTGGGTATCCATGAGCGATGACAGTAGGGAGGAGGTTTTGGGGACAGAAAGGTGGAATCTGAAGAAGGCAAGGCTTGGCAGATAGACCAGTTTGGCATTGCAGAGTGGGATGTCTTGGGAGCCACATGCATGGTGTGGGTGCATCTGCTGGCCCTGACAGTGCTGCTTCCCTGGTATCCAAGGAGCAGCGTGGAGCAGCCCTAGGGAGAGTGTTTTTAAGCTCTTCAGGTGTCTGAGGCTTGCTGGTGAGGTGGCCTGGGATGACTTTCCTGGTCCAGCATGGATTGTAGCAGGGAAGAGGTTGAGGTATCTGCTTGGTCTAAAATGGATGGAGACTCCTCTGCCTTTCTGATTGGGCACTGTGATACTCCCCCCGAGCTTCCCAGCAGCACAAAAAGGGCTCAAGAGATGTAAAGAGGGTGGATTGTTCATCCTCCTGTCCCCAGATTGCTGCCAAGTCACGGCTGGATGTGCATTTATCTACCTGTTCTTAAAGCACCTGAGGCTGGAGGTCCCCTGCTCCTTGGTGCTGCCCTTTGGCATTAGGTGGGCATCCCAAAAGGTGAACAAAGCCTATCTGTCTGAGCCAAGCAACTGGCATGCCTCGTGTAAAGGGGCACGTGGAAGGGTGCCTGTGGGGTGCCCAGATCTGAGTGGTGCAGGTATTGGTACCCACAGGACCGCTGAGATGCTGTGGGTGTGCCAGGCTGGGATTCATCCCTCAGAATGCTGCCACCACTGCTGTGCCCCCTGCCAACCTCTCCACTGCCCTCCACGGGAGTGCCAGCATTTATTTATTGTGCCAAAGATAACGCTTCGTTTACTCTTCCAGCAGCATAAGAAAAAGACCTCCCTGCCCTCGAAATGGGCTGTGATGTCCTTCCTCCCAAATTCCCAGCTGCCCCCCTCCCTCCCTTCAGTGCTGGCCTGGGCATTGGTGCTTTATTGCATTAGGAATATTTGCAGTGGTTCCTTGCTATACCTCAGAGCAGAGCTGTGGCTCAGGACTGACCCAAACTCTCACACCCCACAACAAGGGGGGATTTGGGCAGGGGGGAATGCACTGCTGGTGCTAACCCTGACCTCGAGCTGAGAGGTGGGGGAGACTTAAAGCAGGGTGTGATAAATCCCCTTGCTGCTCTGGGGCAGTGATGCTGCAGGGCTGGCACCCAGCACTGGGTATTTCATGGAATCCTGGAATGGTTGGCATTGGAAGGGGACCTTAAAGTCCATCTCATTCCAAGCCCCTGCCAGGGGCAGGGGCACCTTCCACTCGAGCAGATTGCTCCAAGCCCCGTCCAAACTGGCCCTGAACACTTCCAGGGATGGGGAATTTATTCCAGCTGAGGGCAGGCTGTGCTTGGATCACTCTGGCCACACAGAGATTTGGTCCTGTCCCCAGGAGGAGAGGATGACTCTGGTCCCCTGCATCCTCCTGGGCCTGATAGACCCATCCAGTCATTCCTGTGATGTAACCTTGTCCAGTGTTACCATGATGTATAAAGTTTTGTACATATGAGATTCAGAGCTTTTTAACTTTTAATATTTATTAATTTTGTTGGGTTCCTTTTTTTTTTTGAACTCTAACATAATGTAAAAAAAAATAAAAAACAAATCCACATAGAAATCTCTTGCTGTTAATTTATTTGTGGGGTGGGTTGGTGAAGGGGGAAATATGAGTGTGACCTGTATGTGGTTGTTGAATTGAGTTTAGTTTATGTTATTTCAATCCAGTCACTCCTCTTTTTCAGCCAGAATTTCACTTTGCTGTTTTGAGCAAGGCAAAAACCTCTATGTACATACATACAGACACACATAAATAGGTGGTTTGGCCATTGCAAAAATAAATATTGTGTTTCTGGTTCAGGGCAGAAAGCTTCTCCTGTCCGACGCTGAACAGCGGCTGCTTTTGCTGGGATTTTTAGGTAACCCCTGGTGCGAGGCTCGATGCAGCCTCGGCTGCCCCACCTTGTGGATGCTCCGCTCCCCTCTGGAAGCAGAAGCGCGGTGCTGGGACAAGGGAATGTTCTCTGGGCTCGGGGTTGCTCGGGGAATGGACTGTCTCACCCATCGCCGGCAATGAGCAGAAAATCCCAGAATCACGGAATGGTTTGGTTTGGAAGGGACCTTTCAAGATCATCCGGTTCCAGCTCCCTGCTGTGGGCAAGGACACCTTCCACTAGACCGGGTTGCTCCATCCAGCGTGTCTTTGAGCCGGGAATGGGTCTCCAGCTCCGGCCACATCCCTGGTACCCAGGCAGAGCCCATGGGGTCACAGAGGTGCCGTCGGAGGCGCTCGGTGACCTCGGCTTGGGATTGCGGCACTTCCAGCACTTGGGGACAGAAAACCACCCTCGGCCGCTCCTGCCGGGTTAAAGGGATGAAGGGATCCTTTGCAGAGAAGGGTGTGCCCCCCTTGCTGCCCCTCCCCGGGTGGCACCTGCCTTTGGGTCCGCGCTGAGGAGCCGGGTCGGGCCGGGACGATGCGGCTGAGCCGGGACTCAGCCCTGCAGGAGGGAGGGGGGGACACCGGGGACAAGGAGACCCCAGGGCAAACACAAACAGGGCAGCAGCCCTTGGCGTGCCCCCCTCGCCGTGCCCGGTGCCACCATTCATGTCTGCAGCGGTGTCCCCATCTCTGCAGGGACATCCGTCTTTTTGGGGAGGGGGTTACCTTACCTGATGCACCTTCCCTGCGGGGACAGCGGCTCGGCGAGGGTGGCAGTGCCCACCAGGTAGATGGCAGTGTCCCTCCTCCCGCGGTGTCGCACGCTGACAAAGTCCCTCTGCCCCATCAGGATGCCCGGGCTGGGAGCAGTGACTTCGTGTCTCACCAGAGTGTCCTCCCCGACGCGCCTCAGCACCTACCGGAGCGAGGAACGCTCTGGGGAGAATGCCCCCCTCTGGGGATGATGTCCCCGGCACCCCGACTCCTACCCCTAAGCCACCTTGGGGCCAGGAGCACGGGCAGAAGCAGCAGCAAGGCGGGGTCTTGGAGCTGGGACCTGGAGATAATTAAATTCCAGTATCCAAGAGAGAAAAGGGATGATTTAGTAGCTTTTTTTTTTTTTTAAATCTGGGACAGGACCTTCTCAATGCTATTTTTTTCCTGAAGGCACAGGTAAGTGGTAGCAGTAAATAAGAAGAGGCTGGGGACCCTCTGAGCCAGCCCAGGTGAGCAAGGGGAGGGTTTCTGGGGTTGGCATCTTCCTTAGGGGGATGCTGTGATTTGGGAGCTGTGAAAGAAGCCCCAGACAACACACAGTAACACCGTGGTACAGCTTGTGCATTGCTTGGGTGTTACTGACATCGCACAGGCAGCCTTTGGACTGAGCCGTGGCTTGAAAAAAGCAGATAAATTTGCCAATTTTCAAGTCTTTAGGTAAGTGGTGGAACTAGGGACACAGCAGGAATGCAGCAAAACACGGGTAAGTGCCTGGGACCTCTGCTAAAAACTTTGGCTGCCTCTACAGTGGGCAAATGCTATTTATTTCACCAGAACCTCAGACTCTCCTGCTAACCCACCTTGCCACCAGCACCAGGAATGCTTTTACGCCAGCAGAGGGCTGGAGATGAGCCCAGCAGTGAGGAGATACTTTGTCCCCCAAAACCTGGGTCCAGTTGTGTGGAGGAGGGTGAATTTTAATACACATCCTTCCATCACGTGTTGCAGGGGAGCTGTGAGCAAGGCCAGGAAATGTGGTACCCACAGGCCTGGGCTGAGCTTACTTGTCTCCTTCCCCATCAGACTCTGAAGATAACAGTAGCTTTTGGAAGGCAGGTGATGGGATTCTCTTGCCACCAGCCCTCTGATGTCCTTCTGTATTGCTGAAACAGCTTTATTTTCCTCTCCTGCTTTACTCCCTTCTAAATGTCTCCTGCAGATCTCTGGTGCTCACAGTGGTGGTGGGATCACTACCCCTTTCAGTGGGAAGTTACTCCTTTTTTCCCCTTGTGTTTATAATGGCCCTTCTTAAAAGGTTAAACCCAAATCCTACCAGGTCACTCCTCAAAATACATCCCCACTGGATTTCTCTGGATCTTTGCAGTACCTCCTTTTTTGAATGCTTTGAAACCCCTGTTTGATTTTTGCTGTGGAAAAGCTCTTCCACCTGTACATTGCCATGTGGTTGGATTCTTTCCTTTCACACACCATCACTGGGGCTCATTGCAACTTCAGGTTTTTAGGCTGCAACAGCCAAAATGTTTGGACAAGGAAGACTTTTTGGCTTTAAAAGGGATACAAGAGACTTCAAGGCTTATAAACTGGAGTGGTTGTGGCCAGTGGGTTTCTTGCTGGGATGGCTAAGACCAGGTTGGAAGGGGCTTGGAGCAACCTGGTCTGGTGGAAGGTGTCCTGACCATGGCAGGGGGCTGGAAGGAGATGAACATTAAGGTCCCTTTCAAACAAAACCACTCTGGGATTCTGTGATTCGATGAGCTGGGCCAGAGCAGACTCTTGTCCACATGTCACCCTTGGTCCCCCAGTCCCACATGGGAACTGGGACTCTGACTGTCTCCCCAAACACCTTCTGCACTGCTAATACCTGTTTTCCTTTAGGAAGGAAAATACAACTGCTGACCAGGATGGAGTGGGTGGAACAGTTTTCTAGGAAAACTTCAGCTTTTCTTTTTCCCTAGAGGTTTGGCCCTGCTGTGCTGGAGGGTTTTATCCCAGCCACGGACACTTGGTGGCTCAGCTCAGCCAGTTCCCAGGTGCCCTGCCTGACTCACAAGCCCTTGGCCCTGAGCTTTCCCCCAGCTTTTCCTGCAGCTTTTCCCATGGCACAGCTGCTGTGGTTTGCCCAGTTCTGTGCCATTGCAGCTTCACAGCTTTCCCCCTCCATCCCTGCTTGCTGGGCAGGTTATAAGAGCAACCCTGAGAGCTGCTGCTCCTTGGATGTTCTCCTGCTTACCCGTAGTCTGCTCCAGAGTGAGCCCAGGATGCTGTGGCTCCCAGATAAGTGTCCCTGTTTGTGCCCCAGGCTTCAGGAAAGCCTTGAGGGTATGTTGGTGTGATGTACATGGCCCAAGGTCTGGGATGTGCCACTGCAGCCCTACGTGAGCTTTGCTATTGCCACAGTTCAGTGCTGGGATTTACACTGCTGCTTTGGTGAGTTGAAAACCACTTCTTTTTATTTTTTTTATTATTTTTCATGGAGTCTGGGAACTCACTGGGGCCCAGCAGTGAGCAAATACAATATTTTTATTACAAGCTGCCTAGGAAGGAGAGAGCAGTGTTCTTTCTGTCCCAGGGCTTTAGACCTGGCTCCCAGGGAGAGCTGGTCCCTGCCCACAGTCTGTCCTCTCACACACCTTCCCCTCACTTCTGTGCACACTTTCTCATGTTAATTTTGACCCTGGAGCCAGCTGGAAGAGGCAGGCAGATAATGTTTTATCACCCCATGTGGTGAGTGGTGTCTGTACTCTCTCCTGAGGGTATAAGATATATATATATATATATATCTCATATGATATATATGCATTTCTGGGAATAGCATGACTTGCAGTGGAAGAGAAAATATGGGAAATCGCCCGTGATGGCAAGCCTGGAGGCCAGGAAAGGATGGCATCGCCAGCCAGCACTCGGCTCAGAGCAGTGAGGGGCTGCCAGGGGTCAGTCTTGAGCCATTAGGAAGGTCCCACCACGTTGTGTGCCGATTGTGGGACACCCCTGGGGGTTTGTCCTGACATCTCCCGTAGATTTGGCTGCGGCCACTGGAGGTCACTGCAGATCCGCAGCTCCACATGCAAAGCCCCTCCTGGAGAGGCGGTAGGAGCCCTGCTCCAGCTGCAGGCTCGGGGATGCTCTGCATCTGGCCCCTGGCAAGGTCCCTGGGAGCTGTCCTGGGGGATCTCCACCAGGAATCGGATCTGGCATCCCAGCCATCCCTGTATGTCTCTTTGCCCTGCTGCTGGATGAAAGAACCTTTTGGGGAGGTTGAGGGAGCTGGGAGGGCTCAGCTTGGAGGAAAGGAGGCTCAGGGGGGACCTTCTGGCTCTGCTCCCAGGGAACAGGGACAGGAGGAGAGAAAACGTCCTCAAACTGTGCCAGGGGAGGTTCAGGCTGGACATGAGGAAAAATGTCTTCATGGAAAGGGCTGTCAAGCATTGGCACAGGCTGCCCAGAGCAGTAGTGGAGTGCCCATCCCTGGAAGGATAAAAGATGTGTAGATGTGGCACTTGGGAACATGTCTAGGTCCTTTTCTGCCAGCTTTGGCAGAGATGGCTCCATTCCAGTTCTGTGCTGGGGGGTTGAGACAGAAAAGTCCCTTCTAGGAGAGCTGGAGACATTGCCAAAGAAATGAGTGACTTTATCAAAAGGCCCATGTCCCTTCCCTGCCTTTGCTGTTTGAGCATCCAACTAGAACTGGGAAAAAAGAATTTCTGGGAGGGGCCTGGAAAACTTTAGGATTCAGTGGCTCAGCAGGAAAGCTTCCAGCAGGAATTCAAACTGCTAAAATCACTATTGAAGTGTCCCCACCATTTCCAAGGGGTCTGGAAACACATTCCCAACTCCAATCCCAGCTATAGGACCTGGTCCCTCTGGTAGGATAAGAATCATCCTTTGGGACTAGAAGCTCAAAAATTTAGAGTAAACCTAAGCTGAATGAGAAATCTGCCTCTCTGAACCTTTTTTAGAGAAAGAGAAAGGGGGAAGAGAGAGAAAGAGAAAGGGGGAAGAGAACAATGGAAAAAGTCCCAAATGGTAGGTGGGTGCCTCTTGGCCTTGTCTGAGGAGCAAACACCAAGGCTGAGAGATTTGGGGTCTGAACAGTGTCCCCCAAACACGTGGGAGAGCAGTGGGTTTGGGTGGGCATTGTGCAGGGGGTCTCAGGGGTGGTGGCACCTTCCAGGAGAGGTTGTAGCAACTCATCAGGGTGTAACACACAGCTGAGCCAGCCCAAATCCTGCCCGTGAGACTGGAGGAGTGGGGAATCACAGGATGCTCCCGGTGAAAGGAGCAAGTGGGACTCGGAGCTGCTATCAAAGCTGCAGAGCTGAGCAGGGCAACATGGGTGACACGGACTCCCTCCTCCTCCCATGGGCACACAGGGATCCTCCTGTTCAGACCAGAGGGCAAAGAAATCCCAGGGCACTGACTCTCTGTGTCCTTGAGGGCAGCTTGGAGATCCTGCCCCATAATCAGCAGGGCCTTGGTGCAGGGGAAGCCCTGATTTTAAGCAAAGCCTTGGATGGCCTCCAATACCTTTGCAGAAGGTGGCAGGAGAGGGTAAAGCAGTGTCTTTGGCCCCTTGGGAACCCTCTTGCATGACTGTTGTCAGCCCTAAGGGTGCTCTGGGGGGTTCTGGGAGCAGAGGTAGCCCTCACATCCCAGTTTTGGAGCCCTGATGGAGGATTTAGCTACATGTCTCTGGGGCACCCTAAATACAGACCGAGAAAGTCCCTGGGGAACTTTGGCCACGCTGTTTCTGCTGGAATTGCTTATCTTTTCTTTCCATCCATGTGTCCAGAGAAGTTAAGGGTCAAACAGAGAAAATGTAAAAACACATGGCATGTATTTCTGTGCATAACCAAAATGCTGGTAATTAGTGTCCCCAGATAGAAAACCAGACAAGCTTCCTCCCCCTAAACTGGAGACTCAGTGCTGTGTTGTCAGGATCATCATTTAAAAAATATACTGAATGTCCCTCTTTTTTCCCTGAAACCCCACATTTTATAACACAAAAGGAAAGGGCTGGAAATGTTTCAAATGCACATTACTCTCAGGGAGGAACGAAGAAACACTGCTTTTTTCTCCTGGTGAGCCTCCCTCCAGCACTGGAGAGGTGCTGGGTGCTGGTGGCTGATAACAATCCAGCCTGAGAGCAGAAGGCAGAGCAGAAGGACAATATTCACTCAAAGTTAATTGTAATTGTCATAAATGGTCACCAAAAGAGCCCAAATATCAGCAGAAAAGGATATCTCTTATCTCCATTTGCTGCCTCGATTAAAAGAGAAGGGGAACTGCTGCTCAGGAGATCAGAGAGGCCAGAGGCTTCTCTATTAATATGTGAACTTTGGATCACAAATGAAGAAGAGAGGCTGTAGGCAGAAGTCACCTCTGGACTGATGGGTTTTGAGTCTGCAGGCACCAGCAGAAGGCATATCCAGTATGTGCTGACCTTGGTAAAGAGGAGGATGGGATGGAGGTGTGATCCCACTATTGAACTTTTACAGTTGGGGTTGAATAATGTCCATCCTGAAGGATGTTTGCTTGAAGTAACAGCTTTGTCATGTTTGTCCAAAATCTTCTGTGATAGATTCTCACAGCCAGAAAGGACCATGTCAGTCAAATGGGATCTTTTGCCCTCTGTCGTAGCTACATCTGTATTTGCCCTACAGGATGGGCTGAACCACCAATTATTCATTAAAAAAATAATGATACCCAAAGGATGGAGAACTTTTCAAACACCTTGGCCAGTTAGAAATCATCTGGTTGCCCAGCTGAGTGTGGCTGACTTCAGATCCAGCTCTGTGTGCCACCTGTTAGAGCTGTAACATCTCCATTTACATGGTCCTCACCCCATCCTGGGAGTCCTGATAATCTCCAAACACCTTTTCAATCCACTCTTTGCAAACATTGAAGTGCTTATGCCCTTGTGGTTTTTAATTACAAGGTGTTTTTAAGTACTTCAGATGATTCTTGCAGCCCTGCCTGTCCTAGAAGTAAAAAAACGTGTAGCAAAATTCAGAGGTAGACACTAGAGCAGGAAGGCACCAACCACATCCATGGCAACAGAGTGCAAACTCATCCCCAGGAATGAGAGGATGGCACCGAGCTGTGAGGGGGGAGCTGAGTTGCCCTTGCATGCAAATAAATGCAAATACCTCCATTTAGGCCAGAAGGAACAGTACAACATTTTGTCTTGCTTCTCTGCCTTTCTCTCTAGGGATTATTCTGAGTTGAGTGTCTCTGTGGTTGCATAAAAAAAAATCACACCTCCTCCAGAGATAACTTTTTTCCATGTTTCTGGACAATTTGGCAGCCACAAAAGCTGTGCATTCAAGGAGGGTCATTCACTCCATCCACTGGGAACCTCCTCCCAGCTGGCTACAGATGTGCTCCCTCTTGTCTGCTTTGATAAATGGGGAGAGAACAGGGCATTTTGGGGTGTAGGCTTGCAGGAGGGTTTCCTTGGCTCTGAGAATCTCATTCATTTGCAAAACAAAGCTGTTTTTCACAAGGACCAGCTCAGCTTCCAGCAAGGCCTTCCCTTGAAGGGGAAGAATCTAGATGGGGGAAATCTCAGCCTCTGGGGTGTGAGGGCAAGTTTGGCTCCTCCAACCCCAAGCAAGGGGTGCCTCTGGCTGTCCTGCTGCAGTTCCTCTTGTGGTCTCTTCTGATGTCCTTATTGCATAATTTTTTCTGATTAAAAGGTCTTTGTGGAGGAGTTGGGCACAGCCCTTGATGGCTCATTTTGGGTTTGCAGAGAACAGGGGCATGTGGTAGGACATGGGGCAGTTCTTCTGTCCAGAAGTGCTCTGACTCCCCTATTCTTTTCCCACTGTCAGCAGGAGGTGGCAGACCTTGGAATTGCTTTGGTGCAGGGCAAATTCCCTCCCGGGCACGATGCCACGCCTGCCTTTTCGAGCGGTGCTGCTCTGGCTCCCAGCAGACTTGGACACTGTGAAGATTTCTCTGTGGTACAAGGTGACAGCAAGATGGTCAGGAGGCTGTGGTGGTGGTGGACCTCCTCCTCACCCCACACCAGCATAGCCACCATCTCCTGATGCTCTATGGATGGTGTTTCCACCCATGTCATCAGGAACTTGCAGTGTCTTTCCCCCATGCCTACCAATTTTGGCCCACCCTGCTCAGTAAGTGTACAACCATTAATTCCCACCTCTTCCCAAGAAATCCTCTATCTCAATCCTCCTTTATCTCATGATGTTTATACAGGATCTGACTGCACCCAGGGACTACCTGTACGGGACCTGCTCCTCTCTCAGCTGCAGACACATGAGCACGGGGCTGCTGGACAACCTCAGTATGGTGTCAAAGTGGATTGAGGTCTCCACCTCTGTCTGGCTCCTCAGGGTGGCTTGGAGGAAAGGGGAATCTAGTTCTGCTTGGAAATCCATGGTGAGGCTTCCCCTGTGTGAGAGAGACACATGGGCTGGTCACTGAGCAGTGACCCTGTGCTGGGCACCAGGCACTGGCACCAAACAGCTCCAGCAGCACCTTAATTTGAGGTCTGGACATAGAAAAATGTAACCAGGGCCCACCAGTGCCCACAGGAGAAGAGCAGGGGGCTGTGGAAAGCCCCCCAGGTACCCCCATCCCCACAGCCAAGGAGTTCCCCACCTACTGACCTCGCATTCATGCTGGTTTTCAGTTCCTGCTCCCAAATGCTCACGTCCATGTCTGCTGAAATGTCAAGGCCCAGCCCACCCTGGAGTTTGATGGTCACTTGGAGGCCAGACTGCAGAGGAATGACCTGGGAGATGAAGAAGGCAGAGCTTGTTGTGACTGGGCATTGCTCTTGGATGAGTGGCTGCTGAGACCCTTTATCCCAAACCTGCAGCAGGGTTTGCAAAGCAGGGACTTCCAGCCAAGCCACCTGTGTCCCAAGGCAAAGCCAGCCATCCTGCTGTTCACCAGCACTGAGACACATCCAGCAGTGCCACCTTGCTCTTAGATCTGTGGTGAGTTACTTCCACCAGCTCATTTTACAGTATTCACAAGGACTTGGCAAGGAGACAGGTCACTGCTTCATCCCTCCATCCAGTACCTGGTGATGGTCCATCAGCAGGAGGTTCCCTCTGACTACACTTGTGGGCTCTCCACTGCTCAAGAGGACCTTGGCCATTAGGTCTGTGTATCCCTGGAAGAAGACGATCGGCCGCAACTGAACATCAAAGAAGATGACAGACATCCCGGCCATGAGCTCCGGCTCCTCTTCCCCATCCGAGATGTTTTCTTCCATCATCGACTCCATCCCTTGTGCTTCGATGGTCACCTGGAACACAGAAGTGGACATGTGCAAATGACACAGAAGTGGATATGTGCAAATGACACAGAAGTGGACACGTGCAAGTGGCACAGAGCAAAGCTGGAGAGTGTTTTGTGTCCCACAGTGCTATTTGAGTAGCTCTGCTTGTCCAACCCTTGGGTGGGCACCCTTTGGATGAGGAGGTCAGTGATGGAGTGGGCTGGATGAGACATCCAACCTGAGCACCCTGAGGTATCAGTACCACATCCTCTGTTTTTTGGGGAGTGAGGAGCTCCCTTCTCCAGAGCAGGTGTGTCTGGCTTTGCATTGGTGGTTTGGGTATGAGTTTACCTGTTTGTGAGGATCTCTGCACACTGAGTGCAGAGCTGAGGTCAGGCACCCTAAGGGGGTTAGGAGGGGACCCAGAGAGGGTCGGTGCTGTCACCCCCAGCCACTGTCCCAGCAGTGCACCTGAGCTGCACGGAGCTGCCGGCCGTGGCTGAGCAGAGAGAACTCAGAGATGCTCTTCCTCAGGAATCCTCCCTCCAAAAACAGCAGGTCCAACCCGAAAGTGGAAAGCAGGTCCTGGGTGGCTGAAAGGTAGAGAGATGTCCATAAACATCCCAAAGAGTGTCTGTCACTCCTGGTCTAGTGGAAGGTGTCCCTGCCCATGGCAGAGAGGTTGGAACTAGAGGAGCTTTAAGGTCCCTTCCAACCCAAACCATTCCATGATTCTAGGATCTCTTTTTGCATGTGAGTCACTGAATGGTGGTGAGCCATAAAGGCTCTGAGAGCAGCAGCAGGGATGAAGGCTGACAAGGAAATACAGGGGCTGTAGGTGGGATGGGCAAGGCTGGGATCCTGGTGAACGTGTCCCCTGTGCCTGGTGTCACCTGCTCAGCAGGACAGGGTGGTTTCTTGGTAAAGCTCCTCTAGGATGATTGCAGGATTTGGGAGGTCACTAAAAGCAGGATGCTGATGGCTCTTTGGTAATTTGTAAGCCTCTCCAGCAGAGTGTACAGCTGGTACTGTTGGGATGGATCTCCTGTGTTGGCCATTCAATATCTGATAAAGTTATATGATTCAGAGGGGAAACTCTGCACCTTCTCCTCCCATTCTTGCAATGCCTGGAGGATTTAGAATTAGGAAGTTGTTTTTTATTTCCCAGGTGGTGGCTATTCCACCTCCCCTGACCCCCCCTGCAAAACTAGACTGAGCTCATTTGAAGAGAGGGCATTCTATAAAGTTGAAGCCCCTTCTGGAAGCTCTTTCCCTACCAGCCCCTCCTTTGCCCTATGTGGGGACCACAGGATCAATGTCCTCTGTGTTGTCACCTGTCAGAGGTCCTGAGAAAGAAGAGGAGATGCCAGCTTTTGAGAAGAAGTTGTAATTATTTATCTGTGGGTCTCCCATGATGTCTTTCATTATCTTCCTGGAAACAAGAGGGAAAGGGTGTGTCAGCACTGGGAGGGAAGGGAGGGAAAACATCAGTGGCCATTACAGAAGGCTGTGCAAAGAAGGAAATATAAATTTCCAAGGTGTTTCGCTTGGCTGCTGACTGCCCAGAGCAAAGAATGAAATCAGCAGACATGGGCTACCCTGGAATTTCCCTCTCCTCCAGCTTACTAGGATAAACCAGTCAGATATGGTTGTGCAGCTTTTGCTTAGCTCTGAAAAATGTGAGTGCTTGGTTCATTTTGTGCAGATAGAAAGATTAATGAAGGGCACCCTGATACAGCAAGATACAAATTGTGCACTGCCCTGGGAGTCAGAGCTTTGGTCTCCAAGGACTCTGCTGAAACCACGAGCCTGGGTCCTGCTGCCATGAGGCAGAATGAGGAGGGATGCTGGGTTTTGGCTGGCTGGGTGGCACCTACATCCCTCTTTTTCCTCCAGAAATTCCCATGCCAGCTCCAAGAAGTGGTGCTAGCACATTTTAAGGATATTCTGGTCAAAAACTACATATGGAGAGTGGAGAAAGACTAAAAAAGTGATGCAGAGCAGGGGGGAAAACCACAGCCTTCCCCTCCAATCCCACCTTGCTGGGTGGTGGTGGGCATGCAGGCTGTTCTGGACCTTCAGCAGCAGCAATGTTGCCATCTCTGTCTCCATCTCCTTGGTGGCCAGCAGGATGTTAATGACATCCATGGGCGAGGGGTGGTTGTCCAGGAGGATTTCTGCAGCAGCCAGGCGACACGTTTTCTCATAGCTCTTCCTCTTCTCGTGGAAAATCCTCCTCATTGCACGTTTCACCTCAGGAAGGAAGAAAATTAAAACAGTGCTGTCTGGGTGGGGGTGTGCAAATGCATCCCAACAGCTTAGCTTTGAGTGGGAAGAGGACACCATGCCCAGGCAGCTTCCTTTCCTACCTTGCTGGAGATGTGCTGAGCAGGGAATTGCCGCAGGGCGGAGATGGCTGTGGTGGTGACAGTGGTGGGACCTTCCTCAGCGTGGCCCAGGAGCATGGGGATGGTTTCAGGGAGTGCTGCATTCCCCAGGGCCAGCAGGTAAATGACGACCTCAGGCTCCTCCTTGGCACCTCTCAGCCCCCTGAGGATGGTTTCCACCCCACGCTCCACCTCCTGCTCCAGGTTTGCAGGGGGACAGAAGAGGAGAGTGAAGTGAGGGACTGGAGACATTCTGGGCACCCCTGGATTTTGGGGGGGGGTGTCTGAAAAAGCCAAGCAAGGAGGGTTTGCAGAGGACCCACCTGCAGCCCACACAGCTTCTGCTGGCACAGCTTGCCCACCAGAGAGCCCATGGCAACTATCCCTGTCTCCCAGATCTCAGGGGCCAGCTGCTCCCCAGCCAGCTTGTCCTGGGGTATTATTAAAAATAGAGAGAGGAGGGAGTATGTTTTACCTCAGACTGTTTATCAAAAAAGCAAGGAAAAGCTTGTTCTTACCTGCCTTGAAGGAGGCCATGCATGGTTTAATTGGATAAACCACTGATTTTTCACAATGGTTTTTAATTAAGCTTTTATTATGTGCAATGTACTGATATAAAGCACTCTCTGCTGAAAGCTTTTCCTCTGAGGAGCATCAGCTCCTGTCACCAGTGTCCCATGAAACACACATAAAATAATCCTATAAGCAGGAAGATTTGTTTCTACAGTAACATATTTTCCTTTTACAGGAAAACATGCTTGCTGTTCCCTCCTGCACAAAATGGGGTGAGGATCCATCTCAGATGGAGGACCCTCGGGGATGCAGAGAGATGTCCATACTCACTAAGACCAGGCGGAGAAGCTCTCCTGAAGGCCGGGGAGAGAAAGCTGCTGCATAGAGAAACTTCTCTAGGAGCGACTTGGGCTCCTTGCTGAAATCCAGGAAGTCAGAGAGAGCTGCCAAGGAAGCCACTGACTGTGCAGCCACTGCTGCCTCCACGATGAAGGGGCTGGAGCAAGAGGAGGTCATCAGTGGCATGACCCACCAAACCCATGCAGTGGGTACACTGGCACTACAGCTGCCTGGAGCATGGATGGTGTAGGGAGCAGCACCAAACAACCCCAGCCAGGAATGACTCTTCATGCCAGGGTTCTCCAGGCAGAGAATTTTAGCAGGAAAGCTCCTGGGAGTCTCACCCCATCTCCTCAGGTGCTCTCCTCAGCAGCTCCAGAACGTCTCTCTTCTTGGCACTGCGGAGCATCTGGATGAACCTCTGGAACTGCCAGGTTGTCGCCACCTTTGTGGTGTCTATTCTGACTCCTCGTCTGCCAAAAGCCTTCAGGTAGGTTCTCAGCTGCAAAGGGGAGGGTTGTTAGGTGGCATTTAGCCTCTTTTGCCTTGCTATTGTGGGATAATGTTTACACTCGGGAAATATTTAGGAGTGGGAAGGGCCCATGCAGGTCATGGTTCACCCCAAGGTGTGCTGAAGCCCAAATGCCCAAATCTGTGGTGAGTTCCAGGAAAAGGGCAGGAGGAGCTGTGAGCATCATGTTGTTGCAATCCCAGATTTCCTAGGTGAAAAGCCTGGAGGATTTGGGGAGGCAGAAATAACCCTTTGTTTTTCCTCTNGCCTCAGAGCTGTGATGGATTTAACCCAACTGTGTGCACTCCCAGGGCCACATCCTGCCCCTCTAAAAGTAGCAACACTGAGGTTTGACACCAAATCCTACAAGTGTCCAGTCTGGGGAGAGCATGTGGTGAGTTTTGGGGGTCAGTAGTGTCACTGACCGACGGGCAGTGGGTGCAGACCCTCCTGAAGGGCAGGCTGGCCATGCCTAGGTGCTGGTGCTGTCCCTCAGTGCCAACCAGCACATCCTCAAGGCTTTTTCCAGACACCTCTGCTGGGCCAGGCATTGGAGGAGACAATAGCTGGAGCTGCTGCCTGTGAAGGGAGAAGAAGCCATTGGGAAGTGTTTTGTGATTTACACCCTCTATGGCTCGTGGTTGGGTTCATCACTCACCTGGAACTGATCTTGATGCCAGAGCTGGACCTCAGGGCTGGAGCCACCACATGGCTCTCCTCTGCCAGGGCTGACTGCAGGAGGTTGTCTTTCACCACATACTGGCTTCTGCTGGTAGGCTGCCACTCCACTCCAAAAACCTTGAAAAATGGAAAGCAAGGAATAAAAAATGCACCTTTTTCCTTCTGCCCTTCTCCCCAGGAGATTTCTCTCTTCTCTATCAGCAGAAAAAGAACTTTCCAGTCCACAAAGCCACATGCTTCGCTTGCAGAATGTAGGAAAGGAAAACACAGAGGAGCCCAGATGTGGGAGAAGGCAGCAACAGGTGAGGACCATGGCAAAGGGATGCTCTTGCCTGTAGCTGATGTGGGGAGACAGACTGGTGACACCACAGAGAATTTCATTACAGGGTGATGTTCATTTTTATACTGAATTAAGCAGAATTTATATATTTTTAATAACCCTTCAGTTTTGGTCATGGCACCTGTAACTGCAGGAAGACCCACAGAATTTAATCTATTTATGTCAGGGCTGAAGATGGGCTACTGCTTTGAACTAAATAAAGCGAGGTCTTTGGGCCTTCAATCAATACAATGAGCCTGATGTCCAGAAAACATCCACTGGGGATGGTCCTGATGTATTTGACATGAGCTGAGCCCACCCTGGTGAGAAAAATGGACTTGCTTTGTTCACAGAGGTGAATCCAGAGTTCTGCTTTGTGCAGCTGAGGAGATCTTTGGTCTTGGTGATGGAATGGTTGGACACGGTGTAGGTAACTTGGCAGCTCCCGGAGGCATCCTCCTGAAACACAAATGTGAGTGACCACAAGTGGTAAAGGTGGTAAGCTTTGATAACTCTGTCCTCTACACAAATTGTTTTATTCAGATGCAAAGGACAACCTAATAACTAGAAAAATTGTCAAAAAGCTGGAAAGTGAGCCAAATCTGGGTGGATTTGGATAGTTCCAAGTCCATCTGGGCATCTTTGGAAATTCAGGCTGACACCAGCAGCAGCACCTGCATTTTGGGTTCTGAGGTTATTCCATGTTCTTCCCAAGTTGCTGCAGCCTCAGCTGAGCTCTGGAGGGAGGATTTCCTTGCCATTTGCTGGGTGCTGGCAAAGCAAATCCCAGTTGGCAGGAGTGATTGTGGAGCGTTTTCTCCACTATTCCTACTGTCCAGGGAAAAACTATTATTTTGTAATTCCTGAAAATCATCTGTAGACTATTTGAAGTCATCTGCCTTTCCAACAGCCATCCTTGCTCACTGCCCAGCGAGCAGCAAAGCCTGTGCTGTTCAACCTGAATTTTGCCTCCTCTGCTGAAGCCCCTGGGCTGGCTGTGCTCCAGGGCCAGGTCTCCTGGTCCATCACAGTGCCTGGATTTTGGGCAGGGTCTGGCCTCAGCTCTGTAGGTACCTCCACTGTGGTGCCAGCGTGGGGCTGGAGCTGGAGCAGACTGATGATGCCTCGCTTCAGGTTGGAGGTCAGGATGCTTTCTGCTTCATTCCCATAGATAGCTTTGATCTGGAGGGGGGAAAGAGGTGGTGTCTGGTTGAGGGGACATCTCTGGGGTCCCTGCAGGCTCTCTGCTGCCAAAAGGCATCTCCCCTGCAACCTGAGCAACACACTGGACACGTGTGAGGAGTTCTCTGGTGAAGGGTTGTATCCCTCAATAGCAGGAGCTTTGTGGGTGCATGCCCACAAAATTTCCCTTTCCTCCTCACCCTGGTTTTCCAAAGCCTTAGAGGAGAAGGTCAGAAAGGAGCTTATATCCCACAGCTGGGACCAAAGAGCCTTTAACATGGGATGCTGCAGCCCCTGTGGAGCATGGGGCTCCATCTAGGGTCATACTGAACCCTGTGGGAGACCAGATAGTCCAACATCAGCAACTTTGTCCAGTTCCTTATGGTCTGATATGAAATCAGGGGTGGAGCAGGAGTTCCTATGGGTTTCATAGCTGGGAAAATTTGGGATGTGGGCAGCAGTGCTTTGCAAGGAGGTGTTCACTGACCTTCCCACTGTTCCAGGAGATGAACACTGGCTGCTGGAGCTCTGCCCGTGCCTCCTGGCTCAGTTCAATCTCTGCAGAGGGACCCCCAGTGCCATCCTGGCTCTTCTCCTTGTCTGGCTCATGTTGGGCTTTCAGGTCATGGATCTATGACAGCAGAAGATGGCAGAGAGCAGTGACCAAGCATGTCTGCCCTAAGGCTGGTGTGTATTTTACCTGCAGGTGGTGGATTTTGGTCAGTCTCTTTTCAGATGACTTGGGTTAGGAAGGGAAGGGGGCTACACCTCCCAGGGTGCTCCCAGGAGGAGTATCCAGCTGTGATGGCTTTCCCACCCCACACACCTGCACCTGGAGCAGCTCCTGCCCGCCTTGGTCCCTCCAGAGCTGGTGCACATGGACCAGTGCCTCAGCCTGCAGCCAGGCTCCCCCAGGGGCTGGTGAGGGCACATGGTCCAGCTGGACATCCAGGGTATAGTGGTACTGATACAGGGTCCTGGGCTGGAAAGAAAGCAGCTGCAAATCCCCTAGGGAAAGATGCAAATGTTGAAGGGAAGTGGTCTCAGACCTCAGTCCCTCCACTTGCTGCATCCTCCGTCCTAGAGGGGACCCAGACCTGCGGGGATGCTTGAGACCTGCATCACTCTGCCCCCAGAAGGGCCATTTTTATGCTGATGTGGGAGTGTAGCCCATGGGAAGGTTTTCATGGGAATGATTTGTGCCTGTGTTTTGGATATTTGGGCGTTCTCAGGGTGGCAGCTGATTCCTGCTTGCACTTCTAGTCCTGCCTTAGAAGTGATGGCTGGAGCAGGAGCTCTGCTTGGGGACTTCAGGACTTTCAGAAAGTGCCAGGGAAATAGACATCAATGCTGAAGGAAAATGCCTGAGGGTGCCCACAGACAGGAGGGATGTCTCACAGTGCCTTTTCAGCACTGTGTGTTAACTGGGGCACAATTAACATTTTCAGGGGAGAAGAGAGGCCCTGTTCTTCATATTATGTATTACTCATCAGAACTTAGTTAAACCACTGACTTATGACTAGGCAAAATTAAGTTGGTGGGATAGCTTTAGGTCAAAACTCTCTGCTTTAATCTTATTTATCTGGAATTATCTCGAATCCTTTGTCTTGTTCATGTACAAATTTTATTGTAGAAGGGAGGGTTGCCTTTTCCATGACAAAACTAGTCAAATCTATTTTCTGAAGTCACTTGAAATTCTCCTGCAAATCTGGTGCACTTGCTGGGCTTCTGAAATGTTTTATAGCTTTGCTGCTTTTGTTATAACAACAAAAGAAAGGAATCGATGGGAACCCAGCTCATTCCCTGGAGCTTTCCTCCCTCAGGCAGTCTGAAGAGTTTTTATAGTTCGGCACTCTGTGCAGTTTAAACAGCTCCAGCTCTCTGGTTTTCCTCATCCCCCAGGGAGGACTTCCACAATCCCAAAAAATTCCCTGCCTTGGGGATGCTCAGGCTGTTTGCAGCTTGGCAATCGCTCTTCCCTCCCTAGCTGGAGGCTGGGGAGATGCTGCCTTATGTTGAGCCAGGGAGGCTCTTTGTGCCTCTTTGGGCATCCAAACCCTGTCGTACCCCTGGCCCCAAATCAGCCCAAAATCTCTTACCTTTTGCTGCGTTCATGAAGGAAAAGCAAAGCAGGCAAAACCATCCCCAAACCGCCTGAGGATTCATGGTGGGCTCTGAGAGCTGGGCGGGAGGCAGGGAAGGAAGGGGGGTGGGAGAGGGACTGAAAAACAAAAGTGGGCAAAATCAGCAGTGTCAGGCGAGGGGGCCCGACCTTCTCCCTATCCCCGCCTTACACACCCAAGGAAAAGCAAATAATTAAACCGCTGTACCAACCCCCAGCGGCCACGGAGGGTTTGGAAATCAGCTGAGGTTTGCCAAAGACCGGTGGGAGGGGAGGAAAGCTGGGAAAAAGCTGCCAGAGTCAGTGTAGGGTAGAGAAATTGCCAGTTTGCCTTGGTGGGGGAGAGGGATGCTCAGAGAGCTGCTCTGTCCCCTGGTGATCCACGTCTTCCCATCAAAAGGGAAAGGGGAAGAGCCAGTTGCTTTCAAAAGAAAGGACCCAGAAGGGGGAAGGGGGAAAATGCTTTTTCATCCTTTTAGTTCGAGACTGGGATTTGCAGCCTGGAGGCTCAAGTTACTTAAAGGGCCAGGCTAGAGGGGGTGTACCATGAGCATCATTACCCCCCAAAAACAAGGTGGGAAAGGGTTTAGGAGATGGGTGCTGTGCTGGTTGTGCTAAACACACTGCCTGGAGAGGAAAGGCAAACAGAACTAGCCTGTGGGAAAGAAAAAAAACACCCAAAATCCTTGCTGATAAGGAGGCCTCAAACTGAAACTGAACTTTGACAGGTTGCTTGTTTAGGCTTGGCTGCTGAGCCCTTCCAGGACTGGCATGTGGGAAGGTGACAAGTTGCAACCTGCTTTTCCATAGGCATTTCTGGGCTGCTCTGGGAAGTCTGAGAGGTGAAACCACGGAATAGTCACTTAGAAGTATTTACCCAATAGTCCCAAGAAAGGGAGTTTATGCCCTGCTCGTGTTACCAGGGATGAGCTGTGGAACTCCCACCTGAAAACTGGGTGGGGGGGGGTCTTGCTGTCATTTTGTGGTCTCTGTTATAATAATCTTATCCTCATGACAGGATAGAAAAGGGCAGGGAAAATACTCATGGGGCTGGAAAGTCACCTGGGATGGGATTTATCTCTAGGTTCCTACATCAGGTCTCTAGACTAAACCAACCACCTCAGATCCTTCTAAAGGCAGTGGGAAGGGCGAGCTGTCTTCGGAGGATGCCACGTGCCCCTGAGCCCAGTGCCACTAATATCCCTCTGATGGTATTTATTTCACTCCATCAGTTATGTGGGAAATTTAATACCTAACTCAGGCTTTGATGTGCCACTTGGAAATGAATCCTGTCCTCTGACCTGTGTCATTTTCTGTGCCCTGAGAGAAAACTCCTGCAGGTTTGTTAGATCTGGAGGGGAGTCCAGGAGGCAAGGGGGGTTTCAGTGCCTGGTTTTGCCTGGTTTCTCTTCCTCCAAACCCAGTTTTTGCTTTGGTCTGGGAGGAATCTGTGAAAGAGTAAAGCAAAAGAAATCAGAGAGAGTTATAGAACTTTGTGAAATGTTCTTCCCAAACTGATCTGGGGCTGTCATGCTCTTGGAAAGACGTCCTATGGAACTCTGAAAACCTATGGATACATGCATGGTCCTAAAATCAGTGGTGCTGAAATCCTGGATGCTCCTCTGGACCCTTGTGTATTACCCAAGGAAAACCTGATCTCTCATTTCTATCCAGGCCCAATCTCCCAGTGTGAATCCTCTTCTCATAAATTAAATCAACGTAGTGTGGTCAAAGATCACCACTATTTGGACACTATGCTACTAATTCCCCTGGAAATGACTTGGTGGGAAGCTTTACACACAGAACTGGGGTGCTGAGACCCCCAACCTCGTGCTCCAGGAGGTCCTTGCCCCACTGGTGGCCACTGGATCACCCTGGGGGCCCCTGGCTGCAGGACCTGACGTGGCAGCTCCGAAATCCATGGGCAGAGCAGGGTGGTCAGTGTAACCAGGTCACCATGCCCAGGTCAGAGGGGCTCATGGGGACCTTGTCACCAAGGTGTGATATCAGGGTGGACTTTGGCAAGGGGTGATCAATGTGCTCACAGCTGAACCCAGGGAAAATGGTGTGGGGAAACTCTGAGGTGATGTGTAGCAGAGAGAATGTATATCAGGATATAAACTGATATAAACTGATATAAATTGAGCCAGTCAGTAGAGGGCACGTAGGGCAAATTTTGGGGGAAAAATCTGGGCAATGTGTAGCAGAGAGAATGAATCTTTTGGGATAAACTAAGGCAGTCAGTAGTGGACAGGTAAGGAAAATTTAGTGAGTAAGACTTGAGGTAATGTGCAGGGTAGAGAAGGAATATTTTGAGGTAAAAATGAGGTACTAAGCAGTGGATGGGAATAGAAAGTTCTGAGACTGATCTGGAGGTATTCTATGGGTTAGAGAATGAACATGGATAGACATCCATGAGCTGATTGCATGTGGAGAGGTGAGGAAAAGAGTGGGAGTAAAATCTGGGGCAATGTGGAGCAGAGAGAATGAATGTTTGGGGGCAAAGGGAGGCAGGGAGTGATGGGCAGGTAGGGGAAATTGTTGTTTGTAAAGTCTGAGGTAACGTGGAGCAGAAGGAATGTACATCATGAGGTAAAGTGGACACATAGGGAACATTTTGGGAGTAAAACTGGTGGTAATGTGCAGGGCAGAGAATGAATATTTGGAGTTAAAACTCTGTGGGTTGTTTTCTCTAAAGGAGCTTATCTCCAGGGGAGAGAAAGAACATCCTGAGAGAAAGGAGGTCATTTGTGGTGGACAGGTAGGGAAATTTTGGGGGGAAACAGTTGAGGTAATCTCCATGGTCCATATCTAGAGGTGAAAATGAGGCAATCAGTAGTGGACACTAGAGGGGCCACAGGGATAATTTTGAGGGTAAACTCTGTGGCAATCTATAGCAGAGAGAATGAACATTTTGGGATAAACTAAGGCAGTCAGTCGTGGACAGAGAGAAATATTTGAGGGTAAAATTTGAGAAGCTCTGCAGGGCAGAGAATGAAGAAGGTAGAACTGAGGTACTCAGCAGTGGACAGGTAGGGAATGTTTTGAGAGTAAATTTGAGGCAGTCAGTAGGGTAGAGAATGAACATATTTAGGTTATAAATGAGGTGATCAGATGTGGAGAGGGAGGGAACATTTTGGGGGTAAAACTTGAGCAAATGTCCAGAGCAGAGAATGAATATTTGGAGGTCAAAATGAGGTGATCAGCACTGTGCAGGGGGGGATTAAAAAGGAGGTTCATTCTCTGCAGGGCAGTGAACGAACAGCTTGAGGTAAACTGAGGTCACCAGTGGAGGTGGACAGGTCCAGAAAGTTTTGGGTGTTAAACTTCAGGTGCTCTTCTGGGCAGAGAGTGACTGTTGGGAGGGAACTGGAGGTACTGTGCAGTAGACAGGTAGGGCAGATTTGGGGGAAAATATTGTTAGATGGAACAAAACAGGTCCATGGAAGGGTTTTTCTACTGCACACATCAGTCCTTGGACAGGAACCAAATTGGGGAAATCACTTGGTCTTCCCCCAGAAAGCATCATTGCTATCAGCATTGAATGACATGCCCTGGGCCCTCTGCTCATTATCCAGCCAGCAAAAATCAAAAGCAAGTCTTGGTTTGCTTTTAAGAACTGAAAGTGACTTGAAATCAAAATAGCTCACCTTTTCCTTCTTCTTTCCTCCTTTTAGATGGTGGAATTGCCTCTCTGGATGTGTGCTGAGCTCTGGCTGCAGGGGACTGTCAGACCTTAATGGCTGTGAGTTCTTGTTCTTCTCACTGGGAAATTGGAAGTAATTGTTCATTAGATTGCAGAAATGTTTTCTGAAACCTTCCCCTTTTTTCTGCCTTTTGCTGGTAGATCTCCTCTTTCTGCCTTGGTGTTTACAGCTTCCTCATAGCACCCAGCTGGGAAAACCTAGTGTTCCCTAGAGGGGGCAGAGGTGACATTTTTAGCTGAAAACCTGGGGTAATTTATGGAGGATACAGCAACAGGTTTTGTAGGAAAATGTGTTAAACCACATTGGCCCATGTTGTGTTTGCACAAATTGAGGCCAGAGGTGACAGCCCATCCAAACAAACCCTGCTCCACCTCTAAAGCCCAGGAGAAGGTCTACAAGCTGCTAATTGAGGGACTAAAAATACATAGAAATGGAACCAAGAGCATTAACAAGGTTCCTGGGAATCCCATTACATTGTTGCCATAGAATTTATACCTGAATCTGAAGCTTTTTATGCCAACAGAGCATTTCTTCCTTTGGATTACTCACTCTGTAGGGTTTGGGCTTTGGATTTTGAATCCCTCCCTGTGGCCCTGACACTGAGCAGGAGGTGGCAGGACAAACACAGTCAGAGCTCCTGGGAGACACAGGGTGTTTTGCCCCAGAGTGGATCCAACTGCTGCCACCAGGTGGGATCTGCTTTGGCTCCTCTCTCTGCCAGGGCCAGATTGTTTTCAGTTGAATGAAATTAGAATCCAGCAGTTTCATCTCCTGGAGATTCTCCAGGGAGCTGGTCCCCTCTCCCCTGTCTCCTGCTCTCAGTTCCCCCCAGCCAGAGCCAACTGTGCCAAGGACACCAGCACTTTACACCCTGGATAGGGAATGGGGGACTGGGTTGTGTCGAATTCACCCAAAAAGTGGGAGAAAAAGGGGATTAGGGGAGCATCTGGGTCCTCAAAGAACCTGCTACAAGTCGAGAAGAAAAACCCCAAATCTCCAGCTCTGGGTGGAGTCCTGGAATCTAAACCAGCACAAACTGATACCTCAAAATGCTCTGTGAGAGAGCAGGACCAAACAAGGGTCACTGTCACTGTGGGAAGGCAAAAGGACTTGTTTGGGACTTGGATTGTCCCCTTGGCTGATGCTGATGGCTGGGATTTTGATAATTCCATCCATCGGAGTGCCAAAATGTCCCAGCCCTGGAGCTTTCACTGACACAGCAGCACAAAGATTGTTCTCTGTGTGGTGCCAGGATTTGGGTTTCAGTATCAGCTTGGCTGGTTTAGATGAATTCTACCTATAGCTGGGGAATTCCATGGTGCATTCCTGCTGGAATAGCCTTGCAGTGCCTCATGGGGTCCAGATATTCCCCTGTCCAGCTGCTGCTTTAACACCAGGTTTGTCAGGGACCAGCCAAGGGTCCAAGGAAGCTCAGCAGGATCAGGACAAGGGCAGGTTGATATTCCATAGAATTTGCTCTCCATAACCCTCCTCCCCACCCCACTGATGTCCCTGTGGGGGACTTTACCCAGTTCCCTGGAATTCAGCTGATTTTCACCCCTCTCAGGCCTGGCTCCAGCAGATGTTTTCAAGCAGGAGAAGGTGGTTGCTGGACACACTCCTGGCATGTGGTGAGGATGTGTCTCTGTGCAGGAGGCAGGTTTCATTTCTGAGCCTCAGGAGTGGCCTCTGGCAGTTCTTTTCCCTGAGCAAAGGGATGCACAGACCTCCCTTCAGGGCACCTCAGGTCTGACCCACCTGTTAAAGCCTTCCATGAGTTCTGCACTTCAGTTGGGTCATCCAAACAAACGTTAATCCAGCTGTACCCTTTTATTTTAAGACATTTCCAAGGGTTATTGCTTAGGATTTAATTCCTGCAAGGGAAGATTCCCCTGGCTGTAACACTGCTGCTGGGTGATGTCCCCAGGCTGGAAGGGCAGGGATTTGGGGTGGGTAGGACACAGCTGGGGGTGGTGTGGCAGTTCTGGGAGGTCAGCACTGGGAAGTGCTGTGTGTGCTGTTCCACAAGCAGAATGTGCCAGCATTCTCAAGTGCCAGCTGGATTCTCTGAGAACCTTTGGGCTGTTGGTGGGGTCTGTCCAGGGTGAAGCAGCTCGGGGTGCCTGTTCAGAGCAGCCCATGGCTGGGGAGACACAGGCAGGCTTTTATCTGTGCCCATCCCAGTGCTGCCCAGGTATCCCAGTGCCCGTGGCTGAGTTCCCATCCCTGCACTGTGTGTTTGGTGACAAACCCATCTTCTGCCCAGTGGAAGTGCTGCTCCACCCCTGCTCCCACGAGCTGTGCCAGGACAGCGGGGGCTCCTGTGCCAGCCTGGACCTCTGGGGAGGGACAGGAGCACCCTGGGAAGCAACAACATCCAAGGGCTGCCCCTGGGGACTGCTGAAAGAGAAGGGTTGTGGAGCACAGCCCTGGAAAGGGGCTGTGTTTGGCACTCCAGGTGGGATGCCCTCACCTCTGGACACGCTGGTGAGCTCAGGGAAAGACTTTGCTGTGCTAATGCACAGTGATATTTTCTGCAATTGTTGGAAAATAGGGTTGGGATTGATTTGAAAAGGTTGCCTGGCCCAGTTCCCTGGGGCTGCCTTTGCTGTTATGGGTGGATGTCTGACCTCTTTGCAAAGAGCTGCTGATGGAGATTTCTCAATCTGTGTAGTGAATTTGTCCCAGCACTTTACTGCTGTAAAGAAGTCTCATCTTGCTGCAATTTTGCCCCATTACTTCTAAACCTCTCCCCAGCTGATGTGGAAAGCTGCTTCTTCATGAGAGGAATTTGAAGATGCCTCAGCTGCTGCCCTATTTCCTCCTTCTCTCACTTTCCAGGTCCTATTTTCCAGACCCTGTTCTTTCCCTGCAAACCCTTGGCAACCAGTTCCCCAGTTAAGGCTTTGTCATATACCCTTGTTTTACTACCTTCTGAATGCCGTGGATGAAGGTCTGGCTTTTAAGGAGCTCATCCTGCTCTCTGTGCTCGAGAAACCATCCTGCAGCTATTTTAATCTCCCTCTAATGCTGTTGTTTCAGACTTTGGCATTGCTGAGAGCTTCCTTAGGCATAATGAAAAATATTCAGGAAGCTTTTCCTTTTTTAAGGTTAAAATGTTTTCTACAGGTCCTTGAGATGTGACCATATTTGTCAAAAACCAACAGTGCAAACACGCCCAGGTTTCCTCCTCTGACCCCCACTCTGTGCTTCTTCCTCTCTCTCCACAGTTCGTTCATTTGTAATTTAATAATTGCTAAGGAAACCTTTCTAAGCTTGTCAGTTGGCAATGCAAGTGCTTTTTAATTTAAGTTTTTAAATAGTTTTTGAAGTCAGGCTCAGCCTATGCTATTGATTTGAATTCTTGATGAAGTTGCTGCTTTAAAAGCCTTTCTCTGCGGGTCAAAGAATGACATTTGCAGGGAGGGAAGGAGTGTTGCTCAGGAGTTGTTTTTTAAATGTAGTGTATTAAACTAGGTTCTTTTAAAAGCAGCTTTGACTTTTAAAGTGAAATTAGGGCACTTGAGTTATATATATGTGTGTGTTTGTGTGTATATCTATATGTATCTCCTCCATTCAATTTTTGCCACTGGTTTTCTTCATTAATGAGCTTTAAACTCGTTTGTCATCAGATGGTTTCCTGAACTGAGGTCCCTTGAAGTGATCAAGCTTTCAGAAACTCAAGAGCCTTGTTCTTGTCTGTGAAAAATTTGGGATTTTTGGTGACAAAGTGATATGTTTTAGAAAATCTTTAGAATGTGGCAGCTCTGGAAGGGGATGATGGGGATTGATGTCTGGGAGCAGATTGCTCAGGTGAAATCTGCTGGGAGCTCCTCTGCTCTGTGGGTGCCTTTCTGCAAATGCTGGGAGCCATGTTATGTTGTACCTATGAAATATATCTTTATATATATAGTAATAATAATGTATATATTTAATAATGGTTTTAAACTGATAGAGGGTAGGTTTAGATTAGATACAAGGAAGAAATTCTTGACTGTGAGAGTGATGAGACACCAGCACAGGTTTCCCCATCCCTGGAGAAACTTGGTCTTAGTAGAAGGTGTCCCCACCCATGGCAGGGGGCTGGAATGGACGAACTTTAAGGCCCCTTCCAACCCAGACCATTCTATGGTGTAGTGCCTGAGACCCCATGACTGGGTTTGCAGAAGCAGAAGTATCCAGAGGATGTGAAAAGCTTCATGTCAGTAGTTATCCAGGTCCTGCTTGGCCATTAATTTTTCAACACACACGATACCATCAGCAATGTCTCTGTTTACATGCTGGGATGTAACTACCAGGCTCCCCTTTGTGCTGGGTATCCCGTTACTTTGCTGATGGTGAAAGCACCCTGCGTTTTACAGGGTGATGGAAACTGGCTGGATATGGGAACAGGCTCCACTAACAGACACCAAAATGGCCAGAAAAGCCAATCCTGGGATCATCTTCAGTTCCTCCTGATCTCTGCTGACACCAGGAGCATCACTCTCTTGCATAGTGAGGATAGAGAACAAAGGCATGGGTGGTGCCAGGGGGTCTCACTCTTTAACTGGTGTTTAAACTGATATTTCTCAGACATAAGGGAAGCATGGAGGCTTTCCTGACTCTGACAGGTATATCTTGTTATGCATCAAACCACTGGTTGTGGCTCTGAGAGAGTCAGGACTTGCTTAGAATTAAAATAATATTTGACAAGCCTCAAGTGCAACTGAAGAATCTCTTGTTTCTCTCTTTGGAGGAGATATGTGAGTCCTGAGGCATTAAACCAATGCCTGCTGCATTTTATTTACATTTTTACAATTAAACAAGGGGTTGATAAGATTGACAAGGAAGATACGACTCAGGAGCTTGTTAGACAGCACCTCTTTGGGTGATGCAAAGGTTAGTAAGGTGTGAAGAGCTGTTTTCCAGTGCAAGATTAATCAATAATGACAAAAAGTCACTTCTTGAAAGCAATTTATTATTCATTGAAATGCAGGAGGCAGAGTGTTTGACAAAGCCTCAGCAGAATGCTGGAGAATACTGCTGTGTGATTTCTCCTTCTCTTGTGCCAGCAAGAGCAATCAATCATCATTAGGAGGTTTTTTTCCTCTATGATCATTTGTAGTTTAGGGGGAAAACAGTATCCAGGAGCATTAATTATTTAATCAGTATTGCCTTTTTCTCCTACGTGTGAGGTCTGGCTACTGTGCTGGGAAGTGGGACTAATATGATTTCTGGGAGTCAGACTTGGAGCTTGAGTGCTTTCCGTTTCCTTTTTTAGAGCTTAACACTGGAGACTCAGCTCCCTCTATGGTCAGAAGAGGGGGAGACACTTTCCTGCAGGATGTCTTTGTAGAGGATGCTCTCCCAGAGCTGGCTGTTCTCTGTTGAGTAGCCAAAGTCTTGCCTCTTCCTAAAATTGTGGTGTAGATCCCGCTCGAGGAGGTAAATCTCTGCAGCGTACGAGTTTGGCCCTATGCACATTCTAAGGTGTGAAAGAGTTTGCAAGTGAATTAGGAATAATCAGAATCACAGAATCATTTAGGTTGGAAAAGACCTGCAAGACTATCGAGTCCAGCCTGTGACTGATCACCACCATGTCAAACAGACCAGAGCACGGAGTGCAGGGATGTGGATGTGGGATTTTGGGTTTGCATCCCCACCTGCTGGGCACATGAGGGTTTGGATGCTCCTTGGCAGAGCTGGGAGGTGTAACATGGGCAGCAGCTCCTCCTCTATTGTTTTGGGGGCTTGAATTGAAACACTCAGAAGCTCAATCACCTCTGAGCTGCTCTGTTGGGAGCAAGAGAGGAAGGGACACCTCCAAAGGGACATCTCCCATTCATGGTCAGGAAAATCCTGCTGCTGAATCTTCTCCACCAGCTGCAGACCATACTGCTCTCATGCCAGGCACTTCAGGGAAGTGGCATAAATCCGTGCTGTGGTTTCTGTGCCACACAGATAACAAGGAGCATTATACAGCTGTCTCAGGCTAATTCCCACCATGGGGCTGGAGAGAGTGGTTGTCTGTCAAACAGACTCTGTCAGGGGACCATAAGTGCTTTTGCATGTCTGTGCACCAACAGAGTGGCTGCAGCTGTGGCTGTGTGTTATAGGAACCTCTTGGGAGGCTTTGGCTGATACATGTGAGGACATGCAGATGATGATAGAATATGGGTTTCCAAGTCAGGGCTTAGCTGTGTTCCAGGCACCCATCTTGAAATCAGCTTTTTCAGCGGGGTTTCCCCATGCTGAGGTTGTTGCTTCTCTCTTCTGCCTCCAGAGTGGAGCTAGAAAGTTCTTCACTGACAAGCAGCTCTGAAGAAATCAGTGGGAAACCCATTGCAACACTGAAAGAGGGAGTTGAAATTGCAAATATTACTACAGCCACTGTGAAGTGCTTCTTGCAGTATTCCATATCCTGCTGGAAAGGTGCCTCTGGCAGGGAGCCATGCCTCTACCTCATCCTCTGGAGTTCAAACAGCTGCTGTTGGAAAGGTGTTAGGAGCTGCCTTGGTTGTGGTTTGGTAACAGCTTGCATTGCTTTCCAACCTGGACTGAACTTGTGGAGTGGTAAGAAGTTTGTACCCAAGTATTTTAATATGTATTGGGCTAATGCAGTCCAATGGTAGAACCATTGCCATTATACTGGGAATTGTCATCTTCTTGATTTTACAAGTCTGGCTTATTTTTTTAAAGCATATTTTGCAACTCCCGAGAGCATCACCCGATGCAATACTGAAAAAAAAATGCCCAAACAGCAAACCACCCCAAAATTTTCTGGAGTGATGCTAGTCTGCTGTTTGGTTGGCTGACCAAAGCCAGCATGCAGCAGGATGTGATAATTCATGGAATTGCTCCAAACTAGGCTGGGCCCTGGTGCTCAGGGTGGTGAAACTCTGTCAAAATGCTTGTGCAAGCACCGAGTGTTAGAAGAAAGCTGCAAAAGTGAGGATCTCATCCAAACCTCCTCTGATATGCCTTTACATGTAGCTTGTGCTGTGCAGCTAAACCAGAATGTGACCCACTGGATCCCTAAGTAGTTTTAAGGCCACAGTGCTGGAAACAATCTCACAGGTGACTAAACCCAGACCTCTGAACCCATGCAGCTGTGGAAGAAAGACAAGGGCCAAAATCTGAGCTCTGCCAGCTCCTGGCTGCCTGTAATCTGCTCCACAGTGAGACCTGAGAACCAGCTGGGAGCCATGGGAGGAGAAGAGATGGGGCTTGATGGTAAAATCCCATGCCTGCAAACGCACTAGGAAGAAGTGCTTGCACTGATGCGGTTTGGTCCATCGTGTCCTTTTATGTCTCTGGTGTTTAATGAATCCAGGGACTTTGGAAAGAAACGTGTGTTTTGAGCAGGGCAGTTGTCAGACTTGGAGATCACAGGGATGTGAAAGCAGACATGGAACCAGGACAGGAATAAGGGCAGAGTCCCAGAACAATAGTGGCACTGGGAGGGACAGGCTGGGGGGACCAGAGGGTGGCACTGGAATGGGTTTGGTGTGCTGCAAGGAGGTGTCACCTCCCAGCTAGCCCCAAGACACTCCTGAGTGCTAATTGGGATAGGAGGGAGGTCAGGGTCCCTTTAGCAGGACTGTTGCCTGGGGAGGAAAGTTTAAAGTGTTCTTGCCATAAACATTGTCAAATATCTGGTGTGGGAGTGCTGGGGTCAGCATGGGCAGGAAACCCTCAGGCTGCCCAGGAAACAGTAGGTGTCGCAATCTGCTCCTCAGCATTCTGGGTGGCTCAAGGAGCTTCCTGTTTTTAGCTTGTGGTAGATGTGTCTAATGCAAACAGCTCTGCCCTGGACAGGATTTTCTCTCATTTTTTTTTGGAAGGGCAGCAATTTCTTTTGGGGAGCTACACACAGGGCTGTAAAACTGGACAGGAAAGGGGAAAATAATCCTCTGTACCTGCTTTTCTTCTAGAGAACTTCGTTCCTTGACTGCTTTGCCATTTCCCAATCTTGGGCTGCAGTCATTAAGCTAAGTCACTGCTGAAGTTTCTGAGGGGGGAAATGTTGAAAATGTATTATGCTGTGTCCTTTACCTCCTGTAGAGTTTATATAACCCAGTTCTTGGTAGTTTTTTATTATGTACACAAGATGCACAGCATAAATATTTATTTTCGAGTGCTCAGATTTCAACACTTTGAGTAGCTCCTGTCCTGAACAACTTGGAAACAAGAAAAGAAATTAGAGTCCTTTTAATTTCCCCAATTTCAGGGCAATTTTCTGTAAGACAAGAACTTCTGCTGCCTGCCAAGTAGGAACAGTGTACAGTTGTTTCAGGAGCTGAGCCCATATGTGCACAATACAAAGTTGCATCGATGAGATTACAGGGAAGAACTTGCTGGTGTAGAAAACAGCTACTGTTTTTGAGCTGTTTAGTTATAAATCAAATCAACTAGAAAATTCTAGGCTAACCAGGTATAATGTTTCTTTATGTTAATCCATGTTTGGATTTCATTGTGAGGGCCCTTTTGAGCTCATTTGGTTTTATACTGCTTTTTGGAAGTCTGTTCCTCCAGCTGCTGCGAGTTTTCTTCTGTCCCTCCTCCCTCAAAGGTGTATTCATGTGTTTAATTTTATGCACTGTAAATTTTGATGTACTTTGAGAGGAGGCTTAAGAGTGTCTGCTCAAGATCAGATTTGTCTCTGGAGGCCTTCAGGGTAAGGTGGGGGAAGAAAATGCCTGTTGACAAGGGTCTAAACAACCACATTGGCATGGAGCACTCAGGATGTACCACACCTGGCACAGCCTCTGCAACAATTGTGCCTGTGTGTGTATTGACATGGCAAACCAATCTTACAAGGGCACTGGGGCAGCTTTCCCTGAGGCAGCCCAGGGTTGTAACCAGCCTAAATCCAGGCTGTCCTTACAGCAGCCTCTCACAGTGGAGTTACAAGTGCCTCATATCATAGACATGTGAGTGCTTGTCTCTGATTTATCATGCTTGGTCTTTGCAAAATCAGGCTTTTGTTGGTGAAAGTCCTTGTGGGTCCCTTCCAGGCAAGTGTATTCTATGACAAATAGGGGTGTGATTTGGGATCTGTGTGATGGGTTGTGGCCCAGCAGCCCCTCAGCTGATCTCTCTGGGCTTGCATGTGTTGTGTCCATCTCTTTGATGTGAACTTGTGGTGTGGTGGAAGGGAAAGGGGGAAGAAAATGTTTCCCATCAAATCTCCCTTGGCCTCTGCTCCCTCAAGACTTGCACAGAACCACACCAACAAAACTAAAAAATAGAGACAGGCTGTGTTAACATCGTGGTTGTTTGGATGGAAATATGGGTCTTGATCCTCTCAAATCACTTGTGAGGAACACTAAATTTACTTAGCTTTGCTGCTGCTTTTTTTTCTTCCTAAACAGCAGACAGATTATTTTCTGAAAACTATTCAATTAATTATATCCCCAGGTTTTGGGGATTGACTGCTTGGCTGATGAATTTCTTACAGACTGTTCTGTACCACATGAGTTATGGATACTTTTGAGGATGTTCAGTAGCCTGCAGTTTCCAGGGTTATCCTTCTTGCCCTCCTTGAAAATCAGGACAATGTTCTCCTGCTTCCAGTCAGCTGAGACCTCCCCAGATTCCCAAGACAGCTGAAGAACTGAGAGAGGCCTTGCAATGACATCAGTCAGATCTTTAAGTAGTGGATGAATACATGTTTTGAGGAGGTGCCTTTGGCTTTTGAGGCTTGTAGGCTGTTATTGCCCTCACGATAGACCCAGAATCTCAGTGCTCTCATGGCTACAAACCCTCTTGCAGTTCTCAGCCTAACTGGGTTCAGGGCCAACCTGCACCCATTTGTTCTTGTGCCACCATTGTCCTCTCCCTCCCTGGTGTGGCTCTTCCTCTCCCACCCACATGTTTATAGCAAGATATTCCCTTCTACCTGTGTTTTTAGCCATGTTAAACAAACCAAGCTCTCTGTTTCCTGGTATTATGTGAAGGTGTATGTGAAAATTAGCAAAGCTTGCAATGATGCATCCAAAGAGGCTCTTTTCAGGGTTGAAGGAACAAACAAGATTTCCTCTTGCACCCTCGAGCGCAAGACGTTACGTGGACATAAATGTGTTTTTTTTAAGGATATTTTCCAAATAGCAACATTTTTCTGGAAGGCTGGGGCCCTCGGTGTTTGCAGAGGTTTTTATAATCAGAAAACACAGCTCCTTTGAGGTTTCTTGAATAGGTGCTCTCTGTCTTGGCAAGCATGCAGGAAGAAGACCTACTTTTCAAGACTGATAATGGGTTACTGGCAGATCTGTTTATTCCCTTTTCTGCTTAAAAGAACATCTGATATCTAGGAATACTTCTAAAAACAACCCCACGAGGGCAGTTTGCTTGAGATAAAAGTGCTGTCTGGAGATTTGTGTGAGATGCCATCTCCTGTGAGGGGACAGCTTGGATGGCACAGTGACAGCAGACAAACACGTACTGCTTGTAGCATGGCAAGCTACAAGTGCCAAGAGCTGATGCTTGTATATCTGCTTCAAAACAGCGTAAAAACAAAAGCAAGGGGAGGTTAAGAGCAAAATTTTACAATGCTGTGCCTGAATCTGCGTAAAAGAATGTAGGTTTATAGATTCTAAAGGCAGGATGTGTTCTATAAATTGACTAGAAATAATCAATTTTAGTTTTAATGAACCTAATGTCTCAATGTGGGGACTTGCTCCTGTTGCCACCAGGTAGTGTGTCAGACAGGTGGCAGAGGCAGCGACCCCACGACACAGTGAACTGCAGTTGCTGTGTGTCAATTTTTGGGAGGTGCTGTGGTATTTGTTGAGTTCACACTTAGTGGGCAATGCCCTTGATAACACGCTTTACCTTCTGGTCTGGTTCTGCTGGGGCAGCTGGACCATGTGGTGGTGTCTGGTCCCAGCACGGCGGCTCCAAAATGTTCCTTTCCACAGCTGGAATGCCCTCTGGATGTTTGTCAGGTGGTGTTTGCCCTGGGGCCTGAAAACCACTGGGCCTGCAGGAGCCTGGTCCCAAACAACATACTCTGTTTGAAATGCATCACCCAGGCTTTGCCCCACCTGGACCCACCCAGGACAGAGTGGGTTTTAATCCACGGATTAACAGGCTGGAGTGTTCAATGCTGTATCCACCAGCAGCTCCTGCCTCCTCGAAAACCATCCCAGAATGGTTTGGGTTGGAAGGGGCCTTGAAGATCATCCCATTCCAACCCTCTGCCATGGGCAGGGACACCTCCCATTATGACCAGGT
>WBMV01007157.1:487130-562958 GCA_013396655.1 Campylorhamphus procurvoides | reverse complement strand
TCCCAAACAACATACTCTGTTTGAAATGCATCACCCAGGCTTTGCCCCACCTGGACCCACCCAGGACAGAGTGGGTTTTAATCCACGGATTAACAGGCTGGAGTGTTCAATGCTGTATCCACCAGCAGCTCGTGCCTCCTCGAAAACCATCCCAGAATGGTTTGGGTTGGAAGGGGCCTTGAAGATCATCCAGTCCCCCCCTCTGCCATGGGCAGGGACACCTTCCATTATGACCAGGTTGTTCAGAGCCCCATCCAACCTGGCCTTGGACACTTCCAGGGATCCAGGGGCAGCCACAGCTTCTCTGGGCAACCTGCCCACCCTCCCAGGGAAGGATTCCTTCCCAAAATCCCATCCAGCCCTGCCCTCTGGCAGTGGGAAGCCATTCCCTGTGTCCTGTCCCTCCATCCCTTGTCCCAAATCCCTCTCCAGCTCTCCTGGAGCTCCTTTAGGCTCTGGAAGGGGCTCTCAGGTCTCCCTGGATCCTTCTGTTTTCCAGGCAAACCCTCCCATCTCTCCCGGCCTCTTTCCATGAGCTCTGTGTCCCTTCAGGAACACCAGGAACCCCAGAAATGCCACATGAAACCAAGTGATGTCGCTTAAGAGCGACCGGCTGCTGGGATAGGCCTGGGATGAGCTGACCAGGTATTCCCTATGCCCTGTGACAGCGTAGAGCTCTGCCGCTGCTCGTTAGCGCTCAACCAGCGCTCATTACTCATCACAAATTGTTTTGTGCAGGGGTTTTAACAAAAAAACCCGCCCTATTTTTGAAGGCCGCGGCGTGAGGGGAGCGGCGCTGCCGGTGCCCCGCCCTGAGGGGGCGGTGAGGGCGGCGCGGCCGGCAGGNGGGGGGGTCCCGGCCGGGCCGCGGCCAGGCCCGTGCGGTTCCCTGAGGGGGGATGTGGCCCCGGTCCCCCTGCGGTGCTTCCCTGGTTTCTGGGTTATGGAAGCGGTGTTTCCCCCTGTTTCCCTGTGTGTTTGTGTCAGCCAAGTGGGGTAGAAAGCGTGTTTTCCTCAGGATTCTGTTGAAGGTGCCTGTGTGGCTAATCAGAGACCCTGTTTGCTCACTGATTATTAGTTTTTGGAGACCCTGTGTGCTTACTGACTCCTAGTTTTTAGAGAGACCCTGTTTGCTCACTGATTATTAGTTTTTGGAGACCCTGTTTGCTTATTGGCTCCTGGTTTTTAGGGACCCTGTTTGCTTATTGACTGTTGTTTTTATTTTTAGCCAGAAGCAAACTTCAGGATTCCTTTGCAGTATAGCCGGCTCTGGCATGCAGTGCCATGACATGTATCTTCCAATTCCTCCAACCTGGAAGGGCTGTTAGGTTTTGTTTCGTTGGTTTTTTTCCCCTACCCCTTGAAATCACTGCTGCTGAGTGATAGATGAAACAGCAGTATCTGTGTCCTACTGCTTTTCCCCCACTTGGTCACGGTCACTCTGTTCCCAAACACTCAAGTGCTGCTTCCCGCTCTGTCATGGAGCTGTGCCCAGCCACGGGGCACCTGGGACATCACGGCTTGTGTTTGGGTTGCTTTCAGCTGCCAGCATTTGAAACTGGGTAAATACTGTGCATCTTGAGCACGGCGTGGTCTAGACTGGCCTGGGGTTGCTGGAGCCCTGCTGTGTGGTCAGGCTGTTCTCACATTAGTCCCTCTGTGCCAAGGCTTTGCAGGGAAAACTGCTACTTATTACACCTGGGAAGACCTGCTCAGGACTCTTGTTCATTAGACAGTAGTTATGGCACAGGATTCCTGGATTCTGGAAAGCTAAGGAGCTTGGCTTTGTACTCAGGGGCCAGGGCTTTCCCTGGAGAAGCACTTGATACATAATATTCTTCCTAAATTGTGCTTTTACTCTGTGATCCTTCCCGTGACCTTAGCAAAAGGGAGTGTGAGGCACTGGATATTTTCTTACCTAGGTGGAGGAAAATGTTGCTTCTCCCAAGTGCTTCCTGCTTCCCTACCCTCTTACTCCCCTTGGAATTCAGAGCTGAACTGCTGGCCCGAGCCAGGGGAGGGTCTGCTGAGGTGACTGACGCCTTGCTCCCTGCCTTGGATTTCTCCAGCACTGTGTGGTGCTGTGAAGATAACCCTAATCACAGCGTTGATTGTGTGTGGTTTGCCTGCTGTGGCAGCAATCACAGCCTTGCTGTGACTCCAGTGGCGAAAGAGATTCAGTAGAGCCCCTTTCCATGTAAGGATTTTGAGGTGCTGCTTGTCTCTTCTTTCAAACATGCAGTTCTTGTAAGAAAAATCGGATCCTTTCCTGCACCAGCTGCTCCCAGTGCTTCCTGCACTGGAGGTGGTCTCAGGAGGTCTGATCTGTACACATGCTGCTTTTGGAAACAGAGTGATGGGGTTTTTTTTACCTAGAACTTCCAAGAAGGGACTTAGGGATGCTGGTGGCTGAGCTGGATGTGCCCCAGCAGTGTGTGCTGGTCCCCCTGGTGTGCTGGGGTGATCCCACAGTGTGGGCAGCTGGAAGGGGGAGGATTCTGTCCCTCTGCCCCCTCAGGTGAGACCCCACCTGCAGTGCTGCCTCCAGCTCTGGGGTCTCCAGCAGAGGAGGGACAAAGAACTGCTGGAGGAAGTCCAGAGGAGGCCACTGAGATGATGAGAGGGAGGGAGGAGCTCTGCTGTCAGGAAAGGATGAGAGAGCTGGGGTTCTTCAGCCTGGAGTAGGGAAGCTTCAGTGTGGCCTGAAGAGTGTCTGAAGAGGCTGAAAAGAAAGATGGTGAGGGACTATTTCCAAGGGCCTGGACAAGAGGGAATGGCTTCCCACTGATGGAGAGCAGGGTTAGATGGGATATTGGCAAGGAATCCTTCCCTGGGAGGGTGGGCAGGCCCTGGCACAGGGTGCCCAGAGAAGCTGTGGCTGCCCCTGGATCCCTGGAAGCGTCCAAGGCCAGGTTGGCCAGGGCTTGGAGCACCCTGGGCTGGTGGGAGGTGTCCCTGCCCATGGCAGGGGGGTGGAACAAGATGAGCTTTAGGGTCCCTTCCAACCCAAACCGTTCTGTGATTCTATGATTCTGTTGCTCCCATTCCTTGCATTCCAGGTAGCTGAAGACACTCCCTTTCAAGTATCAACAGACCCTCCCCCTGGAGTGTTCAGTCCTGAAACCTCTCCGTGTGCTGGCAAATGGCTAAGGCCAGTACTGGTTGGTGTAGCTGGAGGGGCTTTGAAGTATGTTAGTCCTGCCCTTAGAGCATGGTGTGGGCTGAGATTTAGGATTCTGTAAATTAATGTAGTAGCAGGTGTGCTGCTCTCTTTGCTGTGGTGATTGTGATACAATTTTCTTGATTGTTTCTTAAGAAAGATTTGTGTTTCCTAGGAATCTATAGGTAGAAGCTACTTGGAATCCTTTGTGTTGTGAGTGTCTCCTTTGCCTCTCCTCTCTCATTGAGATCCATTTGTGCCACATGAGGAAGGGCACGTGATGAGGTATCATAGAGGTCAAAGGGTTCTGCCTGTTGGTGTTGATAATTTTTGAAGATCGTGCCCCGTGGACAGACTTGCCCAAGAACAGGGCCCTTAATGTATAACAGCAGCATTCAGTTCGTGCTGATACTGGGGGCTTTGTCAGAGGCTTGCATAATCCTGCTGGGAGGCTGTGCCAGGTCTTGGGGCTGCCTTTGTTCGTGGATGCCCGTTCCCAGAACAATTGCCATGCCACGGTCTGCTTCCAGACAGCTCCTGCCAAGACTTTAATGTGGCGTGTACCCCCGTGTGGCACTGAGCTACTCACAAAACGTTTCAAATAACCCCCTGTTTTGTTCTCCAGAAGTGATCCACAGCTGAAAGGATACCAAGGGAAGGGATGAAATATGTCCAGATGAGTCTCAGCATGCAGGGAACCGGGCACTTCTTTTATTCTGATTATTGTGGGTGCAGTAAGAGGATGTTTCCTTGCACATTCTTGGAGCTGGTGACCCATGATGGGTTTGTGTATGGCACTGGCTGGGTGGATTATTGTCTCTTGTGAGATCTGTGCTGCCTGCAGTGTGCCCAGATGTTTGCAGAACTTTTATGAGTTGGTTTGTTGTAATGAGCAAAGTAAACACACACAACACCTTTTGCACGTTTTGGGTTAAATGAAATTCGAACTCGCACCTCATTTTGGAGCCCTTTGGGTTACTGTAAAACCATCCGTTTTTTGAGCCTTGAATCAGCCTTGCTCTGTGTTGTTTTGGTAGTTTTACATTCCTTCCCTGCAGTGGAAGCTGGAATGCTGCTGCTCATACTCTGAGTTGCTGTCTTGTTTGTTTTTGTGCTGAAGCTATAATTAGCCATTGTTTAGCCACTCCTCGTGAAATTTTAGGGCTGGTGGGATAGTGTATATATATATACATTCATTTTGCAGACACTGTACGTGGCAAAAAAGCTCCCCAAATTACTGTCATTCTGGGAAAAGTTTCAGTATGGCACTGGTGGAATTAGATTCAGTGCAGACAAAACTGGTGATATTGGGGGGCTGTGGTAAGATGAGTGTAGCCTGAATGTGCTTTTCTTTCACTTAGCTGAGCCCATACAAATAAAAGTTCATGATTTTTGATTTCTGAGAGATCCTGCATCCGGTGTCTGTGTGTGTACCCACATCCTTTGGCGAGGGAGGGCAGGCAGCACGTGGTCTAAACCTCGAGCTGTAATTAGGAGCTAACTAACAAATATTCTCTGCGTGGTGCTTGTGCAAAGATATTTGTCACGCGGGGGGTGACAGGAAGGAAGGGAGGAGCAGAGTCATTACCTGGGTGCAAATCAAAACATTGCAGGCACATGCAGCATGCTCCAAGGCTGGGGTGGTGTTGCTTAATCCCATTCCCTGGCTGTCCCATAGGAAGTTGCCAGGCTGGTGACTGGGAGTCCAGTACCTCCCTGTGGCCAGGCCAGTTCCACTGTGTAGTTACACCAATTTGAGGTGGTTTTTGTGGCCAGAGCACGTGCAGGCAACAAGGTGTCAGCAAAGGAATGGCTAATTGAACTCTTCCTGCTACTTAAGAGCAGAATAAACAAGTGAGGGTGCTGTGTCGTTGCTGGTTGGTTCTGTGTGATTTGTTTTCAGTCAGGAAGCTTCTCCTTGGCAAAACTTGCTGTGTTGGAGCAGAGGCTTCAATTACAGTGGCAATACTGGTATTCCATGTGTTCCCATCAGTGGAGTTGACCTGGCTCGTGCTGTCCCTCCCTTGGCCTTGATTGCCTTGATTTACTATGTGCTGAGTAGTGTGACATGTCACCTCCTTCCTTGGCTCTGGTGACCTGAGGGAAGAGAGGTGGCAAACACATATGTTAAGGTTTGGGCACGGGGAGGTGGTCACATTCCCCCTTGGTTTGGGAATATGTGTGGATTCAGGTGGAAGCTGAGAGTGTGGTGTAAATGGAAAGAGAGTAGGTTTATATTGGATGTTAGGAAGATCATCTCCCTGTGAGGGTGGGCAGGCCCTGGCACAGGTTGGGCAGAGAAGCTGTGGCTGCCCCTGGATCCCTGGAAGTGTCCAAGGCCAGGTTGGATGGGGCTTGGAGCACCCTGGTCTAGTGGAAGGTGTCCCTGCCCATGGCAGGGGTTGGAATGAGATGAGCTTTAAGGTCCCTTCCAAACCAGGCCATTCTGTGCTCTTAGCAGTTCCTACTTGCACAGTCAGCCTAAGACTTATGGTATTTCATAGAATAAACTAGCCTTTAAAAGCTGCTTTTATTCCGTGGCCCCACTTTAAGTGCTATTCTGGTGGAAGGAAGATTCAGCTGATAAAAACTTTCTTCCTGCTCTTGCCACAGTAAACTTACACTTTACAGTGTGCAAAACAGGAGGCACTTCTAACAAAAGTCTGAAGTCCTTCAGTTTTATTGCCTTTCTGTTTCTCTCCCTCGTTTTGTTTTTCTTTTAAGCTTATTTGAATCCTAAAACTCGCAGCCGAGGAAATGCTGTTCTGGCAAAACTGCAAAATGTGCTCTCGTTAGCTTTGGCATTTTTTCCCCTCCTCTTTTCTATCATCTGGGACAGAAGAGCATTACTGCAGTTAATTTGTCCTCTTTTGTAGTGGCGTAAGTGCTATCCCTGGAACCAGCTCAGCAAGCTAATGGCTTTTAGAAATAAAGTACTAAGGATGTGTTCCTAATTTGTGGAGCTAAACATTCAATATGTAAACTGCTTGGGTTGCTGAGTGCATTAATATCGGTACAAATGAACACTGCAAGTCCTAATGATAGCAATTACTATTTTATCTGATATGTGTCTCTGTCTTCCTGCTATGAGAATTAAAAACAAATCCTCCAGTGGAGATTTACCCCTCTGCTTTTTAGTGTGCTCATAAGTTGGGTTTTTAAACTGCTTCTGAAATAATCCTGTTTCTTGTGAAGCTTTTGAGCAGGGAAGATGCTCTTAAGAGTATCAAACCAGCTTATCTACTCTCCTATAATGGGAAGGGAAACCTTTTTTTTCCTTTTGATGCCTTCACAAAATAAGCAGGTTATTGTCTTAAATAAAATTCTGTCCTGTAGACAAGTTTAAAATCAGGTCAGCTTGTCTTTAGCCCAGCTGGGGACGCAGCAATAGTTTTTCACTCTGTTATGAGCAGCACCTCCAAGGCTGCAAGGGAAGGGATTCCAATGGCTGGACTAAACAGAGGTTGTTTATCCTCCCTGTAATATGAGGAAGTGTTTTGGGACTGCAGTCATATAGAATCCCAGAATGGCCTGGGTTGGAAGGGATCCTAAAGCTCATCCCATTCCACTCCTGCCACGGGGAGGGACACCTTCCACTAGCCCAGGTTGCTCCAAGCCCTGTCCAACCTGGCCTTGGACACTTCCAGGATCCAGGGGCATGCACAGCTTCTCTGCCCAACCTGTGCCAGGGCCTGCCCACCCTCCCGGGGAAGGATTCCTTCCCAATATCCCATCTAACCCTGCTCTCTGTCAGTGGGAAGCCATTCCCCCTTATTCTGTCACTGCCCATGTAAAAAGTCACTCTCATGATGTTCCTGGGTGTAATAAAAACATTTAAATGCAACCTTCTAAATGCCTTCTGGTTTCTCTAGGATTAAGTTAATAATTCAGAAAGTAGAGGTGTCTCACGTATTGCTGGTTACTTTGGGGCAAAGAAGCACTTGAAAAAAACCCTGAGTTCCTAGTTAGCCAGGGATCTGAGAAAGTGTATTTCATTGCTAACTCGCCTTCCGTGACAATTTTCACTGAGGTTTTTAATCCCTGTTTTTAATACCTCCTAAATTGATCCATCTCATCCTTCACACTCCTGTAAGTGGGAAATGACTGAAGAAGGGCAGTGAGAAATATAGAGAAAACTACCTGGTTAAGCTGTATTATTGAGGGATTGATTTCAGATTTTTTTTTTAAAGTCAGAAGGAGGAAGAAATTATTCAGTGGCTTAGAATTAACAATGAAAATCTTCTCTTATCTGTTCAAAACTTGGATGTGCCATTGAATTACCATATATCAGGCTTCAGTGGGGATTGTGTGATTTGAACACAAACTGTGCAGTCAGCTGGGATCTTCTGCCCAGAGCTTCCTCCAAGAGTGAGATCAATCTCCTACCAGATTTATTTATTTTTACTTAGCCATTGACCGAAGTGACTTTTGTCTCGAAGGTCATGTTCCATTTTGATTTAGGGCTTAGAGCTTTACAGTATCTTGCATCTTCAGGAAAAAAAAAATAGCACAGCCCACTTTATATTTGATGCTGCAGCCTTTTCTTGCCATCAGTTGAGCACATTAGTGGCTCCATTTCCATCCTTTAAGTGCAGCTCCAAAACTCAATGATAGCCTGGCATTAGCTCCTAAAAGCTGGTTAAACACTCCTTTCCAGGGATTTGCCAGAGAAGATTGTACAAACTCGCTGAAACTGAAGTCCCACGTCTGGTCAGCTGGAAAAAGTAGCTCTTCCCTTAAATTCTGGGGTTAAATCAGCTTTGTGGGGAGTGGATTGGAGGTCAGGGCATTAGCTGGGACATTGTCTAATTGCAGCGGTTTGTGTGGCTGCCTTGCTTTGGAGGCTGCAGTGCCTGGTGTGTGTTTTAAATTGCCCTTTGCCAAGGGAATAGGTGCTGATTTGCCTTCTCATAGCTAAGTGAGAAGGGTTTTGCCAAATTCTGTCTGTGTCCCTTTAGCCTCTGCCAGGACATGGGTGAAATGACTCCTCTGTGATGGTAAATGCTGTGATTTTGCTGCAGTTTATCTTTGGGTTGCTCAAATTCATTGAAACTCTCTCACGTTCTATGCATTTTATTACTTTTCTGAAGTATTGAGTATTCATTAGTGCTGGGGTTTTTCTTGTAAGGAATCCTGCCTTCACTGATAATCTGGAAAACTTGGAACTCTTTTTAGGCTGTTAGTAGCTTCTCCAGTTCTATTGGAATGACATGTTACCCCCTAAAAAACCCTAAAAATTAAATGCTGCTTCTGTTGTTGGCTTGACCCAGAAGTGAGATCTGGAAAGGGTCCTGAGAAGGAAAGTTTTAACAGTTTTTAATGCAGTGAGTTACAGATTCCAATGTACTTTCCCTGTTGTTGGGAGGGTGAAGTTTTCTAGTGCTGGAGATCTCCCCAGCAAAACTGGGCAAAACTAGGCTGGATGGCTGGTTAGAAGGGAAAAGGGATTTGGAAGAGGGCTCTGAGGGTGGCTGAAAAAGCTTTAAAAAGGGAAGTAAAATGCACAAGCTTTTGTTTGTAACATGCAAGAACCCCTCCTGTTCCCCAAATTGTTATTATTGATCATAGCTCTGAATAAAGTGTGGATTCGTCTTTATTCTTATTCTTATCTAGAGAAACCTTTTCTTTCCAGAGAACTGAATGGAAGACCCCTGCTTAGATCCTTTTTTGTGCATGTCTAGTTTTCTTCATGCTGTTCTGACACTCTTGAAGAGCACCTGGTTTGAAGCTTTTGAGGAGGCACTTGGGCTCAGTCCTAACAATAATTCCTGGTTGGATATTGGCATTGTTGTTGCATCCCTGTTTTCTGGGGTTTATTTTGGTGGCAGGAGTGTTTCTCTCTTCCATTCTCCTTTGGTGTGTAGTGCACTAATGGGACTTTAAACTTAAGGAGTTGCTGAGTGCTTGCATCTTCCTTAAAAATCCAACCCTAAGTACTTAATAGACCTGTTTTGGTGGTACCTTCACTCAGCACCTGATAATTCCTTGGAAATAAATATTAACAGTTGCTTCTCTTGGGCTTTGGTAAGATCTGATGGTTCTTGGGACTGTGAAGAGAACAATCTGTTACTTGTCTGCTCCTGGCACTTCTCTCTCAATATTTGAAGTCTCTCAAGGTGTGACTCTGGACTAGAAGTGACTGAAAACTATCTCCTACCTGTTCTGTTTGCAGGAATTAAGGAAAGCATGGAGTCTGCATACTGGAAAGCACCTTTTTAATCAACAACAGACTTTCTGATGCCCTGTTTGTGTGCATTTGAACTTTTCTCAATACAGTATCATTCTGGTTTTCCTTTGCACAGGATGCCATTAGTCCCTACAAGGAAATCCTCCAGATGTACTGGGAGAAAGCAACAGGCTTTGTGAACGCCCGATGTGATGGACTGGAACCCTGGCAGCTCATCGGGTTGACCTTTTCTTCTACCCTTCTGGGTGTGTGGCTGCATGGCTTCCTCTTCCAGCCTGAGAGTGAGTGTTTGAAATGGGGCATTTGCCTAAGTTTGGAGGGAAGGGAGGGGAGGCAGAGTTGTTCCCTGCTAGTGGAAAGGAAAGAGGGTGAGACAAGGATAAACACTTGTTAAAACAGACTTTCTGCTGTCAACTGTTATTTACAAACCCCTTTTCCAAATGAAAGTCAGGGCATGTCTGATCAATGCAGCACCCCCATTCCTGCAGAGGGTGCAGCAGGCCAGCCTGGAATGTGCCTCTGTCTCCCTTCTGGCTGCACCATTTACTTGTCACAACACACTCTTCTTGCTCAAACCCTGGGGAGATTTCTCCCAGAGCTGGGTTCCTGTGCACTTAGTCACTGCTGCAAAATGTCTGGATAATCCTTGGTTGTTTCCTCTCCTGCTGGGGGAGGAGACATGGTTTTGATTTGGTGTTGGAGGTATGTGCCATGTTTCATCCTCAGGATGTTCAAGGTAATTGCATGTGGTGGTGTGAGAAGTTTTTCTTTTTTTCTTTTTCTTTTTTTTTTTTAAATTTCATTTCTGGAGCATCTTCTTTTTTGAGTGGCTTCTGATATTGGCAGTGGGATCTCTTCTGATGAACCTGCAGTTTTCCCTGGCTGTGTGATGGCCAGAAATCACTGCATTGCCCTCACAGGTGAACACAGTGCTTTTCAATTCCCACAGGCCTTAGGGTTACATTCCAGTGGCAGTTTGTGAAAAACAGCCAAGTTTTTAACCTGGTGTCAACCTCTGTGTTTCTGTTTCTCAAGCAGCTCTTCTTTGAACAGTGGGAATGTCTGTAATGAACAAATTGGTGTGAAGTTTTGCTCAGGACAGGATTATGTTACCTTCTCAACTAGTATTTGTATTGTTGCACAGTGTATTTTTTAAGTGTTGACTAGCTCTTGGAAGATTATCTGAGTTTTTCAGGAGTTTGCAGTCTTATCTCACTGTGAAGATTAATAATGAAGCAGTGTGCACACTGAGATGTGCAGCAGAAATGTTGTTGTCAGAGCATTAAAGAGTATCTGCTACAGAATGTGCCAATTAGTGTCCTTAGGTAGCTTTTCAGATTGTACATAGAAGTGAAATACATATGAAGTGGGAGGGAAAGTGTAGATAAAATTGTCAAGTCTAAAAGGGTTTGATTTTTAAACTTTGTTTAGTCATTTCTTGGTGTAAGTGTCCTGTGGGTGTGCAAGTGAGATGCCTGCAGGGCTCAGAAGGTGTGTTTGGTGGCTGTAAGGCATCTGTGTCCTGCTGACTGCATTGTGGAGCTACCCCAGGAGTTTCCCAGTGCTTGTCATCATTGGCTTCTCTCATTTCAGGCTTTTTGGGCTGTGCTGGAATTTCTGCTCTTCTCTCTGTCTGTCCCTTTCCCTGAATCACCTCCCATTGCATCATGTTTCCTATCTCTGGTGGCCAGACATGGGGCAAATCCGTGTCGTGCTATGACTGACGTGGCCACCAATGTCACTGTTGCATCCTTTGGCCTGGGAATCTGTTTCACATCACTGAGTGTTTCTGTTTTCTGGTACTATTCTGCTCAGAAGAGGCAGAAAATAATTTCACAAAGCATTTTCCCTTTTTGCTGGAGACCTTACCTTTAGCAAACCCTGAAATCCTTCTTTTTCCTGTGAAATTCCACAGGTGGGTGTGAACTCTCTTGTAAGAAAGCAAGTGAAATTATGGATTCCTGTAGATGGCTCCTGTTCTGCTGTCCAGATCTTTCCTGTACCATGGTCCACTTCTGAGCCTTGCTCTTCAGTTTGCTCAGCTGTCTCACCATGTCCCCTTTGGTCACTGTGTTATTTTAGCTTGGATCAGGAATGCTGAGCCTGGATTATGGGCTTTATCGAAGTATTGTACTCAGAGTCCCTTTTTTTTGTTTGTTTTTTGAGTCATTATAGGTTAATTTCTGACTTTTCTCTTTCAGGTTTGACATCCCGAATTAAAAAACAGTTCTTTAAACTGCTGAGAAAAATGCCATTTGTTGGGGCTATAGTAAGTATTGGAACAACTACCTTCTGGTATTATTCTGGGCCCTTGTTTCAGCTCTCTTGGAGGATACACAGTTCTGTGCGTCTTTGTTGTTATATCACTGTGATCACAATGATGCAAGATGTAGATCTGGAATATCTTCTGTTGCCACCTGGTTTAGTGACAGATACAATTTCTACCTATTCTTTTTGTCATAATATCACTCTCATAAAATTTCATTTATGTATTTATTGAAACCAAGAAGCAGTGTGGTTACAGGATTTTCCAGTAATGTTTCTTCATTGTTAGATTTTAATAAAATAATTTTAATTCTGAAAGAAGGGGACAGGATTGAACTTGAATTGTTCTTCTGAAATAATGTCAAGTGTGAGATAGCCAAGGGTTGGTTGTGCAACCTGGAAGGATATTTATTTTAATCAGGTAACTGGCCTTGATTAGTTTAGGGCTCAGATAACTATTAGCAGTAGTTAGCATTATAACACAAGTATCAGAACTTTGTGTAATCATTAAAATGAGATGGGCTGTAGTTTTAGAGATTCTGTTCTTGCATGCAAACTTGAAAGCAGAAATGTCAGCATGTTTTAGCACCTTAATGATGAAGAAATGCCCAGCTGGGTTTCTTTTACCTGGTAAATGATGGTATCACACTCGATTGCACTTCTTCCTGCTTGATGTGTGGGTGTGTTTACACATGGATTGGGTGGGGGGTCAGATCTGTTACAGGCAATTTTATCAAGAGAGAGTAGCACAGGGGAACTTCTTGCTGTAGACAAGGAAGGAGTTCTCCAAATTCTCCCCCAGCCCTCTGGGAGGGACCAGCATCCTCTCTTTGATATGTAAAGCACCCCAGCTTTCTCCTACAGACCCGAGTAGCCCTTGATCAGATGAGCTCTCTTCTGCTTTTATTTTCTGCCTACCTCTTAGAAAAGAACACCTTAGACACTCCCACCTGTGCCCAGGCTTCCCTTTTGGGGCTGACACTGCTCTCCTGTGCCAGGGGACTCGTGCTGTGTCCTGTGTCCTCTCCCTGCTCTTTGGTAGACTGATAGCTGATAACCTATCAGTTACTCACATGAGCCCTTGACTTTGAGGCATTCCAATGTCTAAAAGTCACTATCCCAACACCTGTGTTGCCTGGAAGAACAATCTTTACTTTGGAATGTGCTGTGAGAAGAAATCTTGAGTTTCCTGAGTGTAAGGTGTGGGTGGGAGGAAAGAAATCTCTGGACTGTGTGTGTGGTGGAGATCTTTTTATTGTGTCTGTGTTTCCATGAGTTTCTAAACGATGTGTGTGGTGGCAGAGGAGGAAAGGTACAAACCAGAATGCACCTGAAGATTTCTGCAAATTAAAAACTGTGATTTAAAAGGGTTTGGTGGATAAAAATGCAGTTTTACTCAAGCATTAAGGAAGGCGCTCAAAGCTCCCTCTGCTCTCCCATACCCATCCGGTGTGTGGATGTTGCACTGGTGTGAAATGAAGTGTAGCTGAGCAGTGGCCCAAGTGCCACTCTACAGTGGCTTAATGGGCACAGTTCTGGGCTGTGCCAGCCACCCTTCCCACAGGTTTAGAGTGTAGTGTGTGCCAGCTGACTATTCCAGGCATGTTTTTGGAGGAAGGGGCTGGCAGGAAGGAGGAGCTGAGCTGTGGGGTCTGTTGTGCTCAACACCACGGAGGTAACCAGTGGGTTGTCCTGCACACACTCCATCATTTATAACATGGCCAGTGCCCAACTGTTTCTTAGGTTTATCCTTTCTCTCTAGATTCAAAAGAAGATTGACAAAGCCTTGAATGATGTCACTTCCAGTTTATCCTTCCTGAAGGATGAAAAGGATTATATCAAAGCGCTGCCGGAGCAAGGCATGAGCCAGCCTCAAGTGCTGGAGAAGATGAAAGAGTACAGCTCCAAAGGTGAGTCTGCTGCAGCAGAGCTGGCTCTGTCAGACAGCTAACATTACACTTGCTCTCTTAAACGAGTTCCAACGACTCCTGCTTGTGGTTTCATCTTAAATATTTCACCCCCGCTGCTCTTTGCATGTAAGGTTTTTCTGTTTCCCTTCTGGAAGTGATTAAGGTCAGGATTTATGACTTCTTGTGCTGTATTTGGGTATTTACATCGAAATTTTATTCCTTCCCTAAGAATTCTAAATTGGTTGAGAGTTGGGAGAGCTGAGGAGGAGAGAAATATGGAGTAAGTTATCTGAATGCATTTTTGGTTTGCACTTCCGAGCAGTTGCCCCAATGTTCGACTTTCAGCAGGAATGTGTGTTCTGTGAAGCCCCAGGAAATACTTATAATCAAAAAAAGCAACTTCCAAGTAGGATTTTTAGGGAATTTCCAAGACTGTCTCTCTTAATTCAAGTCATCATAATGGTTTTCACCTTGAAAATGCCTTTTAAAGAAGGAAAAGTTGTTCTCCTGGCTTGAGTCCACATCAGCAGTGTCTGACACTTAATTTGAGTTGCCTCTCTCCTGCAAATATCTCCACCCTGATTTGTATAACTGTTACTCCTAGTGAGCAAATTTGGGTGACTTCCTGTCTAGAGCAGAAGATAATGACTGCCCTGCTCCCATTCCAAATTTGAGAAATGCCTTGAATTTTCTGCCTCAGCAGTGCACCTACTCCAGGTTCAGAAACAAACAGATTCACAGCAGAGTATCCTGTAACACCTTCATTTTCTACTGCTGTGTATTGCTGGTCTTGCTTCTCTGTTTTCCCTTAGATATTGTTTCCTTCCTTCCTTCACTGAGTTCTTTTTCCTTTTCCTAAGGCCTCCTCCTTCCCATACACACACACTCCCCTTTGGAAGTTGCCTGGAAATAGCAGTTTGGGTGACATTTCACTGAGGTGCCTGGCACTGTGGGGTTAGCAGTATGAAATTGGCCTTTCCATCTCCTCTCAGCTTACACTAGTGGTGGGTGCTCTTTGAAAGTGGCTTCAATTTAGCCAATTTAGTGTCCAGTTGGTTGAGCAGCAGTTTGGGGAGACTGATGGGGATTAAGTGGATTACATATTAATATAACTGCTTGCTGCAGCTGCTTGTTTATGTGCTGACTCTTTAGTCGTCATTTACTTGCTGTTTGCCAAGTTCACACGATGCCAGAGGCTCAGCCCCACACACAGCTGTCTCTGGGGCACAAAAATCAGGGAAATCTCAAAAGCTGAGCCCTCGTCTGCAGATCTGAGGGGACTTCTCCATGTACTTTTCCACACTCCCTGAGAATGGCTGTGTTTGTGAGCAGTGTGCTCTTCCTTCCCTTGCAGGAGACGTGCGTTGGCAGGATGGCAAAGTCTCTGGGACTGTGTACAGTGGTGAAGAGAAGCTCACCCAGCTGCTAGTGAAGGTAAATTGCAAGCAGTCCAACTTTGCAGGTACCCTTTGCATCTTCAGGGTGACCAGAAACCCCTCAATGCTGTTCCAGCATCTCAAAATAAATAGAGAAGATCTAACACTTAAGGCTGCCCAAGTTTGTAGACAGCCTAGGGTAGATGTAGGGGGAAGGGGAATTAATAGCAAAGCATTTGGGCAGCACAAATCTGGCCAGACACTGTCCCTGCAGAAAGACATTGTAGAAACAACTGGAATCCAGTCAGGTGAGATGTTGTTTTGAGTGAGAAAGTAAGCTGGTTAGAAGGGAACTGGAAACTGGTGCTGGAACAACTTGCACTGAGCAAAACTGAATTCCTCTTGGTTTGAGCAAAAGAGAAGTTTGTAAAATGTTGTGGAGTTTTTTTGGCTTGGCTGAGTGGTCCAAATCTTAAACAATGGAGCCACTGGCATGCTTCAGTGGTGTCTTTGTTAGCTCTGTTTACCTACTCAGGAACTTCTCCCCTTGAGAAGGCTGGAAAATGAACTGAACAGCCTAAAGGTCTGTTTTCAAATATATCTGCTTCCAGGGTTTTTTTGCTAGGAAGGGAAGTGTAGCCCTTGTGCTCCTGGGAACAGCTTTTGTGACAGGTGAAATGAGCTCTGTTTGGTCCTTGCTATTGCTGTTCTCTTCCTCGTGTTGACATTTTCTTTGCCACTTCTGGGGAAACATAAAGCTCAGGGCAGCCTTTCTGGAAGGGCCTCAGCTTGGATTGTGTTGTGGAAACTTTCCCTCTGTTTGTGCTGATTATTCACTGGTTTATTCTGCTGTATTTCTTTTAACTCCCCTGCAGTTCCTTTTTGATCTGGACTGCAGGAGGTTGGAACTGGCCTGTTCCAGCCTTATATCCTGTGAGTCCACAGCTGCAGAAAAGCATGAAATACTGGTTTCCACAGCCACTTCTGTTGTGGTGTGGGTGGGCATTTGTGCCTCTTTTTTTGTGTGTGTGTATGCTCCAGCATTCCCCCTTAACAGTAAACTTGTAAACTGGTTCTGCAAAGTAAGTTTTTTGGCTTGTTTTGTGTAAAGCAATTGCAGGATGCTTGTTGTGTTCTTTTATAAAAATAGTGAGATGACAAAACCTGTCTTTACAACAAGACGTATTGGTATGTTATAGAATCATTCCAAAGGTTGGAATGCCCTAGAAAAACATGATTTTTCTTTTTAAACATTTTTCCTCCTCAGCTTGTGGCATTTAGTTGTAGGAGCAGTTAAGCCCAAGGAGATCTGAAGTATTCTTATGGTTACATGAAATTAATTTACTTATACAGTGCACCTGGGGAGTTCTCAAAGCTGCACTGATAATCCAGTCCTCCATCTGCAAGGCTGACTTTTTGTCTTTGTTTTCTGAAGGTGTATGAAGAGTTTGCCTGGAGTAATCCTCTCCATCCAGATATATTCCCTGGTCTGAGGAAGATGGAAGCAGAAGTTGTGAGGATTGCCTGTACACTCTTCAACGGGGGCCCCGAGTCTTGTGGTGCTGTAAGTAGTCTCCAACTTCCTGAACATTTTGGGTATTTTTGACTTTGATGAGTGCAAATGCACCTTGTGCTCTCCACATGAGCCTGAGGTTGACCTCACTGGTGTATTCCATGCCAACATATCTGTATGGAGGAGGGTTGCTTAATTCCTCTTCTTGGTGAAGCTTTATGAGAGACAGTTTAACTCCGGGAAACAGTTTTTAGACAAGCCTGCTTACTTCAGCTTTTTTTCTCCACACTTTTAAAAGACACAGGCTTGGATGGAAGTTGGAAGAGAGAACTGGTGTAATGCAGCCTGGCTGGTGGTCAGTGGGGGGTGGTGAACAGAGCAGTGTCACTTTGAGTAGCTCCCCTCAGTTCTAGTCTCTGCACTGGAAATCTGTGAGCCTGCCAGATTGCTGGGATTGAGGGCAAGGCCAGCTGGCTGGCTGGCTGCTCACCAACAAGCAGGCATGGCATGTTTTGTCAGCTGTCCAGCTGGAAAGCTGTGTTTCCAGGCTTATGTGGCCTTCCAGTGCACTACAGTGGAAACCAGTTTTACAGCCTTGATAAAATTCCTAGCAAGAGTCCGAGTGTGTGTTCTTAAAGTGATTCTTTCAGTGTTGGTCAAAGAGCAAAAGATAAGGAGTGGCATGGTGAAATCTTGTTATAAAAATAACTCATGGCTTCTTACCCTCCTCTCTCAAGAATCCTGAATTCCTGAGGGCAGATTCTCTCCCTGTTTACGTGGTGTGTGGGGCAGTGAGGTTGTATCTCTTGGCATAGTGGTCAGGTGCATCTGGCAGACAAAGAGGCAGCTTAATAATCTGAGAAGAGGGAGCTGAGTTTGTGAGAAGAATCTGGATGAGATTTTCCAGAGGTTGGGAGAGGTGCTTGGTGTCTGTAAAAAGCACTGGGGAGGGAGAGGGTTGGCAATGGCTGAAGGTGAGTGTGGGAAGGCAGTGTTGGCACAAGAGCTTATGAGGTGAATGGGCTTTATCTGTCAGTGGGAGGCTTGGTGGTGTTAAGGAGGTGAGTACTGGAGTAGTCTTGTAGTAGGTGTAGCTGGGATCAGACTCCAGCTGGATTGAAGCCTGTGGGAGTATAAGATGTGATTGCCTTTGATAGGAGGAGGTGACACCCTGTGACCTGACTTGCCTTCTCTGGACTGTGTTCCTTGTGCCACCTTCAAGTTTACAGAAGCAATGTGCCTCTTTGCTTATAAGAAGAACCATTTAACCTCATCTCAGCTCTTTCCTGGCTTGCAGCACTGAGAACAGGGGTGAGGGGAGCCCTGGAGCAGGGAAGGGGTTGGGGATAAAGCTGTTGAAGCTGGTTTTTATCACCAGCTGGGCCATCAATTGATAGCTGAGTGCCACTGATGGATGCTTGGAGAACTTTGCCTGCTGAAGCCTGCAAGGAGAGCATTTGGGTTTTGTTACGTAAAATGTGTTGTAAAAGTGTCAGCCTTGGCCCTGTGTGCTCCTCCACTGAAACTGAAAAGTGGAATTGCCTAAGGGAAGGTCAGAATGGGTAAGAAACTGCTCCAAAACAATAAGACAGTGTGAGACCTGCACAAATGTGCTCTGGGGAATCCTGCTTTTCCCCTCAGTCCTCCTCTCCCTCCCGAGGATGGTGCCACAGAACAAACACAGCCTGCCGTGGAGTTCCATCCCAGCTGGCTGAACAGTCCAGTGTGCAAGGTGAAGGGGAGGGCTGAAAAGTTGATTGGCTGGAAACAGAAGATTAATTGCATCCCTGTAATTATCATGTCCAAACAAGTGTCTCCAGTGGACTTTTTGTCTTACTCCCACGTGTCCCTTCCTGACTGGGAGGTGTCCAGAGTTGCTAATCATTGACAGAGAGCTGTGGGTGGGTATATGAAAGTCACATTCCCTTTAAGTACTTAGGCTCAAAGACTTCTCTTCTTTTCTTCTCTCCAAAACTGAATTAACACATCACAATAGTTTCTGGAGGCTTGGACAGTTGCAAAGTCATTTTAAAAGAGCATTTTTTCCAACTGATGCTGTGGTTTCTGTCTCAGCTGCTGTGGCTGGTGGCTCAGACGGCCCACAGTCACACTTCAGTAACTGGTGAGGCTGTAAAGCAGAGAGGTTTTAAGGCTAAACCAGGGAGGGTGCAAGGCTCTGAGTTCTCTTTAAATTGACCTGTTCACAAGGGGCTGCTGGCTTGTTCTGCTGAGAAGACTTCTGATTTACTTGATTCCCTTTCTGCAGAGTTGAAAATGAAAACCACTGCTTTTTTCCCCTCTGAATTTCAGCACTGCCTTCTCTGAGAAGCAGTGTCATAGTGCCAGGCCCTTGGCCACTTGATTTAAGCAGCAGGGACTGACTGCTTGGCCAGTTTTTTGGTGCCTGGTGGTGGTCCCTGAAGGCAGATGAAGCTTGTTGGTGTTTCTGTGGTGTGTCTGTGGCTTATGCTGTGTGGAAAACACCAAAAGTTTCTGTCTGGACTTCTCAGTGAGGAAATTTCCCCTCCTTTGTGCTCTGATTTCCACAGCCTGTTGCAGAACTGTGTTTTGTGGGCCTGATACTCTGCTTTTCAGTCTGGGAAAGGCAGCAGGTGCCACATTTGTGCTGTTCCCAAGGTTTTCAGCAGCCTAGGAACTCTGTGTGGCCCTGCCCTGTGTCACATGGGCACCTTCCTCAGCAGGGTCTCTGAGGAGCAATCCCCTGCTCCCTCTTTGAAGGTTTTTAGTGCGTTTAATAAATGCTAAAATGAAACCTGGCTTTTTTTTTTTCTGGATTTCTGAATGTTAAACCAGATGAGCAGGCTGCATTATTTACAGGAGTTGCCTTTAGCTGAGCCATGTGGGCTGTAATTCTCCTTCATTTAAACATGGGCATAAAACCTCTAACAATGCCCTGGTGGTGGGGAGGTGCAGACTTGCCTTTGCCTTAAATTGTTCTGAGAGGAGTTTCCAGGTTTTTAAGGCGTTTTAAAAGCAATCATTTTCAGCAGTGGATGGATGTTTCTTATTTCTTGCTAATTACTACTATTGTTCTTACTTTTAATTGTGTTATGCAAGAGCAAAGGGACAGGAATTGGAAAGTTTTGGCACGTGGGAGATTCTAATCACATTCTTGCAATTATTTGGAAGGACTAATTAAGCTCAGCACACAGAGGAGGAACTGGGGGGTTCATTCCTGTCTGCTGAGTGCATGTGTTCATGTGCACACCGTGCTTTGTTTTGCAGTGCTGGCTCTGTGGATTTCCCCAGTAATTTGGGGAGAAATCACCACTTTTATGCAAGCCTCAATGATTGGGGGGAGGGGGTTAAGTGTTTTTTTGAGCTTTTAAAAAAAAGGGCAGCTTTGAAGTGTAGGGAAAAATTGTGTCTGGGGGTGCATGTGTTTGTATTTGATGTCAGTCTCTCTGTGAATTCTTCTTCCACTTATTCTATAGCTGGGGGCAGGAATGGGAGGCAAAATCAGCAGATATAAACCTAAACCTCCTGCAAACTCTTTTGGTCTCTTCCCAAATTCCAGGGCTTCCAAACTTTGTCCTGGTACCGGCAGCACATTTGAAGTAGGACTTTAACAGTGAAATGTGAGTGATGTGTCTTGAGGGGGGCTTAAACTGTGCAGATCTGTGAGATTTTTATCTGGAGTGATGAGCAGGTCACCTTGAGACAAGACACAACTCATGGAATTTACAACTTGCAGGGGTTTTATGGGAGGCTGCCACAACATTACAACCATGCAGTGGGTTGTGTTGTATTTTTTTACTCTAATGTTACCTTAGAAATAAATTGTAGTTTGCTTTTTTACTCCCAGGGTAGTTCAGCTCAATGAAACTTTTGCTCAGCTTTGCCTCCAGGGTCTGAATGGACGTGTTTCTTAAGGTGAAAATGCAAACAAAACTTTAGAGCCTTCAAATCAAAGTGGTTCTTTTAATATCTGACAGTTTAACAGTGACATGGCTGGGGAAATCCTTAATAGGGACTGTACCTCTCAGTGCTGTTGTAATGTTGAGGTTCCAGAGCAGTGGGTTTTGGAGAGAGGAAGCAATGGCAGTGATATATTGGCCTTAGAAGACAGGAGGGATATTTGTTTCCTGTGCTCTCTCCTCTCCCCTCCCATTTAGAAAACAATAAATAACTCAAGAACACAAAAAGTCTGTTTACTTGCCTTTTCCCACACACAATTTGCCTGGCTTTTGAAGATAGCCCAGGGCTGGCAAGCTGCTCCAAACAATGCCAGTTTCCAGCCCCCTTTTCCCATGGCTTTTCCTTTAGAGGAGGGGAGAGATGTGCCTGAGCCCTTGGCTGTGCTGACTCACGGCGTGCTGGCCGGGTGCCCTTGTGCCCCAGGCACTGGGGAAGTGGATCCTGTGACACTGATTCAGGCTCTGGCTGCAGCACAACGAGCTGCCAGAGCCTCCTGGAAAGGAGCAGTCTCCATCCACGGGTACAGTCTGTGGCACCCAAAAGGAGTTTGCTGTTGTAGCTATGCTGGGTTAAAGCTCCAGGTCGAGCTGCTCTGCTGCTTCTCTGTGGTGGAGACTTGTGATGTGCTGGCTGGGGGCCAGTTTGGGGAGCAGAGCTGGCTGAAATTCAGCCTCTTTGGGTGGATTTTCAGCTGCTTGAACAAGCTGTGTGGCTGTCTGTGTGCTAGTCATGGTGCCAAGGAGGAGGATCCATCCTGGATGTTGTTCCTTATCTTGCATGTGACCAATTGCTGGCAAATGTTGACTCCGACCTACCAAAAACTGTGTGTGGCTCAGAACTGTCATGCAGGTGATAAGCCAGACTTTGAGGAAAGGGCTGTCTCTATGTCAAGAAGCTGGTATTTTGGTGGAAGGATTGAAATTGAGAATAAGGCTGCTTTTTCAAGAGCAGATTATCTAGATGAGAGTAGGCAATGCTTGCCCAGCATGGAGTACATGGTTCTCAGTAACATGAATCCCAAGATTCCAAAGTCCTTCCTAGCAAAGTTTTCACAATCATTGCAATATTGATGTTGCAAGGAGTTATTACAAGTGTGCAATAATGTCATTCCTCTTCTCTCACCCAGTAGGAAGGAAGGCAGTCCCTGTTATACCAGCTGGGTTTTTTTCCCAAATGTAATAGCTGACAACTTGACATATCTTTTCATGAGGAGAGTTGAGAAGTGAGTGACACAGCCCATGAAAAGCTTTAAGACATTGTGTTCCTGCTACCATCCATTTGCTTCACAATTAATGCAGCAATGTCTTTATCCAGTGTGAGGCTCTGTTAGGTTTTATCTGTGACAGCTGTTGCTTTTAAACTACCAAAAAAAGCAGAAGTTTTCTGTGGTGTGACAGTCACTTCCACACTGTGTGTGGCAGCAGCTGCTGCTGGCTCAGATCATGTTAGGAACAAATGTGGCAGGCTGGTTTATGTGCTTGTGAACTTTGTTCCTTATCTCTCTACTCAATGTTTAGTCATTGCCACACAGTCACACTTCTTTATATTTTGGAGATTTGCAGCTATGTCAGCTGGGAAAAACCAAAGGAAACCCCAAACTTAGAGATGTCATAAGGCATACCAATGGGATTGTGTTCTTTTTATGTTTATTTTTAGGGGGAGGAGGTTAAAAGGGGAAGTTGCAGTTGGTTCAGCAGATCTGAGGATCAAAACTAGTCCCCCATATGCCCTATAAGTAGCTTTTGATTCCTCTTTAACCTGCACTTCTGTGTACTGTCCCAGGTACCCCCTGTCCTCAGGTTATGTCTTGCCCAGTAAGTGAGTCCTGCTGGCTGCTTGAAAAAGGATCCTCATGTTTTTTCAGGTTAAAACTTTACTGTGGAAGGTTTGTGCCCAGTGTCCCCTGTGTGTCAGAACTCATAAAGCCTGGTTGACAAGAGTATCCTCCCATTTGAGGAATTTCTTCTTGTAAAGAGTTTAATATATGTATTTGCAGCAGTTCTTGAGTTCTAGTCTGCAACAGTAAACCTGTACCTTCCTCTCTTCTGCCTCCTGATGCAAACCCCCTTGTTCTCCCCTGGTCAGGATAAAGAGGGCTGGAACAGCACAGCTGGTGAGTTGTGTGGATACTGAGAGACTTGCCTGGGAGAGGAAGGCAGAAATTCCTCCTGGTATAAATTGCTTGGGTCCTTGAGGGCTTAGAAGTCCTACTGTTGAGCAGACCTAGGCTGGGCTCTGCAGGGAGGAGAGCTCTGTGCCCTGCAGTGCTCCAGGTTCTGGGAAGGTTTTGTAGCTCAGGAGCACTGCCAGCCCTGGGCCAGACTCTGTGCCTCAGTGTGGCACTGCTCCAGACCTAATAAACCCTGCTGCACTGCAGTTGACTTCATACAGACTCAACTTTGTTGTTTCTGTATACGTGGCGTAATTAATCTGTAATCCAGATAAACAATCCCCAGGTAGCCAAGAGTTCAAGCATGTACTTGTAGTTTCGTGAGGTGGGGTGTGTTTGCCAGCTAGTGACTGGGCAGAGTGGTCCCCTCCTGTCAGGCTTTGGAGTTGAATACTTTTTTGTTTGTTTTCACTTCCCCCCATCCCATTTAAATAAACGATTCAACATTTAAATGTGCATTTTCAGGCTGAATGTCAGAAGGCTGCCTCATGCTGTCCTTGAAACCCTGGGCTGTCCTGTGGCTGAATCCCTTTTTTTTCCTTTTCCCTTCAGCAACATCCATGTTAAGCAGTTGTTTTTCCTTGTTTGCTTCTTTCCTTCCTGACAGATGACATCTGGGGGGACTGAGAGCATCCTGATGGCCTGCAAGGCGTACCGAGACCTGGCCTATGAGAGAGGCATCAAGCAGCCAGAAATGTGAGTGGTACCTCCACAGCTCTTTGCTCTGGGGGCTTGTGGGGCTTATTATTCCTCCTGAGTTGAGGTGGCTGCTGGACCTCAATAATCCTTCATTTCATACCTCATTACCACCTCCTCCTTACCCATCTGTGTCTGGAGGAGAGAAACTGGGGTGGAAAGAAGTGGTTTGAAAATGGTTCAAAGGCACTGGAAGCTTTAGGCAGCCTGGGGGGCACAAATGTTGCTGAGGGGCTGTGCAGAGCAGATGTATTTTGGCAATACCTGTCTGCTGATCTAGACAACCTGCTCACACCAGCTTTGGGCCTCTCTCGAGCACAGATTGTCAGGCCCTTTGAAGTACTCAAGGCTTTTTGATTTTTTCAGATCAAAGAGGGTTTAGCCTGAAAACTCTGGGATTGGAGTTGAGGCTGGTTGGAGCTCAAATGAGGAATTGTGCTAATCATTACACTGCTAATAGAGGATTTGCTGTCTCTAATGTGCTGCTTCTTTTCGAGGTGGTGCAGCAAAAATATTTCTCTGGTTAATTGCTGATGAGAGGAAAATGTAAAAAAGAAATGAAACACTGGTGTTCATCATCTGCTGAATTCCTGTGGTTCTTTTCTTCCCTCTGTGACATTTAAGGCCCTGATAATGACATGAGGCCTCAGAAAACAAGGTTAATTAAGGCTGTTCAGCCACTGCCATTCGAGATGGGAGACAGCAAATGTTACATTAATTTGGTATATTTATGCTGCTCCTTCCTTTTTGTATCATCTCCTCTCGGGGAGGGTGGCTGGTTGGGAGATGGTACAATACTGTTTGATGTGACAAGAAAGCAGATTTCTTGGGGATTCTAGCTCCTGGTTGACAGAAGCCCATGCAGAGGGTTGTTCCGGATGGAGTGTCCATCATGTGAGTTCAGACCAGGTGCTGCCTGGGTCGACACACACACTCTGCTACTTTTCCAGGTTGGTCCCGGTGAGCGCCCACGCGGCCTTTGACAAGGCAGCACATTACTTTGGGATGAAGCTGATTCAAATCCCATTGACCAAGGCTATGGAAGTGGATGTTCAGGTATTGCTTTAGGCAGCACATTGCTCTTTCTGTGAGGGGATTAGCACTGTACAGCAACTAGCAAGAAATCTACCTCTCCAGGCAGTTAGTGGATAGAGAGGGATGAATGCTTTTTAGAAACGAGTTAAAACAGCAGGAGGAAGTTTCTGTCATTGCAGATGAGGCTCTGGTTGAAATAACTGGATGTAAACCATGCCTTTGTCTTGTTTGATTCATTCAGAATCAAGTAATTTATGTATTTCAGAGATAGCCCCAGATTTCAGATGAGGTGAACAAAAATGTTCCGGTGTTTGCAAGTGCATGAGTTAATGCCTGCTGGTGCTTGTGGCTCATTGCTTTGCTCTCTGTCTGCTTTTGTACTTTGGTTTTTAAGATTAGACTCTGCATTTTTTCACTTTTTATCTTTTTTGGCAGGATGGCACTTGGTAAGTGGGATGTGAGCATCTTCTCTCTTTAAATCTTCAGGCAATGAAGAGAGCTATCTCGAAGAACACAGCCATGTTGGTCTGTTCTGCTCCCCAGTTCCCACATGGAATTATGGACCCGATTGAAGAGGTGGCAGAGGTAGGATTTCCCTCCCTCTAGGGAATTCTGTGTGCTGTAGCAATAAAACCAGCACAAGAGGAGCTGAGGGCTCCCAGGATACCAACCAGTGAATTTGGTGGGATGACACACTGGTTGGAAGGGTAGTACTGTCCTCAAATGAGGTGTTAACCAACAGCAGGGCATGTAGGATGCAGTTTGGGAGTGAGGGGGAATATGTGACTGTGAGACCAACCAGGAGCACTCATTCTTTGATACCTGAAAGGAAAGAACAGCTGAATGGTCCACCTGGTGAAAAGGCTTTGATTTAGGGCATGATGGTTGTAGCAAAATCGGTGTGGAAGTCTTGAGAAATGCTTGGAGGGAGTAGGAGTCAAAGGGCTGGGATCTTACTTTTCAAACACACCTCTTGATTTCTTTCCTCTCTGTACTCCAGTTAGTTATTTTGTATGTACCCAGCCTGGGCCTCTGACCTTCTGTGTGTCTGGTTCGTGCCTTTATACTGAATTGAGGATACTCCTTTCAGGCCATGTTGCCATATCCCTTTGGCAAACATAGCAAACTACCAAATCCTACGTTGGTTTTCCACTATGTGGGAGGCAGGAAAAGGCATCCTACAAGCAGCCAGCCCTTCCAGATCTCCTGCCCTCTTGAGATAGGCTTGAGAGTGATGTGATGCTCCCAAAGAGTCCAGCAAACATTTATTTGAGAAATGCCATGTTTTGGTGACTGGAGTTTGGGTGCCCATTTTCTTCCCTGATCTCTTGTTCACACACAGCTTGCAGTGAAGTACAAAATCCCCTTCCATGTGGACGCCTGCCTGGGTGGATTTCTTATTACTTTCATGGACAAGGCAGGATTCCCTCTCAAGCGTCCCTTTGACTTCCGTGTGCAAGGTGTGACCAGCATTTCTGCTGATACCCACAAGGTAAGAGGAGGGTCTTCCAGTGCTTTCATTTTTGGGGTGTGATTCCTACTGCCATCCTTGCCTTCAGGCATTTCTTCTGTGTGGAGGAATGCTGAGGGGCTGCTCTATTCACGTGCCTTGTGCAATGTGCCAAAGTACAGAATCATTTAGATTGGAAAAGACCTCCAAAATCACTGAGTGCAACCTTTGACTGATCCCTGCCTTGTCAACTAGACCAGAGCACTGAGTGCCATGCCCAGTTGTTTCTTTGAACCCCTCCAGGGATGGGGAATCCACCACCTCCCTGGACAGCCCCTCCCAATGCCTGACCATGCTTTCTATGAAGAAATTGCACCTGAAGTCCAACCTGAACCTCCCCTGGCACAGTTTGAGGCTGTTTCCTCTCCTCCTGTCCCTGTTCCCTGGGAGCAGAACATGACCTCCCCTGGCTCCCCCCTCCTGGCAGGGACTTGCAGAGCCAGAAGGTCCCCCCGAGCCTCCTTTTCTCCAGGCTGAGCCCCCCCAGCTCCCTCAGCCACTCCTGCTGCTCCAGCCCCTTCCCCAGCTCCGCTCCCTTCCCTGCACACACTCCAGCCCCTCCGTGTCCTTCTGGAACTCAGGGCCCAGAACTGGGCACAGCCCTCGAGGGGTCCCAGCAGTGCCAGCTCAGGGACGGGCACTGCCCCATGGCTGGCACAGCCCAGGTGCCCGTGGCCTCCTTGGTCACACACTGGCTCATGTCCAGCTGCTGTTGACCAGCACCCCCAGGTCCTTTCCCAGTTTTCCAGCCCCTGTTCCCTCAGCCTGGAGCTGCAGGGGGTTGTTGTGACCCAAGGGCAGGACCTGGCATGGGCTTTGTTGATCCTCACACCATTGGTCTTGGCCCATGGATCCAGCCTGTCCAGATCCCTCTGCAGGGCCTTCCTGCCCTCCAGGAGATCAACAGTGGGGGCACATGGGCTCTTGGTGAGTGCTTGGCTGTGTTCTGTGCCCTCTTGCTGCTCTCTAACACTGTCTGTGTCCCTTGCAGTATGGCTATGCTCCCAAGGGCTCCTCGGTGGTGCTCTACAGTGACAAGAAGTACAGGAAGTACCAGTTCTTCATAGCTCCTGACTGGCAGGGGGGTATCTATGCCTCCCCCTCCGTGGCAGGCTCCAGGCCTGGTGGGATCATAGCTGCTTGCTGGGCAACTCTGCTGCACATAGGAGAGTCGGGTTACGTCGAGGCTACGAAGAGGATCATTAAAACAGCCCGTTTCCTCGAGTCAGAGTAAGTGTCTTTGTGTCTGGGTCGTGCTCTTGAACCCTGTGCTGGACTTCTCCTCACAAATGGCTCTTGTTTGTTCCTCCCTGGAGGAGCCATGGCATGGGGTTTGCTGGGTAGGGACCTACTGGGCAGTTCTGGGAGAAGATGCTTTGTTTGTGCCCTGATAGCTGAGAGGCGCAGAGAGGAGGGCTGCAGGTACCTTTATTCAGCTGGCTTTGCTTTGAGAATTCCTTCTCCCTCGGCTGTGGCTGAGGGAGAATCTCTAAGCAAGGACGAAAGAAGAGTTATATTCTCTCTTGCTGGAGTACTTGTGAGGCTGTGTGAGATAAGCTGATATTCTCTGCTGTTTTGTCTTCCCTCTTTTCCACTTCTTCCTGAGTTTACCTGACTTTAGGGTATGTAATGACTTGCAACATCCAGTGACCTGGGCTGGCTGTGTGATTTTTGGGTAGGAATATCCTGTCATCTGTTCCCTTCTGCAGCTTTTCCTTCAAGGCTCCAGCCAGGTGGACAGAATGTCTGAACCCTGCAGTCCTGGTCAGTAATTTGTTTTCTCCTTTTTCTTTTCAAGGTTGAGAAAAATTGACAGCATCTTCATTTTTGGGAAGCCGGAGGTGTCTGTGCTCTCCATCGGCTCAGACACTTTTGACATTTATCGATTATCTAACTTTTTAGCTGCAAAAGGATGGAATTTAAATGTCCTACAGTTCCCACCAAGGTGAGTATGTGCAGACCAGGGAGTGATGTATTTAGCCCAGGGTATGCAAGATGGGCATCTTCAGGTCACGTAGCTCTCATGATTTGCTGAGTGGTGTTGTCCATATCTGATAAATTGTATGTAGACTTTTCCTCTGCAGAGAAATTATTTCTGTAATTGCTGATACACAGCAGTGAGGATAAAGCAATAGTAGTTTTAATGAGCCTAGCAGAGGACATGTCTGAGGCTTCCTTTCTATTTACCTCTAGTACAAGCACAAAAATATAAATAACCAAGGCTTTATCTCATGTTGATTAACTTGAGGGTTTATAGATTGATTTATTTTTAGTATTTTTCTGCTGCCCATTGAAGATGAAGGTAATGGAAAGAAGAGTAAAGGGCTCATCATTTTCAGTAATGCAAAATGAATGTCAGGGACTTTCCTGAAGTGGGCAGTTGTTTTTTGTGTGGGTAAAAGGGAGCAGTGCTCTCAGATGTGGCTGCCCTGAAAAAAATTTTGACTAGCCACATGAAGCAAAGTCCAGAGAGCCTGAGATGGTAGCTCAGATGTGCACATAGCCCTTTTCCCTTATGGTGGATGCCAACTTCCACACCGGGGGTGATGATGACTTGGAAGTTGCAGAGCAAGGAGAGGGAAGTGATGGCAAGGACCACTGGCCTTGCAGGCAACTGCGTTTTTCCCACCAGAGGTACCTGGAATGAGGTGAGAAAATGATAGGCCTTTAACTTAAAGGTGAGATCAGAAAGGAAGAGAAGAGATGCTGACGTTTTGCAGAAGAAAAGCTGAACTCCCCAAGCTTGATTCTAGCAAGTTTTTTGCAGGGCTTACCTTTAGTGGGAATGCTGTTTTAAGGAGTTTCACAGTTATCACAGGCTATGGAAGGATTAAATTGCTATTGATTGCTCAGCAAATGTGGAGCTGTATGTTCTGGAGGTGGTTAATGTCTCCTTCTGCCCTGCCTGCCCAGCATCCATCTCTGCATTACGCAGCTGCACACGAAGCCCGGCGTTGCTGAAGAGTTCCTGAAGGATGTCAGAGACAGCATTGAGGACATCATGAAGGACCTCAATGCCAAGACCACAGGCATGGTGAGGAGGCCAGCACGTAGTGAGGGGATGTTTGGGGTGAGCGTGTCCCTCCTATGTAACAGCCTGCTCTTCTCTGCTTAGGGAGCTATCTATGGAATGGCCCAGTCCGTCCCAGACCGGAGCTTGGTCACGGAGATTTCCCAGGCATACTTGGATGGCCTCTATAGCACGGATGTTCCTGGCAGTGAAAAGCACATGAATGGCTCTCCTGGCCACCACTGACTGTAGAGCAACAATGGGTGCCTTGTCAGCTGGCACTGGGGTGGTTCAAAAGGTTTCCTAGGGAAGAGATTGCAGTAAGCCTTTGTTCCTACAATTGCAGGTCTGAGCGTGGCTTGATCTCGAAGAATTCCTTCCCTGTCTTAGTCTGTTCTGAAATCCACATTTTTTTTCAAGCCCAACTTTTGAGGCTTTTCCTCCCTTCCCCCTGCCTGTTCTGATCATGGCTGTTGATGGTGAATTGAATATCCATTCCACGACTCCAGATTCCTCAGGTATTCTGCATGTCACTTCATTCCTTGCTGTTTCTCCTCCTCAGACCTGGCATTCAGCCAGTGTCCAGGCAAGTGTTAGCTTTGAGCTCTCATCTTGTGTTCCAAAGCTTCAATCTTCCCAGAAGCTAAAGGCAGAAAATAAATGGAAAATTTTGTTTTCTTTTGAGTATTTCTCTCAGCTACTGCATTTAACAGACCGTGCTTGGGAGCCTTCTGTCTGTGTAATGCAGAGCTGATAAATTGGCAAAGGGAAGATGGTGATGGACTCTTTTTGAAATCCCCTCTGGAGGACTGCAATCAATATCTGCTGAGGGGGAGAAAAAACCCAATACAAGATCCTTTACTGGAATCTCTTGAATAGCAGCAGAAATAGAAACCAAGGAGGTGGTGTAGGGAGAGGAACTGGATGGTACTGAAAATCCAGGGTACGTCGTAGCTGTTTCGCTTCCCTGCCTCTTCTAGAAGACATGCATTTATCACCTGGAGTGCTGTTTTACTTTGCACAGTTCTGGAGGGAGGTGCAAAACCAATTTCACTGCTCAGAACTTGAAGGTTTTCCACTGTCCCCTCGTGATGCTGTAGCAGAGCCAGCCAAGCCCTGGGTGTCACGTGCAAACAGACGGCACCAAAGCTGACAGGTTCTTTTTAACCACAATCTTTTAGTATCAAAAAGGTGATTTTTGTAATAGTAGTGATCTCAGCTCTTTGCACTGATTCTTTTAAGGCACATTCTCAAAAGGGCATTCACCACTGTGCCTTGATGCTTCTCTGGCTTATTTTTTTTGTGGGATGCCAGGGAGGTCTGGAGGGTTCAGCTTATGACCGTGGCCTTGGCTGTGGTTGTCTCTTCATGGTACTATGCTGAAAATAAACCTCAGAGGCAAGCTGGCCTCAGAGGAAGGACTTGCCTGTAAGGTAGGATAATAGTTGTATTGAGCCACGTCCCTTCACAGTATTACAAAGATGCTGGGAGAGCTCTGAAAGGCAGAGGAAAGGATGCAGCAAGTCGAAGGTGCTCAAGCCTTGGGCTCAGCCTTCCTACTTTCTCTGCTGTTTTTATGGTGAGAGAGTTTCCCCAGTGCAGCTTGAGAGGCAGTTGTGGCCTCAAGGACAAGCCAGAACCTCTTAAGTTATCAAATATGGACAGAGTTACTCCTGCAGGGCTTTCCCATGTTTCTTCTCAGCTTTTTGCATGGAACAGAGAGTTTCCCAGGCAGAATTCCACACGTAGGTGAAGATTTCATGCCGTGTCTGCAGAGTCCTGTGCAGGGTGTCTGAAGGCATCTCTCTGCTGGAGTGGGCCTGTTGCCTGAAGCTGACCCTGAATGAAGCACACACTTGCACAGTAATTTTACAGAATGAGAAAGTCACCAGCCACTGCACAAACCAGTGCAGCCCTGGGCCCAGCCACTGTGGGAAGGATACTGGCTTTCCAACAGCTTTATTCGCAGTGTGAGGAGACAAAAGTATTTTGGCCATGTGCCCTGAAATTGATGGCTTTATGGATGTCTCTGGGCCCTTTTGAAATCACTCAATTGCCTGAGAGTCTTTTGATGGGGTTATCAGCTCTGGCAGTTTGTCCTGGACCTCTTTATTCTGTCAAGGTCTTGCCAGTGTGACCATTAGTGCATCTCTGAGGCTGCAGCACTTTGGAGACAGTCCTAAGTTTCTGGCTACTGTGATGGTTCTCTTTTGGACCGAGATTTAGTAAGACAAAACAAAAAAGGGAGGTAGTTTTTTTGTTCCTGCTTTAAAAGAAAGAAGGAATGGATTAGGGGTGGGCTGAAGGAGAAAGTCCCTTCTCTTCCTTCCCTTGTTGCATTTTCCTCCCAGGAAGTAGATGGATCTAACAGATCAGTGCTCCATTTCACATTTTTGGAAGTATTTGAAGATGTTGTTTGTAAGTCAATATATTCTATTCTGGGCTTTGCTTATTAATAATATTTGTGGGTTTAATTGTTTCATGTGTATTTGTTCTATACTGTAAATGTACTCCTGTGGTCAGGAACAGGCCACTGTAATTTACTGGTGTGTAGTCTTTATTCATCCTGATCACCTCACATGTAATCTGCATCTCTTTTATCATGCCAAATGGTCTTAGAAAAACAGATTAACAGGCTGTGTGATTACTTAAAAGGCAAAAAAAGAAGAGTTTGATGAACTGGATTATGATCTGAAACTGGATGGTACTTTAGACCTGGAGGGATCTCCGTGACTGTTAATTCCTGTGAGATTCCCAACTGTCAGGTTTTCCAAGCGGGACACTGAACTTGTTGCTCGTACAGAGCACTCCCAAGGGATTTGTTTGCTCTTAGGTACTAGACTGAAGAATATCCACTGGGATGGACCAAGAAGAGATGTGTGTCTTCATGCCATGGATTTCATCTGCACTTTTCTGATGACTTGGGGGAGAAGGGAGTGGAAGGATTGCATACAACACAATAATATCCTGCCCAATAAATCCATGTGGACTTTTTAATGAACAAATGGGATGAATTCATCTGATGGCAGTATTTCTGTAGTGCTCTAATTTGCCACTGTAAAACTGCAGGCTGAAATAGCTGAAGAGATGGTGAAAATGGGCCTAGTTTGTATTAAAATGGTGCATTTAGCTATCTGGGCTCCTTGAGCTCTTGTTTTCCTGTTTCACTGCTCATTTGAATGACTGGGGACCTGTTGTTTGCTCCTGCACAGCCTGGTCTGTGGCAGGGAGGATGGTTTATGAATCTTACTAACTCTGCCTGAGGGCTGCTCTGTCATTCTGTCAAGATAAAGGGGGTGTCTGTAGCTGCATCTTGTGTATGATGTTCAAAGATACTGAAAGCTCTCATTTAAGAGCTGTGGATTTTCTACTAATGCTTTGTGGAACTTTAAAGAGTTAAAGAGGGGAAAAAAAAAAGAAAGACCTGAACTGAGTGTTTGGAGTGTTTTTCCCCAGACAGTTATGCTGAAAGCAGCTACTGTAGGGTTCACATCAAACTGTCCGTTGTGTTACTGATGATCTTGCCCCACCAAATCCACCCAACCACCTCTTTTTGGGACGTCAGGAACCCCTGGCCTGTTGCTTTGCTGCTTCTGTGCCCTTTGGTTGCACCTTCTCTGTGTTTGTGCCTTGGCTGTGGCACACTTGTGGTTTTTCACAAGCAGTTTTGACCTGCTCTGGCTTTGATCATCATCTTTTTCAGATCACTTTGAAGCCAAGGTATGTGCCATTTCTCTGTGAAGTTTTCCATGGCAGAAGCACCTTCTTGAGAGCAGCACCTGCCTTGGGAAAACCTGTTGGTGTCATTTGATCAGTGAGGCCTCTTTCCAAGCTGACATCAGGTTGACCAAGATGTTTATTGTGAACATTTATCACTTGGTATCCCACTAAAGGCAGGTTCCAGTCGGGGTGAGACCACGTGGCTGCTTGTAATACTGCTAGAGAGAGGTTACAGGAATGACAACCTGCACATCACACTGCTGGTGTGTTACAGAGAGACCAAAGGGTTCACAAAACATGTTTTAGGCAGCAAGCATATTCTAGAAGCAACAACACAGTGGCTGGAGGGGGTCAGACTCTGGAAAGATTTACTGGTGCAATTGTGTAACATGACTCTGAAAGGATATGGACCTATTGGAGCGAGTGCAGAGGAGGCCACGTTGATGACAGCAATGGAACAGCTCTGTCATGAGGAAAGGCTGAAAGAATTGGGATTGTTCAGCCTGGAGAAGAGAAGGGTTTGGTGTGACCTAATTGTGGCCTTCCAGGACCTGAAAGGAGCCCACAAGAAATGTGGAGAGGGAGTTTTTACAAGAGTGAGTTTTGACAGGACAAGGGGGAACAGCTTTGCACTGACAGAGAGTAGGGTTGGATTGGGTATTAGGAAAATTCTTCCCTGTGAGGGTGGGCAGGCCCTGGCACAGATTGGGCAGAGAAGCTGTGGCTGCCCCTGGATCCCTGGAAGTGTCCAAGGCCAGGTTGGACCAGGCTTGGAGCACCCTGGGCTAGTGGAAGGTGTCCCTGCCCACAGCAGGGATTAGAACGAGATGCTTTTTAATGTCCCTTCTCACCCAAACCGTTCTGTGATTTTACGATATGACTGACTCCTGGTAAAAGGCTCAGCACTTGGTAGGCTCAGAGCTCATGGCTAAGGAAGGGTTTACAGACAGCATTTGCAAGGTCAGAGATGGATATGTGCACCCTGAGCAGTGCCTCCATCCACGGGAGCTGCAGCGGGGAGGGTGACGAGGTGTCAGGCAGTGTGGATCCATGATCTAGCCTGGAAGTGGGAGAAGGCTCTGGGTGCAAGAGCAGGGTTGTGGCAGCGGCACAGTGGATTTCTGGCTTCTTGTATCTCTGATCAGGACAGGGAAGCTGCAACCTGCTCGATGAAGCTGGCCAGGTTGATGTCCCGCTCCGACAAGCCTCCACAGTCGTGGGTGCTCAAGGTGATGTGAACCTAGAGAAGACAGACAGTGAGTGTTGCTGGCAGGATGGGTTCTCCTCCCAGTGCTGTAGGTGAGGCACAGGTGGCTCCACACTTGATTCCAACATTTCCCGGGGTGGGAGAGGTGGTCTGGCACTTGGCCTGGTTTTCTCTCTTCCCATAGCTCATCCTGGCCACAAGCTGTCACTGCCACCTCTGCCTCGGCCACAGCAGCCACCTGTGCCCACTTTTCAACTCCCTCTTTTCTCAAAAGCTTTTCCCCTTGTTACTACTTTTGATACTGATTTAAAAAAGCAACCCCAGTGGGGTGGACAGGGAAGAACGAGGGGGAAGTGATCCATGAGAGGATATCTGGGATAGAGGAATAGTATCTGAGGGAATAGGTCCTGCTGATATGAACAGGACTTGCTGCTCCTGTTTTAGCCCTCCAGAAAGGGATCTGCTCCCTGAAAAGCTGTTTTGCCCCCACCTTCCCTGTTTCTTACCTTGTTGTACACATTGAACCATTCAGGGTGGTGATCCAGTTTTTCTGCCTGTAGAGCCACTCTGGTCATGAAGCCAAAGGCCTGGGGAGTGAGAAGGGAAGTTAACTCTGAACCAGTAACCCTGCAATATATTGGTTTTCACCCCATTACTATTATTTTTATACCCCCTTTGTTCAGATAAACCAACCAAATGCAAGGCCTGGGATGTTCTTTGTTGGGGTTTTCTATGCGTTTTCCTCTTTTTTTAGGAATTTTTCCCAGGCAGATTGTGTACTGAGGTGACCACTGGTGTTTTGGGCAGGTTACCTTGCTCAGCCATTACATTTCAGGTGACACACAGAGGGGTTTCTGTGGCTGAGCCTCGTAGAGGGGACTCCCTGCTCTGCAAACCTGGTCTCCCAGACTGTAAAACTCGTACCACTGGTGCTCGTACCCGGTTGAAGTCCTTGAAGTGGAACTCCTTGAAGATGGCATCTCTGCCTTCCACCTCGTTCCAGCCCACAGCTCTCAGGTTTGGCAGCAGCTGCTCCCTCTCCTCCGTGCTCAGCCTGTGGGCTTTTCCTGCCTGACGCCGTGGGAAGCAAAGGGAAGAGGAGCGGATCAGCGTGGCACAGGTAGGATGATGCACATGTTCAAAGCAGGGAGGCATCCCATGGGTCATGGAGTTATGGGAACAGGAGGCAGCTGCAGGTTGGGTGGGAGGGCAGGAATATCAATGCTGCCCTCTGCTCCCTGCCCAGGATACATCCTGTGTGTATCCAAGGTCCAGCTGGGCCCTTCTGTCCTCTCACCTGCAACACCTTCCACAGTGTCCGGGTGTCCTCATTATAACCCAAGGTACTAAGAAATGATACCTGTGGGAGGTTAAGCTCCAAAATGCATTACAGATAATCTGAGGGGGGGAAAAATAGGCAAAACCTGAAACTCTCTGATGGTTTCTAGATCTGAGGATTGCTTTAGGGTTCGTAACTCAGGAGGGCTTATATATTTATTTACTGGGAGCCTGCTTTAGAGGTGAGAGAAGTGAATCAGAGATGTCACACTCAACTGCAGTTCAGCTTCTTTTCTATCTCCCTTCTATTACCACAGAATTTGAGAGGCTGTTTCTGTCTGTGATCAACAAAGGGCAGAGGGAGGGATTGTGAATGAGCCTTGTTTTGGGCACAACTGCTGTTCCTTGGTTTGTAAGGGGTGGTGGTGGGGAAGTGATTACAGGCAAAGATAAAACTAAAATGAAGCTTTTGGGCATGGGGACTACCTGAGCCAGCCTCTGTTCTGGCTCTGGAGAAGGAAGGAGTGAGTATTGCTTGCTCTGAAAGGTTATATTCTAGCAATTAAAATCCTGTAGACCAAAAGTGTGGCAAGTTAGATATAAGGCCCAACAAATCCAGCCCACTTTTTTTGGGGTGTTTGGTCAGCAGAAACCTGAAGATGTTTTACTGAGAATTACCACCTTAAACAACTCAGGCAAATCATCCTCTCCTATGGCTGTACAAAACCAAAGAGGCAGCTGTGAAGCTGATGGTTTTGTGGGTGGTTCTTGCATGTTTTGGGGAGGATTGGAAAGATGATGCCCTATTCCCATGGCTGTGTGGGTGCCTCCTTGTCTGTGTGGCTGTGACCCTAACACATGGAGAAAGCTGCCAATTCATGGAATGGAGGGTGCCAAGGTGTGCCCTGAACCTTAGCATGGGGTGCCTGGGGGGGTGGGATGGTTCCTGTCCCCCTGGCATCGCAACTGCACGATTTTTGGGGAAAGCCTGCCTTGCCTATACATGTTTTGGCCATACAGCATTTTGGATGGCCCCCTTCCAGCCCCGGCTCTGTCACCTCCCTCCCCAACCCCCAAATGTCAACCCTGTCCTTTATGGAGCTCTGGGCTTGGAAGGGAAGGCAGTGAGTAAACATGATTTAGCACAATAAACCCGGAGCCGTTGCCCTTCCCTGCCGATGGCGTGATAAGCCGGGCGCAGGTAGCTTAGCAACTGGATAAGGTGGGGACAGAGGATGGCTCTGCACGGGGTGCTGGCAGGGGGGCACCTTTGGGGGCTGCCCTGGGGACTCAGATGGGACAGGATTTGGGATTGGGGCTGCAACCTGCACCTAAAGGCTCTGTAAAGCTGGAGTCGTTGCTTGGAGCAGTGGGGTGTGGATGCAGGGGGCTGGGTTCCAAACCAGCCTCCCCTGGGCAGAGCAAGAAGCCGGGCTGCTTGGGAAGGATGTGGTTTAATTGTTCTCTGACCCCTTTTCTTTGTGGTGACTATGTGGGAGGACGGGCCCCGGGGCTTTTTCCAGGGCCAGCTCTTCTGAAAGGCCAGCACCAGTGGGAGGCATGGCCAGGCTGAGGTTTTGTCCACAGACCACTGTGTCTTGTGATGGCAAACCTTCTGCCTGGAGCACCCCCGTGCCCTTCATCCCCCTCCAATCCCTCCTTCTCCACCCCAGCACACTGCCCAGCCCGCTGGTTTTGTCAGTATGGCATGGTAATGCTTTCATGTGCACTTACTCCTTTAAAACATGCTCTTCTCGTTAGGGAAGCTCAATTATTTTGTTTTCTTCTGCTGGCTCTCAACTCAGCCAAAGAGTTCACATATTTATTTTTTGCCAGCAGGAAATCAAATAGATGTATTGTGCAACTGAGGGAAAGGAACCAGCATGGGAAATTGGGAGAGCTTTGAGCTGTCTGGAGATGAAACAACCCTCTTTCCTCAAACTGTAAGATTTTAGTTAGGGAGTCACACAATGGTTTGGGTTGGAAGAGACCTTAAAGCTCATCCCATTCTACCCCCTGCCATGGGCAGGACCACCTTCCACTAGCCCAGGTTGCTCCAAGCCCTGTCCAGCCTGGCCTTGGACACTTCCAGGGATGGGGCAACCTGTGCCAGGGCCTGCCCACCCTCCCAGGGAAGAATTCCTTCCCAGTATAAGGGGTGACTCGTCATGGGGGAGAAGGTCAAGGGCACAGCCCTGGAATGATGTTTATCACAAGGCCCTCGGTGTTTTGCTGCCACGGAAAAGCCGATTTCCAGCCGGCCCGGGTGTTGCAGATGGAGCACACATGGGGGTCGTCCTTACCCTACAGAATTTGAGGGGGGGTGTCATCGCTGCCGGCCCCTTTCCCTCCCCCTCGCAGAGAGCCCGGAGGGCGCTGCCTTTGGTAATTCAGCAGCAGCCGGCGGAGCTCCCGCGTTACTCATTAACCACGGCGCTCTGCTCCTTTCTCCCTTCCCTCCTGCCTCTCCTCAGGGTCCGGACATGCCGCTGAAACCTTCCTGCCTTGGGAAAGGCACAAGGAACAGCCGGCTTCTCCCAGCAGGGACTTACCATGGCCCGCGGATGTCGGTGCGCTCCGTGCCCGGCGCGGCTCGGGGGATGCTCGGCGTGCCGAGCCCGCGGGAGCCGCGGCTCGTCCGGGGTGGCGGGAGGCGTGGCGAGGGAACCGGGTCCACCCCCGGCCAGCAGAGCCTTCCCCACGCTGGGCACTCGCCTGCAGGGCCACAGGGGGCTGCGGGGCGCGGGGGATGCTCAGGCGGGGGATGCTCAGCCGGGGATGCGAGGCTCGGGGAATGCCCAGGCGGGGGATGCCCAAAGAGGGGCTCTCGGAACCCCTGCCCACCGGAGCGACGCTGTGTGCCCACCCCGAACCACCTTCCTATCCTGCGGGGTCACTTTTTTAACCTGTGGCACAAGGGAAAGGTGGAGCGGGATGGAGAGGGGCAGTGGAAGGCGGTCCCGCCGGGTGCTGCTGGCAACACGTGTGAGGAGCTGAGAGGATCCATGTGCTTCCCGGCCCTCCGAGCTCCGGGCAGTGCCCATCACAAGCTGCGGTGTCGGGGGCAGGCTGGATTGTATCGCAGCACGTGGACGAAGAGCCGTGGGAATGGGGGAGTGTGCAAAGCGCAGCCCTTGGGAGCATTTCCAAGGTGTTTTCTCCCGTTGCCGAGGGAACGGGGTCTGCAGGATGCTCTGTGCTGGTCCCTGGCATTTTTGCTCCCCATGTCCTGCAGCTCATCGTCTGCTAAACCCACTCACGTGATGGGCAGTTTTCCAGTGCTGACAACAATTTTGTACTGTGCTGATGTAGGTGGCAGACAGGAATTCAGCCCCCTGCTATCCCCTCATGGCTTTCTTTACCCTTGAAGCAACTAATTCCAGATTTTTAATTTTTTTTTTTAATACATCCCCTATATATACTCTTGTGCACATTTTGTTTTCTGCTGTAAGGCTTTGTGGGTACCACAGAGATGATTTGTTTCTCTAGCAGGCAAGCTAGAGGAAAGCAAATTTTTCCTTCCCCTTTTTTAAAAAAAAAATATTTTTATTCCCCTCTATATGTTTGCTTGGCAGGCTAACAAAAAGGAAAAATGAGCATCTTTTGTGTCCTGGGAGACCCTGAGTGTTTGTCCAGGGAGAAAAGACTGGGAGAGCAATGCAGCACCTGCAAAGAAAATAATAGTGTGTGGATGTGAAGCTGGAAGCTCTGATATGGATGAAAGGAGGAGGTGTGCTGTACACTTTCCAGCAATGAAATCAGGAGGTGGGATTGTTTGTCAGGTTGGGCAAGGCCAACAAAATATTTCCTTGGCATAAGCTGGAAGTGCAGGACAGGCAGTTTCATCAGCACAGCCCAGCAGAAGTGCCCCTGTAAATAATAACATGAGCAGGCGACCTCCTGTCAGGGCCCTGAGTGCACCAGGGCTGGGTGTCAGAGCCCCTGGTGGCCTCCCTATTGATTTGGAGATGGGGATGAAGCAAATCCCCCATATCTTATGTTGTCCCTCTTTCCCTCTGTTGGATTTTGCTCCAGCCTGGCTAGAGCTGATCCTATTTCCCTTGGCAATGCATGTACTGCCAGTCCAGAGCACCTGACACCACCTCAGCTCAAGGAAGGGGGCATTAGGAGAAAAGGGGTTACTAATACTGTGTCTGCTGATTGCTCAGCTCCTTTGTAATGGCATTTTCTCTCCTGGGTGATAAATCCAGCTTTAACTGCCAACCTTTCGTGGCAGGGATCTCTCAGAGAGGGATGAGCTTGCCCAAAAAGTATCAACAGGGCAGTTGTGATTTTCCTTGCTCTGCAGTGTGGAATTGTGTCCAGGGGAATTCTTTGACTGACTCCAACTCCTGAACCTCTGAGTGCATGAAAGTCCCCCTCTGCACAGCTTTAATTTCTCTTTTTGAGATGGGACCCTTTAGATCTGCTTTTAATGATTAATTGAGAGATGTTGGGCAAGGTGTTTGCTCAGAGCAGTTTTCACCCTCTGCAAGGGCTGTGCCTGTCTACTGGGAACAGATTTTTGCTCTTTTTCCTTCTCTTTTTGTCTGGTTTAGAGCTGTGCTGCCTTTGATGAGGTCAGTGGCAGCTAAACCCACATTGCTGTCACATACCCACAGGGGATTCTGTGTATTTGAAGGGCACTTTAATATAACTACTACTATTATTTTGTAAATAAGTTTTTAACAAAATATATCTGGGCCTGAAATCTGCTTTGGTTGAGAGCCCTGTTCTGCCTCCCTTCTCAATATTTGCTTTTTGAATATCCCTCCCTTCTCATTTCATGCTCCCTGAAACATTCTGATGGTCCAACAGAGCAATGAATGGTGCTTGGGTGGGTTGTGTTGTGTTGTTGATTTGCTTTTGTTGTTTGACCTTTTTCTTTTCCTCTCTTTTATTATTTCCTTCCCCTCAGTCTGTGCTGGCCCCTCACTTAACAGTGTGAAGAATGTGCTCAGTCATCTTCCTGCAGGTCTGCTTTTCCAGGTACCCCTGCTATGGCAGGGGTTTGAACAAGATGATTGTTAATGTCCCTTCCAACCCAAGCCATTCTAGGATCCTGAGACTTCCCATGTTCAGTTCTGGCTGCAGCTGGAAATGGGGTGGGAAGTAGAGCCTGTGACAGGACATTCTTGCTCCACAGAGAAGACCTTTAGGAAACCCTGTGTGTGCTGTCAGTTTGCTTCACCTTTGACTGATCCTCTCATCTCAGGTCTGCCACTATCTGCCATTCCCTCCTCCCACTATTTGGGAGGGAGGAAGGCTTGATATACTCAACTTCTTTTTGCTAATTGAGGAAGAACCAGGGCAGGAGGACTCTCAGTCACCCACAAGTCAGAGAAACAGATTTCTACCTGGTGGGCTCTGAGCTGTCCGTGTATTTATGGCTTTGAGATTGCTTCTGTGAAGAAACTGAAATTCATGTGTGTGGGCAAGGAGGCAACAACTGCTTATTCAGCAGGGAAACAATTAACCAGCTGCAGTGCCTCAGGAATTCACGGGGAGTACATTTCCAGAGTTGCATCCATGCTTATGGCATTAGAGGAAGCAGCTTGGGACAGGATCCCCACCCTCTGGAGATCCTTGGCCCCCAAAGAGGGTTGTGAGCAAGGGTGGGCCAAACTTACTCATCGTCTGGTATCTGAAGCATTGCTCTTGTGGCACAAAAGATTTAATTAGAGAGTTTGTTTAGCACTGGAGGGGATTTATGGCAGTTGTGACAAGTCTAAGTTGACAAAAGGGCCCAATAAACAGAGATGAATCGTTAATTATTCTGGTGCGAGATTTCCTCTTGTAGCAGCGTTTTATCAAAGTCAGCGAGGGCCTCAGAGCAATGAACAAAATAAATTGGAGGCTGGTAGGAACTGAGGCTTTGGTCTGCTCACACGATGCTTTAGGGGAAGTCCTTGGTGTCAGGCAGAGGGCAGGTCCCCTGGAGAAGGCCAAGATGAAAAAAAATGGCAATAAAAAGGTATAACCACTTCTAATGTGTAGAAAACCTGAATCCCACAGTGGGAGGTGACTGTTTGCAAGGAGTACCACTGCCTGCTGGAGTGAGAAATGTTGCATTGAAGGGAGCTTTCCCAGAAGAGGATGATGCAAACCTGAGTCCAAAGTACCTGCAAGCACTCTGCCATGGATCCCTTCTCCTGTGTCAGACTGGTGTTGGCAGAGACAGCCCATTCCCACCTGGTGCATGGAGAAACCTGGCATGATTTAGATGCGAAAACTCAGACTGGGGCCAGAATAATCCTGTTTTGACTCTGTGTTTGCCCTTGAAACCAAGTGGTATGACAAAAACAAGGGCTCTGGGTCCTGGCAGGCAGAGTCCCAGGTCTTGTCCTCCAGCTCCCAGGAGCTGCTCCATGGTCCGTAGCGGACAGGGGTGAGATCATGGAGCTTGTGGTCCTGCCAAGGTCACTCAGTTCCCTGCAGCAGGATGCATTTGCCCCGGGGGAAGGTAATCCATCAAAACTGCCTCCTCCCCACCCCTTGTTTTGTCTCCTCTGCTGATGGATTAGTCCTGTAGCTCGGCTTCCCTGGGCACAGCTGGAGCCCAGCGCAGGGGAAGCTGCTTGTATTCAGCTTCTTTCCTGACTTTCAGTCCAAATTTGAGTTTCTTTGCTAAACAGGTTGGATTTTCTGGCAGATTTGCAGGGGTTGTGGAGAGTGAGTATCTTGACAGATCTGGAAGCCTTTTTCCCATGTTAAAAAGAGTGAGTTTTGTTCCTTGTTTATGCGGGGAGAGCTGGGCTCTGCATGTTAAGCGGCTGCTGTACAGCCACGTCTTGTCACTAGGGGTCAGGGAAACGCAGGGAAACGGGAGCTGTCCCCGAAACTGCATCCCCTGGCAGGAGGGCAGAGGGTGGGGGCTTTCAGGACCCCACCTGATCCCGAAAATCAGGAGTGGATGCTGGATCCCTGTCAGTTCTGGGAAAGCGTGGCTGTGCTCAGTGAAGCAGCTTCTCAGCTGGACCTTCCTGGTCAGGCTGTTTCCCATGAGAAGCACCTCCAGTTCCTTTGGTGTGCTCCAAAGCATTCCACAGCTGGGCCACGCTTGCACTGAGGTTGTCCCTCCAGCCAGATTGCTGGAGATCATGGAATCGTGGGGTGGAAGGACATTCAAGATAATCTCATTCCACCCCCTGCCATGGGCAGGGACACCTTCCACCAGCCCAGGTTGCTCCAAGCCCCATCCAACCTGGTCTTGGACACTTCCAGGGATCCAGGGGCAGTCACAGCTTCTCTGGGTACCCTGTGCCAGGGCCTGCCCACCCTCCCAGGGAATAATTTTTTTCCCAATATCCCATCTGAATCTCTGCTCTTAGTTTAAACCATTCCCCCATGTTCTCTCAGAAGAGACTCAGTTAAAAGTCGTGTTCCCCAGATCATTTGGCTGTCATGACTGTTTTCAAGTCCTGCAAGTCCTTGGGTTTTATTCCCAGCTTTCCAATTGCAGGAAAGCAGTAAGATTACCCTGAGGTGGGGACAGGAGAGGGGCCTTGGGTGTGGATGTAAAGGTGAGTCTGTCTGTACAGACCTTTTACTGGGCAGGATTAGAGAAGGTTGGGAAGCTTTTGGGCATACAAGCCCCTTTGATCATAACTAGAAACATCAGGGTTCCAAGCCAAATGAGTTGAGAACAGTTGCTCAGAGATTAGGGAGGTATTTAACACATGTGGATGTTTCAGAAGGATGGAGGGACCATAAAATACAGGAGATGGTGAGAGGTGAGTGGAGAAAAAATGTGCTAAGGCAGCAATTTCCTTGGAGACACAGGCAGCTTATGGGTCATGGAACATGATGAGGTGCTAGAGGGCACAGTGACCAACTCCAGGAGCTTTGCTCTGTGGCAGAGTTGTGAATTTTGTTTCCTGGTTTTGCCTTTGGGCAGCATTTCATAGTAATATTTTTCTTTTTGTCTGAGCAGAGCTGAGAGGGCAGAGGGAGTGATTTTTTGGGGTTATTTTTTTTGGTGATAACTTGTCCCCCACTGACTGCTGTGTGGGCTTGTCTCTCAGATTGTCTGTGGGGGTGTGTTTGGGTGCTCAGCTCCATCTCCAGCCTTCCCAGGAGGGTGATAGGTGAGCCAGGGAAAATGTGGAAGCACATTGCTGGAAGCACAGGGTCATATCCAGGCGTGGAGTGTGGTGTATTGGGAGCTGCTGGAGGTACATTGGCAAGCTTTGCATCTTCCATAGTGCAGAACCTGATACAGAAACTCATGATATTCCTGTCAGGTGCAGCGCTGATTTTTTTTTCCTTGTTAGTGTTAAACATGCTCTTTTGATGAGGTTACTCTCTTATTTACATTTCCACCTCTTTTCTCCCCAGCCTAATGAGTTTGTGCTGCTTCTTACAAACTGAATTCCTCTGCTTTGCTTGTTCTTGCTATTAGTGGGAAGGACCACTGCCCCATGCTGCCTGCACTGTTTGTTCAAAGCAGGATCAGAATTAATGGGAAGATTGTGTACGTGGCAATCTTAAGAACCCAAAATGCAACTGTGCCTCACCTGTCGGGAGCAGCAAATTAGATAACGTAGCATCCTGCCTCCAGGTCTGGGGATAAAGAATTCCTGTGGCAGGCACAGCAAGGAGGGGGGAGATGAAATGCTGCAAACTGTCAAAGATTCACAGACTGAGCTGGGAAGTTTGTGGATGTGCTACAGCAAAATGGGGCTGTGTGTAGTTCCAGCCACCTCCCCTCCCTCCTGCGATAGCTGTGTCTTGCTTGGAAGGGCTTTGGGAACCCAAGCCATTCTAGGATCCTGAGACTGCTGACATCGCTCTGGGAGGCTGTTGAAGGTTGTCTGAGCAGTCCCTCGAACTGACCTTGGAAATCGGTGCTTGGTGAAGGAGAAAGGCAGGTGGTTGTTTATGACCTGTAGTGTAAAGTCACTGGTGCTGTGAGCTCCTGGGGGACAGTGCTTTGGTGACATCAGCTGTCCTGTGTTATTGTCTCAGAGCCAATGTTCCGTGGCAAGAGAACTTTCACTGGGTGCTGCTGTCACCTGCTTGAGGCACCACTATGAAGAGTGAAGATGTTGGTGCTAGAGTTGTAGTGCTGGGAAGAAGGGTCTCTCTGGGAAAGGAATGAGATTGTTTTCTGGAAGAGGGTAAATTTAGGTTATATATGAGGAAGAAGATTTAGATGGGATATTGTGAAGGAATTCTTCCCTGTGAGAGTGGGCGGGCCCTGGCACAGGTTGCCCAGAGAAGCTGTGGCTGCCCCTGGATCCCTGGAATTGTTCAAGGCCAGCTCAGATGGGGCTTGGAGCAACCTGGCCTAGTGGAGGTGGCCCTGGCCATGGTAGGGAGTTGGAACTGCATGATCTTTAAAGTCCCTTCCAACCCAAATCATTCTGGGATTCTGTGTCTTGTAGGATTTCTTTCGGCTGTGAGCCTCTCAGGAGGTCCTTGTCCTTGGAGGGCCTGGTGTTCACATTGGTCACAGAAAGCCAAAGTGAGGAGTAGGAGTGTGCCCCACATGGGGAGACAATGCTTGTTTGTGGGATGGGAAGGTCTCCCATGTGAAGATATATTGGGGAGTCCACCTCTGACGTATCACCAGGCTCAGGAGAGCTCAGCTATGGTGCTTTCTGCTCCTCAGCCAACAGCTTTGGACAAACTGCCTGCAAAGTAGAGGAAGAAGGAACAGCTCATTCAAGTGGAACTGGTACAGGAACAGACCCAGTGGCCAAGGGCAGAGCAAGAGGGAGAACAAAACAGGAACTTTTCTCCCCAAACTCCTATTCCTGTTGTGATAATAAAAAAGCATGAACAGCTCCAGGGCACATGGGACATACGACATTGCCCACTGTGGCAGCAAGAACTAAAATCAGGAGGATCAAAAGCAACCCGTGGGCAGTAAAAGCACCATCACTCAGCAAAGAAAGGGTTTTTCTCCAGCTATTGATCAGCAGTTCACAATGAGTGCCCCGCATGGGAATAAGCACAGGTGATGCCGCAGACCTGAGCCCGCCCTGGAGGCCACGAGCTCTGTGGTGACTCAGCTGTGTCTCCTGATGCTCAGGGGGGCAGGTGGAGCTGGTTCACTCAAGCCTGGTGGCCACAGGTGCTTTGAATCAGCAGGGCACAGCCATGAGGGGGCTGAGAGTGCCCTGCCTCAGCAACTGCTGGGGAATTCAGGCTTCTTGTACTGAGCAAATTCAGTGGAAGGAGGGAAGAAGAGCTGCGATATTTTAAAAGAACTTGCAGTTTTGGGTGCCCTCCAGGTGCCATTGCAGTTCTCCAGTGCACAGAGTGAGAGCCCATCCACTGAGTAGTCAGGTATGTGTTACCCACCCCATCTGCTGGGTAAATTTGGGATCTGAATTGTTCCTTCTGGTGCCTGGGTGTGGACTTGCAGCACTGTGCTCCCGTTTGGCTTAGTGGTGCATAACTTTCATCAATTAATGCTGTAAAACACTTGCATGATGGGCTACCAACCAGAAAAATCTGAGTGTAGGTGCTGTGGGTTTGAGTCATGTTTTGTGTGGGGTTCATTGACAGAAGTCAGTGGAGAGAAGGTTTTTTTACTGTCTTTGTGGTACCATCTTCTGATGAAGTTTGAGTGATAACCTGAGATCTTCTCCAGGTTTAGTTTAAGAGAAAGACATACGAGGTTGGCTTTTATTTCACTTGCCTTTGTTTACACTGCTGGGAGATTCAGCTCTGCTTTAGTGTGTGGAATTGTGGCTTTACCTTACAAAGCTCCAGAAAAGGTATTTTAGAGCTTGCAGGGAGCTTCAACAAAGTGGGGAACAGGCCAGGGTCCTTCCCCTCTTTGCCCCGTGCCGGTGTTCACTGTGCACAACCCCCCTGTCTTATTTTCCAAATCACTGTAACCACTGATCAAGTCTGCCATGTCAACAAAAAGCATGAAGATCTCTGCTTTCTGCTGAGGCAGAACGAGAATTTGTGGCTCAGGCATTACTGAGATGTTAGATGTGGAAATTATGACCACTCTGTCAGATTGGCTGGATAATTTTTACTCCTAAGCCTTCCACCAAGATGATTTTCAGTGCTTGGAAATCAGTCTTCCTCTGCAGAGCTGTCAGTGTCTCCCAGCTGTGTCAGTGTGTGCTCTAACAAATGTGTGTGTATATATGATACAGCTATTTCATCATCATTCCCTGCACTCCTCCAGACACCTGGGAAGCTTATCTTAAGTGCACCTCTCCTCTCCCAGGGGTCACTTTTGTTAATTCATTTTTTGGTTTGTTTTCCAGTAGTGTAGAAAACCTCTATAATAAGCTGCTTGTTATTTTTGGGTTGTTTTGGTGGGTTTTTTTTCCCCCAGATCCTGTAGACACACAGAGAGGGAGAAAGATTTCATGTTCTGAGCAGATTATGCTTGACATGGGTGGGGGGAGGCTTTATCTGTAGAGGTAGGGAAACTGAATGAAGGAGAAATCAAGAGGTGTTTAAGACCTAATTCTCAGCAAAAAGTTTCTATCCTCAAAAAATCCTACTGGAGGAGTTTTTGCCTTTGTTTCTTGCAGTGAAGGTGAGCTGTGAGTCTACAGTTGCCTCATCTTTTTGGATCTGCTTCCCGACTGATTTGGGTTCTATTATTAGTAGCTGATGTGCTGGTAGAGTCACTCTCCTCCTAACTCTGCTAATTAATCAATGCCCCCCGTGACAGCTCTTGACCATTAAATAATATTCATTAGTATCCAGACCCCAACAGTATGGATGAACCCATCTATCTTCATTAGCTCTTGGATTTCAACATCAGGAGCAGGAGCCAAAAGGGACAGTAAAAGGGCAATTTCCTTCCTCATGCCAGTGAAAACTGACCTTGATATTTTTCTTTCTTTCCCTCCCTGCCCCTTCTGTGTTGGTGAAAGGAGAAAATGGGCAGTAGCTTTAGCTCCTCTCCTTATCCCAAGTTACTCTCCTTAGGGGAAAAGGAGACAGGATGCTCTTTAAAGGTAATAAATAACATATGATTATCCTCATTTTGTGAGTAATCTGAGAATGTCTCGTGGGTCACTAAGGAAAGAAAGTGAAGATCAATACTTATTGATGCCTGAATTACCTTCCTTCATAGTAAAAATTAACTTTGCCAGTGGTGGAGCTGCCTCTGCCCACAGGTAACCCAAAAGTGGCCAAACCTGTGTATACACAACCTCGGAAGCAGGAAGGAGGAGTTGCACTTCTTGGAAGTGTTTCCTGACCCAAGCAAACATCTGGTGTTTTCCTGGGAAGCCACAGCTACGTGCTCACCCTTGCTCCCCAAACTGGGATGGTATCACTGTCCTTGCTCCTCTGTGAGGTTATTTCCTGAATATTCCTGTAACACGGCAAATATTGTGTCGTGTTGGGAAGTCACGTAACTTCCTTCCTGCCAGGTGAATCTGTCCTGAAGCAATTCCAACTTTTGTCAGATTACTATGATTTAAAGGACTAAAAGGACTCTTGAGAGGCCTCCTGAGATGCTGAAATTTCCCCGCTGCTCTTGGATTATACGATGTGGTCCTCCAATCCATCAGCATTGTGGGAGTGGTGGATTTGGCTTCTATTAACAACTCCTGTCTCCTTCCTTCATGGAAAGGGTGGTCAGGTGTTGGAAGGGGCTGCCCAGGGAGGTGGTGGAGTCCCCATCCCTGGAGGTGTCCAGGGGATGACTGGCTGTGGCATTCAGTGTTTTGGGTTGTGGGACAAGGTGGGGATCAGACACAGGGTGGACTTCCATGGTCCTGGAGGTCTTTTCCAACCTAAATGATTCTGTGTAGTGTGTCCTTTCCTGCTGGTGTGGGAGGAAAAAAAGAGAATAAAGGCCCAAACTAGAAGGAGTGTGCTGGCTGAACAGCTTTGCTGCTCCCTCCAGGAGTTGTGCATCATGTCCAGGTGTCTCTGTGGGGCACAAAGACCCTCTGGCCATCACAGACCATGGCAGTCTGTGGGGCAGGGAATCTCTGTGTGCTCCTTTGACCTTCTGAGGCACGGTTACCACACCCCAAGGATGACCTGGGGCAGGGATTGTGCAGTGGATAATCTCACTGAGTCTCTCAGACCTGCTTGGGCCTCGCCCCCTGCGCTGCTGTGGTTGCTGGAGATGAACAACAGATGGTATTTTTGCAGCTTTTTATTTTTTGGCTTTTGTGATTTGCTCGCTGGTTTTCCAATAGTGTTCCTGGAATTATTTTTTCCCCCTCTTCCTGTAGATCTTAACTTGGATCCACCTCCCTTGATATGTGTGTGTGTTTGCTGAGAAGCTGAAAATCAGTCGTTTGCCTGAAGTCACCACTGTAAGTTATTTATACAATGATTAGTTAAAGCTTCAGCTATTTAATGCAACCTTTAAATCACGTGTCCACCATCAGCTACTGGTCACATAAAACTTCACTGAGTGGTATATATCACTTACTGTTTTTCTCAATATGTGCATATATTTAATTTTCTGCATACCTCACTCTTCTTTTTTTTTGCTGAGGAAACAGTAAATTGAGGGGTTTCAGAAGGTGTTTTATTGCATGGCTGTCAGTGAATTACTTGTAAAGGGAACATGGAATATAAAAATACATCTTGCAAGGAAGTTGCTCTGTTGTATGAATCCTATCTACATGTTAGAACAGACTCAAACCTTAAATGTACTTTCACAATATAAGTAGGTATTAAGGGCTCTCCCAACCAACCAGCTTTGGATGTTCAGCCTGGTTGGGTTTGCTTCTGGTTTTTATCTCTTCTGCCTCAATTTGTGAAACAATAAGTGCCTTGTACTGGGGGTTCAAAACTGTACCTGTCAATGCTTGAATTCAAAGATACAGTAAAAATTTAATGTTTTCAATTTGGCTCAGAAAGCCATGTTCTTAAGCTTAGCAAAGGAAACGAAACTTGGAAGAAATGTAGTTAGAAAATGTAGTGCTAAAGTCTAATGAACTTCATTTTTGGAAGAAGTGGGAATTTAAAGGAGCAAAACAGGATTCTGTCTGCATTTGCAAGTGAAGCAGCAAGAGAATATTCCAGCTGTGGGAGCTGGGCTGTGCCCAAACCAGCATAGATCCTTGAAGTGAAGCATTTGGGTAACCTTCTCTCACTCCCTGTGGTCAAAAGAGATGGTTTGAATGAGCCTGGAGGGGTGATTTGGGTCCTGTGTGTGTTGAACCAGTCCATGACCTCAGCTGGAGCTGGGAGCAAGGAGCTTGGAATTTGGCAGGCTGAGTGCTGACAGTGGTTGGGGAGTGCCAGGCTGGCATTTCTGCCACCCTCTGGGAAACAGCTGGCAAATTTGGAGCCCCATCTGCTTAAGGGATTAAATAGAAAGGAAGGAGAGTGTTGCTTGTGAATTTGTGCTCATGGGGCCTCACCTGCTCTGAGGTGCAGACACAGCCCCTCCTTGGAGTAGCTCTTTCCCAGCCCAAATATGGGGTCAGCACTCCTCTCTCTTGCTTTAACCTGGTTACAAGGACTAGAGGAGGGAATAAAAGGAAAAGGCAAGGTTGGGGAATGGCAGGAGAAGGCTCTTGATGGGCAGAGTGTGTTGCTGGGTCGACTGCCCACCTGACCCTTCCCAGGGCTAACAATGCTTTCTCTGACTCCTGACTGCTCACTGCAGCTCATTCAGTTTGGAAGAGCAAACCTGAGAACAGTGGTGACTGAGGGAAGGGAAAATACATATTTTAGATCATCCTCCTGTGTCCCAGCAGGATTTCCTTCACCCTCTTTGGATCTGGTTGCTGTGTCAGTACCCTGCTGCTCTGCATTCCCTTTGCCTGAGGTTTGGTGGATGCTGAGGTCTCCTCTTTGACTCAAGTTTGGGATTTTTCTCATCCTGGAAGCAAATCTGCTACTCATTCCTGTGGCAATAAGCTTCAGGCAGAGTTAGCTGCTGCTGTCACTACACCTCTGTTTTAGCCTGTGCTGTAATTAGGTCATTAATGAAATACTCCCTGAATATTTCCTTGTCCCCTTTTTTGAAGTAAGGATGGAGTCAGACTTCCATTTGGCTGAACTGTACTTGGTGGGGCTGAGTAATAAAGACACAGTGGCAGGTAAAGGTGATGCAGAGTTTTACCTCTTGTGTCCTCCCATGCAGCTCTGAGTACTTTACTTCAAATCTCATTATAAAGAGGGGGCTTGACCTCTTTTTGATTGCAGTTAAAAGCAGTGTAGCCCCTTCCCATCACTGGTATGGCACAAGAAAAGGGAAGAACCCATGGACTTCAATGAACCTTTCCCAGGTGTAAGTGAGCTGCTGCTGTATCTAAAGTTCACAGTGAAAGACTACTACTCAATACATTGTATTTAACTTTGCCCAATTCCATTCCCTTTTCCTGCAGCGATAAAACCACTATTGCTCTTTCATCTCTCCCCATTTCTTCCCAAGTAGGTTCTGTGAAAGTGGTGTTTGGGGGCAGTAAATCACCAAATGGAAGCCTGCATTCATAAAGTGCTTTATGCCTCCCTCCATCAATATTTCAACGTGCAGCACAGACACCAGCATTTCATTTTAATTACACTGCAAATTTCCCTGTTGTGGAAGAAAGCTGAACTCTGCAAGGCAGCCCAACCCCATCCCCTCCTTGCCATGGGATCTCTGCAACATCCAGTAATCCATGGGTTTTGTTCATCTGACCCACTACGTGTATCTCCCACAGGAGGGACAGTTCCAACTGGGCTGAGTCGGGCCTGGCTCATTCCTTTCTTGCTGGGGGGTGAAAAGAGTTCTTGGGTATATCTGGGAGCTGGCAAGTTGCCTGGAGCCTCCAGCGGGCAGGAAGGGTGATCCAGCACAAACAGAAGGTTTGGGAAGATAGGCTCTGACAGTGATTAGAGGCAAGGGAAGGCTTCCCTGCTGCAGCAAGTGTCACATTTTTTAAAGCTCTCCTTTCAGAGGTTGCATTAGTTGCAAGGACTGTTTCCATCTGCAGAAGACACAGAACGTGACTGAGATGTGCAGGTCACTGAATAACCCCAGGAAGTCACCCTGTGCTCTTGTGTAGCCTTTTTTTGGGAGGTTTAAGAGATGGCCACCTGCAACTGAGTGGAAATACAGGACACGATATATTGTTTACCAAATTAATGTGTCAAACTGCAAAACTCCTTGCCAGAATCGCAGGGTTGGAAAGGACCTTAAAGCTCATCTTGTTCTACCCCCTGCCATGGGCAGGGACACCTTCCCCTAGCCCAGGTTGCTCCAAGCCCTGTCCAGCCTGGCCTTGGACACTTCCAGAGATGGGGCAGCCACAGCTACTCTGCCCAACCTGTGCCAGGGCCTGCCCACCCTCCCAGGGAAGAATTCCTTCCCAATATCCCATCTATCCCTGCCTTCTGGCAGTTGGGAAGCTGTTCCCTCTTGTCCTGTCCCTCCATGCCTTGTCCCAAATCCCTCTCCAGCTCTCCTGGAGCCCCTTTAGGCACTGGAAGGGGCTCTCAGGTCTCCCTGGAGCCTTCTCTTCTCCTGGTGAACATCCCCAACTCTCCCAGCCTGGCTCCAGATCAGAGGGGCTTCAGCCTTTGGAGCATTTCGTAGCTGATACTGCTGAGTCTGCCCCCAAACCCCCCAGGAGATGCTGTCAATGTACAGCATTCACAGGTATGTGAGCTGGGATAAAAATGCACATGACAAAATGCTGCAGGAAAGGCAGGGGTCCCCTAATGCAAAGGAAATATGTCCCTCGTGGTGGTGCTGTTCCATCATTGTCAATTAGCAGGAGTGTTAAATCCGTAGCAGCTGGTGTGGGGTATGATTGGAGAGAGGGCACTAAATTGGATGGTTTATCAGTGTAATTCAATATGACAATTTCTGTGGTCGCATCCTGAAGACAGTGGGAAAGGTGGGGAGAGGGAGCAGTGCCTGTGACACACACAAATGCTAACTGGAAGGGAAAGAGGCATTCATTTCTTGTTAGCACATACAGAAGTGAATGCACTGATTTATGTAACTTCCCAAAGCCTGGCTGCTCGCAGGATTCTTAAAACACATATCCAAATTAAGATGTCACGGTGCAGATAAATTGCTCAGTGTGGAAACTTTGTTTGCAAAGTCAATGTTTTTCCAACAGCTTATTTAAAAGCCCTTAAAACCCCCCAAACTAACTGTGTGGAAGAACAAGTATCTCTGTGTAGCTGCTTTGAGGCCCAGGAGATGGCTTGAGGCAGCTGTGTCAGGATGTCACAACAGCCCAGTCTTGCAGGGACAGGGGTTGGCATCTTTGGCCATGGACTCATTAAAATTAATTCAAGTCCAGACAGCACCAAAGAAATGATTTAACAAATGAATCACCGTCCCTATCACAGCAATTTGGGATTCTGTAACAGAGGGCTACACCTTTCAAGCTGACATGGGGAGTGTGGGATGTGTTTTGCTTCACGCAACATCTTAATGCAGCATTTCCTCTGCGAGGGAAGGTGTGGAAAGTAAAGTTAAAGCTGTGATCTGTTTTTTTCCCCCCTCTCCTTAGGATTGGTGTCTCCCTTTTACTCAGAGTCATGGCAGACTTGCAGAGAGGAGCTCTCAGGTGGTGTTATCCATGGGGGAATGGGCATTTTCCTACTTTGTATGGATGTGCAATGCTCAAGCTGTGTTAGGGCAAGAATAGTTGCTCTATTTTCTAGGACCTCCTTGATGTTCCTCTAAAAGAGCTCTCCAGAAATCCCACTTATACAAAAATGAATCTGTTTCTAGTGACAGGAGATGGGGAAGTGCAAAGCTGAGTGCCCTGAAATAAGGTTGATGTGCAGAAAAACTGTAACAGGGCAGAAGACAAGTCTTCATCTGCAAGCCTGGAGAGTGTCATGTGAGCTGGGAGCTCTTAGGAGGGTGTGCCTTGGGATCAAAGCTAGATACAGCACCAAAACCCATCTCTGAAGAGGTGGGAATGGCAGTCCCAGTAGGGACATGCCAGGTGCTGGATGGGTTAGCAAGGAACATTTCCTTGCATTGTGTTGAGATAACACAGACCATCCTAACAACCAGTGGTCTTGAACAGGAGAGTTTAAAAAGGGCTGGAATTTACCTGTCCTCACGGGACAGGAATGCTGGGAGGTTTGGGTTGATTTGGAGGATAAAAGAGGAGTCTGGATGGGCAGAGTTATTTGCCAAGTTATTGCCCTTTGCTTGTGGTGCTGTAAGTCAGTCTTAAGGAACCTGTGGCTGATGAACATGTGTGATTGTACTTGTGTAGTCAGCAAGGGGTTTTGGGGCTTTTTATGTGGACCCTGAAAACAGGATTATTAGAAAGGAAAAAAAGGAACGTGGTGTTGTTTTCCCAGCTTCCACTTTCCAAAGAGACACTGGCACATCCTGGTGCAGCACAGAAATAAGCAGGAGGGATCAGCTTTCCTGGTTACGGGTTTGCTGTCCTTGGACCCTGTTTGAATACACCACCCCAGAGTTGTTTTGCATTTCACCAGGGAGTCTTTTGTCTAAAGGGCATCGCTGCTACAGCAAAGCGGAGCTGTCCCTGCCCCTGCTTTCTCCAGTGGATATCACATTTCATTACCCTGATGAGCCTGAGCGAGTTCTCCCGGTCGTGTTAATTTACCCACGGGCCAGCCCGTGTCATGTCCACAAGAAGCCTGTGACATTTTCCAGCCTCCCCCATCCCTCCCGGTTCTGAAACCTCAAATAATCATCACAGTCTTGTCCCTTTTCCTGCTTATTGCTTCTGAAACAGAGGAGCTGAGATGCCCCAGTGCTGACCCCCTTGCTGACCGCCTGGAAGAGGTGTTTGCATTTTGGGGCTCTGTGTGTGCCCAGTGGAGCTGCCAGGGCTCAGGGCAGGGGCAGCACAGGGAAGGGCCTTTGCACGACCTCAGTCTTTGCAGCTTGGAGCTCCTCAGTGAAAGGGAAAGTGGGGTGGCTGTTTGGGCATCACAGCCTGCAACTTCCACTGATCTCTGCTCTGGGGGAACCAGGGACAGCACCCAGGGAATGGCTGGAGCTGTGTCAGGGCACGGGTAGGTTGGATCTCAGGAAAAGGTTCTTCCCCCAGAGGGTGGTGGGCACTGACCAGGCTCCCCAGGGCAGTGGGCACAGCCCCAAGGCTGCCAGAGCTCCAGGAGGGCTTGGATGATCCTATTGGGCAGAGGGTGTGACTCCTGGGGATGGTCCTGTGCAGGGCTGAGGGTTGGACTCGATGAGCCTGTGGGTCCTTTTCAACAGATTCTGTGATTAGTACAGTGGTCTCGTGTTCGATGCCCTTGCCCATTGTTTTTTATCCCCCAAAGCATGGGTGCATCCCTAAGGAAAGGACCACATAGCATTGGGCAAGGAATACTTTAAACCCAGGATCTGGACACTGCCCTGTTCCCAAGCTCCCTGCAGGCAAGGCACAGAGGAAGGATTTAAAATTAGATGCATGGGGGCAGGTGAGAAGTAAACTATTTGTGTCTCCAGTGTGGTGCTGCTCCTTCCCCACCTCTTCAGTTTGATCTGTGTTTTGGATTGTGTTGGTAGTACTGAAGAGTTTGGGCTGTTTTCCAAAAGGCTGGGATGCAGAAGTGTGAGGTGGGGTGGTTGGGCACTGCCCAGGCTCCCCAGGGCAGTGGGCATGGCCCCAAGGCTACCAGAGCTCCAGGAGGGTTTGGATGATCCTGTGGGGCACAGGGGGGGATTGTTGGGATGTCTTTGCAGCGCCAGGAGCTGGACTGGATGGTTCTGGTAGGTCCCTTCCAGCTCTGGATATTCTGTGATTCTATGAGGTGTGCTTCTGCATGTATCACAAGCAGCACTGGGGCGTATTCTTTTTCCTTTAGATAATGAAAATCTTGCTTTAACTAGTGATACCTTTACATGATGATAATTTTGCTGTTCCAGTAGTGCTGAGGTCGAGTTATTGAAAAATCAATGGTGTTTGTATCAGCCTAAACATAAGGACAGGTATTAATTTCTCAAGAAGTAAAGCAAGCTCTGACAGGATAGAGCAAATTAGCTACTGCTTATCGGTACTTTTGAGAGAGATGAGACTCGCTCTTCCAAAACACTTCTGTGCTTATGTCCCTCATCAAACCATCCCAAGAAAGCAATTCAATGCTTTGCAAGGCTGTAGCTGTTCTTTGTGCTCTCCAGTGGTTATTAGGCCTTTTGGGTAAGTACAGTTCTCCGTATTCAGGTCTCTGAGAGAAAAGGTTAATGCACATGGGCTCATAACCACCACTCTGGAGGCACTGAGAGGCTTTGTGTGGAGCACACAAGAGCCTTGGTCACGTGCAGATGAGGGCACTTGCACATGGAGAACCACTGGCTGATTGAAAAAGACTTTCAGGGTAAGTGTGTGAAGGGGCCTTTGAATGGGGCTGGCTGTAACACAAAGATGTTGCTGCAGAGCTCTTTGGCAGGAGGAAAGAGGCTCCCAGGAAGAATTGGTTGTGTGTTGTATCAGAGATGAGGGGTCAGGGATTGGAGTAAGTGGATCTCGTTGTAAATGGATCAAAGAGAGCACGATACAGAAACTAGAGCAAAAGATAATGACAGGTAAGAGTAACCACTAATGAAACGTGGAGCTCTGAACACTTCAGATAGTGTGAAGAAGGTCCAGGAGCTTCCCTGAGCCCTAAATAACCAGGCAGCTGAGGTGTGTCCTCCCAGGTGGAACTGGTAAGGGAGGAGACGTCAGTACAGGTGGGAATTTGCCAGGGATGCCCAGATACTCATGAAGGAAAGGCTGGTACCTGTTCAACTTGTGCACTGGTGGCTGACCTGTTGCAGCAGGTGGCTGAATTACAAGAGGCAGGTAACAGGCTGTGCTGTGTTAGAGGGGCTGAAACAGAGTCAGATAACGTGGCTTTGCAACCATCCACCTCCCATGGATCCCACTGACACTTTAGACCCTGGTGCCCTACAAAAGCAGGGCTCCTATCCAACCTCCAACATTCACACCAAAACCAGAGGTGAAGCTTTAAAGGCTTTAGATGTCCACATGCAAGGCCAACAAGGAGAAGGTGGTAACTGAGGAGGATGTTTAGGGTGTCCTGACTGAGGCCACCTTCTGAGGTGTCTGCCTGTGCCTCCAGGAGCCTGTGATCCTGACCTCAACCCTTCATCAGCTGCTTGAGAGCTGGGGGACATTAGCACACCTTTCTGGGCCAAAGTAAGACCTCCCTCAGCCTGAGCAGAGCCAGATGATCTTCAGATGCTCCCAGCCTGGCCAGGAGCTGCTGTGGTGGGTGAAGCAGGGCTTGTTAAACAAGTGCTGCTCAGCTTTGCTCTAAAGAGAAGAAGCTGATTTAACAGGGCTATAGGACAGCCAGGTCTCTGTTATTTCAGAGTATTGGCGCTTCCAAGGCTGAGCACTAAAAGCTCTTCATTTTTATTTCAACTGCTAATTGAAAATCAGCTGGTTTGTCTTGTTCTCTCTGCTGCCCCTTCCCTGTTCCCTCTCCCATTCCCCTCGATGGGATAAAAGCCGTTAATGTGACACCCTGCACAATGTGTTAGTCAAAAAGTGGCACAAGGCCAGGCTTTCACTTGTGGTTTATTAGTTTAATTAACCAGGGTCTTGCAAATACTTCTTTGTGAGGCAGAAATGAGAGAATCTAATGTTTCTTGGGCTGGATCCTTCCATCATTTTTAGCCACCTGGTGAAGGCACCAAGGTAAAAACTTGGCTTCTGTGATTAACCTTGACTGAATTCAATAATACCTCAGAGTTGTATTATTGCTGACCTTGTGTTTTCCTACCTTCTCATCTTTCTAATTTGTCTTTTCTTCCTGCCTTTGCAGTAACAATCAGAAGTGTTGGGGGGAAAAAATAAATCTGCTGCTTTGTTGGAGAGCTCCTCTACTTGCAGTGATTTTTAAATTTTATTTTTTTTCCCAGTATATTTCTTTGTGTTTTTCTTGCATTTGTGCACACAAGCATTTGCATGAGAATAGCTACTTAAGAGTTGCTTGGAGGTGACCTTGTCATTTTATTTTATTTTTTTTCCAAATGAATTTGTGATTTGCTGATCGTGCCAGTCATCAAGATAATTTGGTATTTGTTCACACAAATTTGTGTGCCATTTTAGGAGATGATCTTGACATGGTTTGTGAGAAAAGCAAGTGTGGAAGCTGAGATGTCCACAAAGAAAAGTCCAGGTGCTGCCTGGGTTTATTTTCAGTGATTTGCTGTTCTTTTTTTCTTCTTCTTTCTTCTCCTCCCCCATGTTGTTGCTAATGTGATGTTCTCTCATAATTTCGGTCTATGCTGCTGAAGGGGCCTGGATTATTTTGGGTGAGGCATGAAACAGAGGATCTGAGAACTCACAGTGGTCTCTAAAGCCTCTGGCATCTCTTCAGAATAAACTACAGGGTTTTGTTCAGGGGTATTTGTGGGGCCGCAGCAAAAATCTTGTAGATCAAATGTCAATAATGCCAGATCTAAAAATGCTTTAAGGATTTTGAACACTTCAGCCCTGTTGCAATTCCAGTTTTGGGGTAAATACCATGTAAAAGTGTTATTTATTATTGAAATGTTGCACTCTTCTGCTTCCTTTTCCTTCACTGATCCCTAACACCACACACAGTTCCTGTTGTCCACCCTGGAAGGTGGTGGCAGTGATCTTTTTTGTGACTTTCTAATGATCATGAGGATAATGATTGGGTTTTTAAAGGGAAAATATTGATTACCATTTTGATTGCTGGTTCTCCCTTGCCAGGATCTCTCCAAATCAAGCCTCTGGCAGGTCACATTCCTAGGAGGGTGTCCAGAGCATGGTGTTCATTTCTGGAAACACCTGATCAGGTGAGTAAATAATTATTAAGATTTGCCATCCCGCAGTGGTTTTTCCATTGGAGTTCAAGATTCCTCAGGTTTAGGTGTAGCCAGGTAGGGCTGGCAGAACTAAGTTGTTGGCTTTAGCCCTCTGTATTTGTGGACAACCTGAGCAAATGCTGAATCCAGAAGAGTCCTGGGAGCTTCTCCCCTGCCAATCACAGTCCTGGTAGAGTCCCTAGTCTGGTGGGTTTGTTGAGGATCATCTCATTTAGAAAGAGATTTAATCTCTCAGCAAACACTCTGCTGGACCTGTCTGGGGCTTCACAGGTTGCAGCCATTTCTCTGGGACTTTGGGAAGAGGTTGCTTGCCAGATGGGATTGTTATCTTTCACTGGGAGTGGGTTTAGTCCAAGAATATATCAATGCAGAATTTTCTACTTGCAGGTCAAGAGGAAGTCTACATGTATTTTTAGATACACAGACAGTGAAACCATTAAATTAATTTGTCTTTGCTTTACTAAGAGCACTCCTTGCCTTTGGAGAATGATAATGGCACTAGATTAACGTGTCCAGAAGTACCATTGTGAGTGGCAGCTGGAGAATGAGAACTTGATGGGATCTAAAATGAAAGAAAAATGTTTGCAATCAGTTTTGTGCTTCATTCTCCTCTTACCCTGGCTACCTGAGATTTTCAACACATAATTCTACAATTATGTTGTGATTTTTTTTTTTATTCTAATGGAAAGGCATTGTGAGTCTTCTGTAAGAAACTCTCAAGATGCTATTTTCATGCAAATAGCTTTGTGTGCTAAATTGAGGAACTTAAGAACCAAGGAAAATACAGGAAATGTGGGCAGAATGCATTGGAAATGTAAAAGTTTCCTGGGACTTGTCAACAGCTCTTTAAGAAATCTACTGCCTGCACCTTTCAGCAGCTTTTCTTTGTGATTGCTGGGGGAAAAAGCCCGACAATTACTGAACTGGAATGATTGTTCATAGCTTATTGCACTGAGCAGCAACTCTGGAGAGTGACAAGGAACAGAATGGTGTTCCACAGGTCTCCTTTCTGGCTTGGAGGAAAATCCAGACAACAGCAAAGTTCCTCCAGTTCCCAAATTTATAGGAAGACAATGCCCAGTTTTCTAGACAGCTTCTCTTTAAGGGGTCTCTGGCACCTCCTAGGGCATGTCCTCGTGCCTGTGCCTTTCCTTCAGTGCAGCCCTAGCAAAGACCCCTGAATTTCCCCCTGGAAGGGTCTTTATGGCTCATATGGAAGGTGAGTGGATAAGCCTTAATTCCTGAGGGCCAAAGCAGCCTGGAAAGGAAAGCATCCCCTTGAAACAGAGTAGGGTGTGAATTAAACAAGTGACTTTTCCACACCACAAAGATGAGCACTTTCTACTTCACTGCTGCGGACGATTAAGGAAAACAATTGCACTCTGACAACACGCATTGACATTTTCAAATGAAAAAGGAATGAGGAGCAGATTCTGGGAGGCTTGCCATTGATGAGAATGGATTTCCCTGCATGGCAGCCTTTAGGGAAGTCTGATTCTAGGGGTTTTTTTATATTTTTTAGAATGCTGCCTAGAACAGGCAATCATGTCACAGGGGACAAGTGGTTGATCAGAGGAGTTCAAGGGGTAATCTGGGACACAAAAATGTCTCTACACACACACTCGTGAGCCCACTGAAAGGCAAACAAGAAAAATGCCTGTGAGTGTGGACAAAGAGGGGAGGGAGAGCTGAATTAATGCTGATAAATGAATATTTGACGTTTAAGTTCAACTTCCATTTGCTTGCAAATGAAAACTATTGTGTCAGCACTGCAGGAGATGGGCCATGTGTTTTTTTTATTATTCTTTTTTCCCCCAAAGGTTAATTCTTCTTTGATTTAAAAGAAAAAAAAAAGGGAGAAATGTTGACTTTCAGTGATAGGCAAGCACACAGTGTGCTGCACGTGGGCACCACAGCCCAGATCCAGCACTGGGCAGGGGCCTCTTGGTGTCTGTGATACCATGGAATCGAAGGAAGAGCTTTCCAGACAGGTGTAAAATGTGCTGCAGGAATTTTTTTTGCTCCTTCTGACGCTCATTTGATTAAAACTGGGACCTTTACAGCCCCATCTTTTTATGGGCAGCATGTGATAGGTAATTTTATGTGAAAAATCTATTTAGACCCCTGATGGAAGAAGTAAACTTAGGTGAGGCTCATTCTCCTGTGAATTCTTGGAACGCCATAAAACCCCCCTGTTGCAGTTCTCCAAAATATTAACTGTAAAACTTGTGCCTTGTTAAAGTTACAGTCAGAAGATGTGATAAAAGGATTATTCAAGCACACATTACCATGGAATGTTCATCTTGGGGCACTCGGATTTTGACTCTGTAGCAGCACCGTGCTTTGCCTGGCAAATCTCATGGTGGCTGCTGGGGTGGAAAACACAAACCCTCCTTTAAATAATGCATCCCTTCCCTGCTGTGCCTCTCTGGATCAAAGACAGTCCCCCTTTAAAGTTTTATCAGTAGTTTTATCGTGGCTCACAGGCAAAAGGTACCGATCCAAAAAAACCCCAATGAAATTGGGATGGGGAAATTTAACACTGGAGGGAATTGCACCTTCTCCTGCTGTTTTTAATTGATCCCTCATCATGGTGTGTGCTTATTTGGAAGGGGGGGCCCTGGGAGGGTGGCAGGAGTTTGTGAGCTGTGCTGGCAGACACTTCCACCTCTGCTGAACCATCCACAGGAGAACCAAGCTCTGGGTGAACCTGTGCTGGAGCAAAGCAGGGAAAACGTAGTTTGGTTGGATTTCTTTCCCAAGGCAGCTCTCCCAGAATTTTTTTTTTCCCTTGCAAAGTGCCTTTTGGCCATTTTTTTCTTCTTTTTTTGTTTTATCTATGGTCCTGAAATGCTCAAGGATGTGCATGTGCAGTAATTGAAAGATGGATCTGTTATAAAAGGCATTGAGAGACCTGAGCTGATGCTTTCTCAAAGCATCATTAATGTTGTTTTTCAGGCAGTGCTGCAGTGGGAGAGGTCCCTGCTGAGGGGAAACACTGGGGAATCATGGAATGGTTTGGGTTGGAAGGCACCTCAAAGCTCATTTTATTCCCTCCCTCTGCCATGGGGAGGGACACCTTCCACTAGCCCAGGGTGTCCAGAGCTCCAGGCTGGGAAGGCAGAGGTAGGAAACACAAACTGCTTGAATCTGGGCTTGTCTCTGTGCCTGGTGCTCCCTGTTGGCTTTTGGAGGTGTCTGTCTAACAGGAATGCTTTGGCACAGGTTCACAGAGGAAATTTAAGCCATCTCAGCCCTGGCTTTAATTTCCATGAGTACTGTTTGGTCTAGAGCCTGCTTGGCCTTTTGGGCTGAGACTGCATTAATCCTGGCTTTGTAGTGAGCACTTCATTACTTAAGGAGGATAATACCAATCTGTGTGCTGGCACTGGAAGGAATATGTTACCTCTTTGTGCTTCTCTGGCTGCTTTCCATGGGAACATCCACACAGTGGGTTGTTTCCAAAGAGGAAAGTGCATTTCTCTTCTCTCTGGAAGGCCAGCACTGTGGACAGTCTGTGGTGGCAGCATCTCTAGGAATCCCCTCCAGTTTGTACCTGGTAATGCCACCAACTTTTTCTCTCCAAGAGCCCTGCACAGCCACTGTGGGGAAAAGGGATTGTTTTGAACTCTGAATCACCAGTATTCCCTGGAGTCTCCTACAAGCCTCAATTTGGTTTTCAAAGCTGGTAAAAACAATTCAATTTAGGATGCTGTTGGTTTTGCTGAGCGTGTTCTACCCCACCAAACATTTTTCTTGGTCAGTCTGGCTGCCACTTTAGTTCTTCCCATGCTGCTTTTCTGTTTGAAGAAAGATGCAAGAAAATCACCCTGAAACAACCAGGGCTGGGAGGCAATTCTAATCTTTGAATAAGTTGTACAGGATTTTTCTTGGTTTTTTTCCCCTCCTCCCTGATTGCTGTCCGCAGAGGTAAAGCCCAGCATGGCAAATGCTGATAATTCAGCTAAAATGCACAGCATTTAGGGTTTGTATTGTTACCTGTGGGGAGGGAAAGGGGCTTTTAGTACAGCTTTGAAGGGATGGATACAAAGAGCAGAGCAGGAAAGTCCGAGGTGGGGTTTTCTCAGAAGCTTGCAGAATTTTTCTGCGTGGCTTCCTGAGTATCTGCACAGGTATTTATCCACTATATAAATAGGAGATTGCCATCTTTATAGATCTGTTACAGGTGTGTTCTCATCTCAAGGTCACAGGTTTCTTTGTTTCTTGCATGCAGCTCATTTGCTGCCTCTCTCCATGCCTTACTCTTGCTCTGGGACTGGTGATCCATGCTCTGAACTCTCCTGTCTCTCATACTTCAGGTCCTGTTCTGCTGTCTTTTATCTGCAGGGATTTCTCCTATGAGCCATAATGTGCTCATGCATTTCCTAGTTGCTGGTGGTGCTGGATAGATAACATTAAAATATATATGTATTTTTAAATTGTGCAGATTTGAAGGTTTGGGGTGGTTCCCCCCTCCCTTGAATCTAATAAGTTTGAGGGTTTTATTGTAGGTGTGAAAGTAGTGAAGGTGTTTTTTGTACCTCTTAATGGTGTTCCCTGTTTAATAGGAAGGTTGGACTTGATGGTCTTAGAGGTCTTTTCCACCCTTAATGATTCTGTAGGATGGGTTACTTAGGAAACCAGCTGGATTGCTACTTCTTTCAGCCTGAACTTGATTCCCACCTCATGTCAGGTTGCTTGAAGCATTGCAGAGACTTAATTGACCCCCACCCTCAAAACCTGTAATTAAAGGGGTGAATAATTTTGCAAGGACATACCAATTGTGATTCCCTGATTTGGAGAAGGAACTTGTTTTGTATATCATTTGTATCATGAATGTCCCCTTCCGTCAATTCAGGTGTTTCACTTTGGAAATGTTCTTTAATATTTCTGTAAAATTCAGTTTCAGCAAATGTTCCTCCTGGAAACTTCAGCTGGTGGGCCGTGGGGAGAGACTGAACACAGGGAGAGTATGGGCTGGAGCAGGGAATTCATGGAGATTGCTAGAAGGTACTCTAGGGAAGCTGCATTCAGCATTTGGCTGTGGGATGATGCCAAGAAACCAAATTCCCTTGACTTTCCAAGCTATTTAATACATTTTTATGCAACCTCAAGGCTCAACACCTTCCCTGCTTTTCTAACCTGCAGTATTTTAATCCCCACCAACCTCAGCCTTCTCTTCCCTCTCCCCCCTGAGCGATACCTTTCCCATCTAACCTTCAAGGTTTTCTCCCCAGCAGAAATTCCTGCAGGTGGAGCTGGAATGACATCCTGCTGCTGGAATAAGTTATGGTTGTAATTGCTTCCCCGTGGTTCTTGGTTCTCTGCTTGCTCTCCCTGTGCCTCCTGTGTGCCCAATGCCCTTGTGGTCCAGGGGTGGCCAGTCTACCCTTCAGCTCTCGTTAAATCATGGAGGTTTGACCACCTCCAGATCACAAAACTGGAATATCAAAGGGTATTGTGCAGCAGTTGAGTTCATTTCCTTATAGCACTCATCCTGATTTAATTCTGACAGGAGGGAATCTCATTCCACCACTTGTCCCCCAAAGGACTGTGATGAAAGGCACGGACTAGAGTGGAAAACAATTTGTCACTGGATTCAGCTGTTTGATGTTATCCATGGCAAGGTTGTCCTCACTGTGGCTTTGCACTGATTTATCTAGAAGGGCCTCTGGGCTTTCCCAGATGCTGGGCAGCCCGAGGGTACATGAGAACAAGGCATTCCAGGGCTGGCTGTGCTGTTGGTGCCTAATTCTCCTGTTGGCTGTTTTCTGCAGGTGGCTCTCACCTCTAGACCTCAAGCTGGGGATGTGAGCCACTGGTTTGGCTCCCACTGCACCTTCACTGTGCTCTTAGATCCCACCAGCAGAGTGTCTCCCAGGCTGAGAAATAGCTGCTAAAGCACAGGAGAGCTTTAAAAGGTTTGGGAACGTGCTCAAAACACCAAAAATACATCTGTACAGGATTCCAGCTGTGAGCACTGCTATGAAAAAACAGGATGGAAGCTTGTGGGAGAGGAAGGAGGCAGGGTTTGCATGAGATGAGATGAAATGAAATGCAGGGGAGCAGCCCCTGCTCCAGTGAAAATGGAGCCATCAGTCCTTTTATCTGCAGTGCTGAGGTCACTGGTGGGTCTCTAGCCAGAGGCAGGATCTGATGACGTGCCTGAGAAAGAACCCGTGTCTTGCTGCCTCCCAGTCTGGGGCATTTTGCAGCTTCAGGGCTTCCTGAGCTGGAAGTTAATCTGTAACTGTGTGTGTGATAGTCCTTGGATGGACTTGGGCCAGGTTGCTTAAGTGGTGTGTGTTGCCCTGTTGGAAAGGGTTCATGCTGTGTGTGACAGAGCTGGAGGAGTTTCAGGAATGCTCCAAAGTCTCTGTTTTTCCTGGTAGGTCGGGCTTTTGCTGTTATTTCTCAAGCCTCTGGCATCCCCTGACCTTTCTCTGGCAGGAGGAGCACCTTGCAGCCTGAGTTCTGATGTGTTTTCCCCTCCTAAGAAGTTTGGAGTGGGTGGTCTGTCCTGCAGGGCATCAGGCCAGGGCAACTTGTTGAGTTTGTGATGGGCTTTGGTGTGAGCCCCACAAACTCTGCTTAAAAAAAAGTGTGTTCTCAGCTCTTTCCAAAACACAGAGCTCAGCTCAAACAGCTGAGCTAAGCCAACCAGGGCACTTCCCCCTTCCTTACTGCTCTGCTTTCACTATGTTTCCCTGTTTAATATCAGCTGGAAGAGCTCATGTATGTCCCATCTCAGCATCAACCCATGCAGGTCCCCATCCCTGTGTGCAGAGCTGATGTTCTCACACTTCCCTCTCATCTGGGTGTTTTCTCTTTCTTTCTGTTCCCCCCTTTTTTTCCCTTCTTTCTTACTGCAGGTTATTTTAGCACAGTAAACAGTTTTTTTTGATGGTTAGTGACATGAATAAATCCTTTTCCTGTCCTGTCTCTAGTTTATTATTTAAGGGGAGAAGATGATTAAATCCAGCAGAGCTGATTTGAATTCTCTGTTTGCAGGAAGGGGGTGGCTGATGGGGGTCTGTAAAGCCACAGAGTTTGCCTTCATCAGCATCTTGGGAGAAACAGCAATGCCAGCTGCTTAGAAACATCTGGGGCTGTTTTTTCTCCCTCCACCCCCATCTTTGCTTCTCTTTTTTTCTCTTTTTTTGGAGAGTTTAGCATTACTGACTCTAAATGTTGGATCTAGTGGGGTGACAGCTTGGTTTCTCCCCTTCCACTCGAGCCTCAGAGCCCGGTGAGGATTCTGGGTTGGAGTCCAAGCAAATCTCAGCCAGAGCAGTAAAAATCTACCATCTGGTTGCAGGTTTCTGAAGGAGAAGCCCTTCCAGTTTGGGGCCAGGCTGTGTGTGCCTGAGGGCCTGGTCTCTGGTTAATATGATGGCAGCACGAAGCAGGGAGGGAAAGCCAGGGCCCCTCTGTGCAAAGGGAGTAAGTGTTCTCCTAACCTCGGTGGCATGGAAACACAAGCAGTGAGAGTGAAAGAAGCCCCAGTAGAGTTAATTAAGCATTGCATTTAAAAGGTGGCATTGAGTGGAATTGCTTTGCATTTATTGGGGTTAGTTTTTCTGCTCTGGAGGGCTGGAGAGGGGCTGAGGATCAGGAACGGTGCATTAGTGTGGATTTGGCTGCGTGGTTTGAGGGAGCAGTTTTGAGCTCGTCTGGGCAGTGGTTTTGCTCCCCAGCAATTCCTCAGCCTGCCTGGTGAGTGCAGAGGGCTGTATATACTGTCAGGAAAGATGCAGAGGTGGGGGGGTCCCCTCCTTTCTAGCCCCTTTCCCATCATCTCGACTTTTAAGGGTTGTGTCCATTAAAACTGGAGCCTGCTGGAGACTGAACTAACCAAGCTGGTGCATCGTGGCGTGACAAGCCGTGCTCAGGTCCTGCTGTGCCACCTCCCAGAACTGGGCGCAGCCCTCGAGATGAATGTATAACCCATACATAACCATCCTATGACCCAGGCAGTGCCCTGTGCTGGTGGTTTGGGCTCTCCCTCAGCCAGAGGACCCGGTGTCTGTGCAGTACAGATGTCCCCCAAAGGCTGTGCCACTTGAAACAACCAGTGACGTTTCCTGTGCTCTGGATGCCACTGAGACTGGAAAATTCAAACTAATCTTGTTTGGTGTCTGCCTGCACCTTGCTAGAGGGGAGTTCTGTTCCACTTTAAACTGCACAGCAAACGTGTGCCAAAATGAGCTGGTCACTGTTGAAAGCAGAGCAGGCTCCTTCCCTCAGCATCACAATGTTGCTCCCACCTCACCTGGCCACATCCTCTGCTGCCAATATTTTAGTGGGATAGATTGTCTCGTGGTATTTTGGCAAGAGAGGATGACTTGAAATATTTCAGGTGTTCCTGAGCTTGTCCTTTCACCTGCCTGTCTTTCCCTTTCAGTCTCCTGTGCTTCTGATGCCTGACTTTATTATCTTTGCTATTTCTAACCCTCTTCTTGGTCCCTATTGGAGCCTGATTTCTGCTGGGGGGAAGATGGAAAAGGTCAGACTCTCACTAGTGAAGCTTATTTAATTTGTTTACTGCATCTATGGGCAAACTTGCATATATGTTACCAGTGTGAGCTACCAGGACCCTCCTGGATACATGATTGCTTATTTATTTACCTCTCCTCTATTGTTCTTTTCTGCCACCTGGCCCAGTATTCCCAATTTTACCTCTCCTACAAGAAGAAAAGCTTAGTGGACTCCAAACAGTAAATAAAGTTGACATTTGCAGCAGTCATTCTGATACAACAGGACTGGGATGCAGCAGCACTCCTTTGTTTGGGCTTGTTTCCACTCTTTATTTAAAATCTCTTTAAATCAGGAGCTAATGACAACTTTTGGTCATGAGAGCTGATGCACAGGGGGGAAAAAAATCCAAAAACTCCACCAGTTTGCATTCAAAATAATGCAAACCATACTAAATAGGAAGATCTGCAAGGATATAATCAAGCTAAATTGCTCATTGTTGCTCCCACCAGAGATAATTTCTTGCCTCTGCTATCTGGGCTGGGTTGTCTGGCTTTGGGAAAAATGTGTTCTCTCTTTATCCCAGTTATAAACCTATGCAGCAGCAGCTGGTCCTTGCAAGAGTGGATTTTGCTCTGGCTTTTGTGCAGACCAAGAAAATGTTTCAGTGCCTTGGATATTGCCATTCAAATTGTCACAGGAAAATTGTCTTACAGATTTCTGCCCCTCTTTTTCTGCAGTTAACCTGACCCTGTAAGGTGGGCCCACCCCCTCTGGGACTCTGTTGCACAGAGGCAGATGTCTTGCAACAGGTCAGAGCAGCAGCCTGCCAGGAAAACAGGGAATAGAGCACTGTCTCTGCCTGCAGATGGTATGCTCTAAGCTCTGGATTTTAGTGACTCTGTGCAATTTATCCTATTGAGAGGAGCTGAGCCTGGAAAGAATTGGGAGCTGATGCTGAAGTCTCCAAACAGCTCAGAATGTGTTGAATACTTGGGTGGGTTTTTTTGTCCTCATTTTCCTCAAGTGTGCTGTACATGAATGCAGCATCAAAACTGCACACTTTTCCATGCTTTTGCTGAAATAGTGCATGGAAATATGGAATGGTTTGGGTTGGAAGGGACTTGAAAGATGGTCTTGTTCCAACACTCTGCCATGGGCAGGGACACCTTCCACTCTCCCAGGTGGCTCCAAGCCCTGTCCAACTTGGCCTTGGACACTCCCAGGGATCCAGGGGCAGCCACAGCTTCTCTGGGCAACCAGGGCCTGCCCACCCTCACAGGGAAGAATTCCTTCCCAATATCAACCTAAACCTTTCCCCCTTCAGCTTAGGGCCATTCCCCCTTGTCCTATCACTCCACGCCCTTGTGAAAAGTCCCTTCTACTTTTGTGTATTGTGGGGATGGTTTATAAATTGAGCAGCAGCATTCTGGCCTTCTGGTTTTCCTGCTAAATGATCTTTTTTAGCTTTTTAATAATAGATTGGTTGGTTCTTCATGAGCAATTCTCTGAGAAGTGTAGGTGTCTTCAGTTATGGCATGGCAGTGAAACTTGCCATGCAAATACCATAGCATGACAAAACTTTGTGGTTACAGGGGCAGACATTGCTTGATGGTGTCACTCTTGTCCCAAAACATGGCCTTTGGCTCATTTATTCTGCACTTGTCTGTCTCTTAAAGCATTTCCCCCTTTTTACTTCATTGTGTGCAGAGCAACCTTTGCTGAAGAACAGGAACGTCCTGAAGGTTCAGTGACCTAATTTCATCTGTGCTGCTTTTGTCTTTCTACCCTCAGAAGGCAGAGCCCCTGAATTGAAAAGTGTATAAAAAGATTGTAATTAGCACAGGACAAATAATAAGGGGATTGATTTTAATTTTCTAAGTCAACTAAAGGTTGGAGTTAGACCAAACAGCAAGTGTGGCACCTACTTGAATGCTCCACAGCATCCTTCTTCATTTTTGGCCTACTTCTTGGTGGGAAGGCAAGCTCCTGGGTGGAGTTGTAGCTCTTATCAAAGAGTTGTCTCGTTTGGACACGTTGACAAGTCACCAATGTCCTTGTCAGCTGTAAATGTCATAGGACACAGGCACCCCCTGGAAAGAGGAGTTTTGGGGTGGCTCTTGGAAAAAAAAACCCGTGTTTCTGGAATTAGCCATTAGGATGTCACAGCTTCTTTGAACTGTTGAGCTGGTGAGTTTTTGCCAGGTTGAGAGGAAGTGTTTTGCTTGGGTGCTCAGGGAACTCTTTTCTCCCCCTGCAATTTCTCATCAGAACCTTTCTCTTTCTTTATTGCTGTTTTTCTAATTCTTCTCCGGGCTCCTAATGACTGTGATTATGCCAAATGTAGCACATTTTGTGTACTGTGGAAATGATTTTCAGACCCAACTCTCAGTGCTTAGAGGGTCGTTAAAAACCAAAAAACCCTGCTTTTCAGAAGGAAGCTTTGCTGTTCTCCCCACTCTATTTCCAGTGCTGTGTTAACCTGCAAAGTAGTAAAATTGCTGACTTGATTATGTTGCATTAATTAATTATCTCTATAGCAACATGCACTGATGTCACAAATATGGGAATTCAGCAACACAGCTGGATGGAAGAGGAGCTAATAGAGAAATGGGGAGAAAGCCTATTCTTTTAATGCTCAAATATCCGCAGGAGTTAAGTAAACAGGCTGCTAATGAAGTAATATTTTGCTTAGTTTCTCTTTCACTGCCCCGTTTGATGGAACCTTTTCCATTCCATAGGTCCTGTGTGTTCCTCCTACAGAAGTTTCCCAAGCTGCAGGTCCAACTCTCCACCTGCTCAAAGCACTGGGTTATCCCCTGTTTGCTTTTACACTGACACATGGACACTCAGGCAGCAGGGCTTCTTGCAGGAGGAATCCCTTCAGCAAAGCCACCCTGCTAGGGATGGTTCTCCAGGGGAGGGCAGGGGATGGATCTCGAGAAGGGAATACAGTTAATTTTGGCATTGTGGGAAGGAGGGGAGGGTGGCACAGTGCAAGACAGGAGATGGCAAGAGGCAGAGGAGCTGGAAAAAGTGATTTTTGGCTCTGAGAAGCTGGGATGCTCAGCTCTGCTTAAAGTGTGTGTCAGCAGTCAAAACTTGTCTGGCTTTTAGGAGTCCTGTGTTATCTCTGGAAGTCCTGGCTGTGCCCCTGACTTTTCCCTGTTTTGGCTCTTGGATAAAGGGAGCAGAGAGGTGTTTGTGCACTGTTTGCCTTGAGCCCTCTGCAACAGAGCTCAGAGAGGGACTCTCTCTCCCTGTCTCTCAGGAGTTTGTAGCAGATGTGGTGTCCTAAAAACGCAGCAGGAATGTTTTGTGATGATAGCTGCAAAATTGGGCTGGGAAGAGAAATAAGCAGTTGTTTCACAGGAAGAAATATGGGAAGAAGAGTCTGTAATTGCACTGCAGGTCTAAAGCTCCCAAGAGGTTGAGACCTGATGCTTTTCTCACTCTTTTTTTTTTTTTGTGTCAGGGAGTCTATTCCCTGAATAATTTGGTTTTGCTGTTTGTTTGCCACCATCAGCTGTGAAGCTGATCAATTCTTACCAGTCCAGCACAAGGGCTTGAGGAGTAAAAGCACTTTCCAGTGAATAATTTATTCAGTTAATCTATTTTGATTCTTGTCATCTGACAGGTCCCAGGCAGGGTACGACACGTCTGTGTGGAGGAGTCTGGGTGTGCAGGGCTGCTATTTATACAGCACCCTGGCTATGGGAATGCCAGGATGTGCTTGGCGGGGTGAGGAGCTTCTGATCTTGGAGAACTTCAGGATGTCAGACACTCTTGAGTTCTGCTTCATGCACAAGGGGAAAAACTTGGGGATGTTTGCAGTGAGATGGAGCAGAGAAAAGTCTCAGTGTGGATGTGCTGGATAGTGATAGGTGAGCTCTAGGGCAGTCCCTCAGGATGGAGATGTTGAGGGTTAAAACCTTTCTTTGAAACAGCCCAGATGATTTGCCCCCCAGAATCTGCTGGGAAAAGAAGGCCCAAATTTTTGCTGCTCTCTGTATTTAATGAACTGCCCTGCCAGGGAAGGTTTAACTCAGGGGGCCTGGGGTATGTGCAGAAAGGGTTAAGCTGCAAAACAACCTGCCCTTTTCTATAGAAATTAAAAACGTTAGCATGGCAATATTTTGATTTCCGTAGCAAAGTGTTTATTTTGGTAGCCTGTACAAAATTTCAGCTATTCTAAAACACTGAGATCTCACAGCCGAGCTTTCATGTTCCCAGCAGAGAAGGAGGTGAGATGCTCAAAGAATCCCTGTTCTTATTTCAGCACTGCACTTGCCAGCCAAATTTTCAAAAGAGCCCAGTTTGCTGACATAAATGGGGTTGCTGATGTGCCGAAAGAGGAGGAAGCGCCGCAGAACATATTCCTCCCTGGGTCCAAGTCTCTCCCATTTTATCTTTCTCTTCCATATGTTTCCTCTGTAATGAGAGGAATTATTTATCATTAAAGTGATATATAATTTAAAAATTAAAGTTAATGAACGCTTAAATTAATTTACTGACAAAAACAAATGTCTGTCCTTCAGATCCTATAATTTTAATTGGAGTGGGCTACAGCTTAATTAACATGTATTGATTGTAGTCCTGAGTGCATCTCTAGGTGGGTGGGCTGTGTTGGGAGAAATCCTCCTCGGAGATGAAGGTGTGTTAAGATGTGCTGATAACATTCTGAATAATTGTCTGGTGAAGAGACAGAGGAGTCTTTGGTCTCGAGCTGTTTTCTCTGCACAAAGCTTAAACAAAAGCTGTTGTTTAAAATTAAGGCTAAGAATTGGCACGACCGCTTTATGGACAGGAAGAGAATTGTGCTGCGAAAATAATAATGAATTGAGTCATTAATTAGCTGCACGAAGAATACAGAGAATTGGAGGAGAGTTGGAGCAAAATAAAGAAGCGGATGCAATTGGAAGTTTTGGGGGAATAGAAGGTAGGCTTCAATTTGGCCTTAGCTCTGTTCTGTGGTGGGTGATGATGGGGAGCAGTGTGACAGCATGGCATGGCATTTTAAGGGAGGTGAGGAGCACCTGCTGGGGGCTGGTGGGAGGAGAAGAAAGACATCCCATGGCCCTTCCAAGCCCGGATATTTTGGAGCTGGGGGCAGGGACTGCAAGCAGGAGCCCCTAGTGTGAGGAGGGAAGAGGCAATCCTCACTGCCTGGCACAGAACCCTCTGCCTGGTGCTGCAAACTTTCCTCCTGACCTGTTCTACACAGCAAAGGACCCACACTGATCTCTTTAAAGAGAACTCTGTATTCTTTGGTGTTTATATGATTTGCCAATACTGTGAGTTAGCAGAATGGAAGGTGTGCCACATCTCACCTTGCAGCTGAGAGCCCACAAGCTGCTTGGGCCCCTTGAAATGATTTGGGGGAGAGGCACCCACAGGAGCCTCTTGGCCCTTTGGGGCAGGTTTGGGTGTCAGCAAGGGAGAGAAGCCCATAAGCACATGGTGTTCCCTTCTTGACAGGACGAGAGGGAATGGCCTCAAGCTGTGCCAGGGGAGGGTCAGGTTGGACATCAGGGAGAATTCCTTCCTGGAAAGGGTGGTCAGGTATTGGAAGGGGCTGCCCAGGGAGGTGGTGGAGTCCCCATCCCTGGAGGTGTCCAGGGAATGACTGGATGTGGCCCTCAGTGCTCTGGTTTAGTATAAGGTGGTGATCGGGCACAGGTTGGAGTTGGTGATCTTGAAGCTCTTTTCCAACTTAATGATTTTTTGATTCTATAATTCTGTGATTCTCTTGGCCTTGGGTTTGAGAGGTTTATATTTCCACAGCAGAGATTTCTCCTTCTCCTGGCTGTTTTTTTTTTCCTTTAGTTGAATCATATAGGTGAAAGGTATAAAAGATAAACACCCTCTAAGCTTGGCTCACAACCAAATGTTTTTCCTAATGTCCAACCTAAACCTCCCTTGGTGCAACTTGAGGTTATTTCCCCTTGTCCTCTTGTATGTTACGTGGGAGCAGAGACAGCTCACCTGGCTACAACCTAATTTGAGTTTTCCCTTTGGCCTTCATGTCCTTCAGGAGGGTATTTTGAGTCATCCAGTGGGAATGTGTAAATGGAAGCTCCTCTTCCATCTTGTCAAGCTCATCCCCTGAGTTGTCCCTTTTTATTAATGTGGTGCACAGGCAGTGCCTTCCTGGAGACCTTTTCTTTTCTCCAATATATTGAATAAATTCTACATCAGGAAGGAAAGTAAGTTGCAATAATGAACCATCAGTGGGTATTTAAGGTTGCTTTAATGGGTCACATTGATGTAATCTACACTTTTTCCTGGGAAGACCATAGTGGGCCATAACCTCAATTCATATTTATGTCAGTAGGAAATATGCAGTGGAAAGAGAGCTTTTTCCTGCTAAGCAGCCAGATATAAACATATAGATCTGCTAGAAAGATATGCCAGGCTTTGGAGGGGGGGCAAGGAAATACCAGGTGTTTAGGACATTGCTCTCTTGCATGGAAAAGTTCCTGAAAAACTGGTTTCTCACCCCAGGATCTGACCCAAGGAGGAGTGTGCTCGTGGGCTCAGAAGTGCACGAGACTGAGCAACTTTAAGGTTCCCTTCAGGAGCAACTTTATTGTCCTTTTTTTCTGTGCTCTGCTTTGCATGTGGCTTAAAGAGATGTGTGGGTATGAGAGATATTTGTAGTTCTGTAGTTTGGCTGATTTTAAAAAACATTGGAAGAGAAAGAGAGCTATATAAATAAAAGCAATGGACATATATATACACACAAGTAGGCTGATTTTAAAAAACATTGGTGTATACAAACACACACACAAATATGTATGTATATATATATATATATATAAAATATATATTGTCCTTCCAGTCATGTCCTTATGCCTGTTATTTCTTTTTGGTCAGATGCCTCTGAAGGCCAAAAGCCAAGCCAGATTGGGGTATTAGGGACATTTAGGTCATCTGCCACAAAAAAAGAGATGAAAATTGTATTTAAGCCCATTCTTCTCAGCCAGGCCAAGCAGCTCCGTCTTGATGTGCTCCTCTTGGTGAGGAAGGAACTCCAACACCCACTCCAAGCTCTTCCAGAGAAAATTAGGCTCTTAATTTGTGTTTTTCGGGTCACAGGGAGCACATATGCAGTGCCAGGAGATGGGAAACCTAAGTGCAAAGAGGGCTTTGGTGATGCAAGTCCCCCCAGTGTTGATGCTGGTGCTTTGTTTCTATAAATGTTTCTCCTGGTTTGTATCTATACACACTTTATAGTTTTCATTTTTGATACACCATCTAATTTTCTTGTTCTTTCTGTCAGCCCTTGTGATACACCTGTGAGGAGAATAATTTATTCAGTCATTTGTTGAGTGTGATTATCTCTAGCAGAAAGCCAACAACTAAGTGGTTTTGCACAGATACAGACTAAAGAACTAGTTTTTTTTCTTTCCATCTTTCTTTTTTGCCTTTTTTTTTTTTTTTTAAAAGCCCACATTTAAAAAATGTGGGCTTTTAAAACATTTGTTGAAAAATTGTATTTCAGGTCAGCTGAAACTATTTGTGTTGAACTTGACAAAAAAATGACAACAGAAAGTAGCAATTGGAAAAAATCAAACCCCTTCGTGTGTTTTTGAAATTAGATGCTTTGACCTCTACTTTTTGAAGCAATGTTTGGAGCCCAAATGAATCTAATGCTAACTTTAAAAAACTGGTATTTGTGGCTTCCCTAGTGAATCATTTCCCCTCCATTTTCTCCTTGCCTTCAATTTGGTTTAGGAAGAAATAAGCATGTTTGTCTTGAGTTGGCTCAGGATGGCTCCATCTCCCTGGCAAAAAAGAAATAAATCCATGGATTACACAGTTATTTACTCGTTGGAACGCCCATGAACAAAAAAACCCCAAAAACCCAAGGCAGAAGGAAATCTGCCAAACGTTTGACATTTCTATTCTAGCAAATATTTGCTTTTTTTTCATTTGGTCACCTGAGCTCTGATTTGGGAAGACGTTCCTTGTGTGCCTGACGATGAACGAGGACTTAAACCCCTTTGGCTTCTCCCCTTCCAGGTGAGTCGGGCCACCTCTCCTGAACCAGGGATGTACCTGCAGAGCCAGGGGTGAGGTCCAGCTGGGGAAGCCCTCTGGTCTCAGAGCTCCAAGCCCTCTGCTCTCAGGTGCCTGCAGAGTTCCTCAGTGCCACCACCATCCTTAGGGATGTGGGATGACTCCTTGAAGCGTGGCTGGAATTTTCGCTGCTCTGAAAATGGAGAACGAACCACCAATGCAAGCCGGGAGAAACGGGAAGCAAAGTGACATCTGAGTGGTCCCCAGGCTGTCCTCGTGCCCAAGAAAAGTGCCTAAAATAACTCCTGCAGCGTGGCAGAGCCTGGAGGTGCCTTGGATCCTTTTGGCCATGACTAGGGACACCAAAAAACTGCATCCAGAGGGTGCACTAACACATGGCCTGAGCTGCAGGATGGGGTACCTGCAACCACCTGGATTTTGCTGCGCTCCAGCTCTGAGAAGGTTCTGGGGCCTCCTCCCTGCTCCCATCAGCACGTCCTGGGAGAGCAGCAAAGCAGCTCCTGCTTGCGTGGAAGTGGCTGCTCTGGAGAATTAAGTGAAACCAGACTGCATTTTTCCTCACTTTCCCGAGCAGGAGATTCATGAGGTGGCTGGGTGAGTTTAAGGGAACACGCAGTCTTTTCATCATATTGATGGGTGGATGGATTGTGTTGCTCGGAGTACGTTTAAGACTTTAATTAAATCAGGACTGAACTCTCTGCAATGGTTCCCTGCTGCTTAAGGGAGTCATTCCCAGCCTCTTAAGGCCTTGTGAGGTGGGATAACTCTGCCTGGATGTCACGTGCCCACAAAGCCTGCTCCATCACTCCCCTCCTCAGCTGGGCAGGGGAGAGAAAATCTAATGAAAGGCTTGTGGGTTGAGAGCAGGACAGGGAGGGATCACTCAGGAATTACTGTCATGGGCAAAACAGTCTCGACTTGGGGAAATTAATGTAATTCGTTGCCAATCAAATTGGAGTAGGGTCATGAGAAATAATACAGGCTGCTCCACAGGGATCCCTTTGCATGGGGTCCATCCTTCAGGAACAGGCTGCTCCACAGGGATCCCTTTCCATGGGGTCAGACCATCTGGCACAAGACCCNTGTTCCAGGGTGGACTCCTCTCTCCACGGGGCCACAGGTGCTGTGAGGAGCTGCTCCAGCTCAGGCTTCCCATGGGATCACAGCCTCCTTCAGGCATCTCCCTGCTCCAGAGTGGTGTCCTCCACAGACTGCAGGTGGATCTCTGCTCCACCATGGACCTCTGTGGGACATCCTGCCTCATCATGGGCTGCACTGGCTCTGCTGGACACAGGGGAAGCTTCTGGAAGCTTCACAAGAAGCCACCCTTGTAGCCCGCTGCAGCCAGAACCAGGCCATGCAAACCCAATATACCTTGATTCATTACTCAGTATTATTTTTTCAGCCTAAAATATGCTCTAAAGACCTCTTCTTGGAGAGATTAAAGTTGTAACATAAACTCATATGCATGTTGTTCTCATGCAGAAGTTGTTTTTAGTATCATGTTTAATGTTCCAAACAAAGCCATTGCTCGTGGTGTTTTGCAGCCTGGATGCCTTTGAAAGGGTAGATATGGACCCTGTTTGATCTTGTGCTATTTGGGGCTCTCTATTTGCATTTTGTGGC
>WBMV01007157.1:314144-485889 GCA_013396655.1 Campylorhamphus procurvoides | reverse complement strand
TCCTTCAGGAACAGGCTGCTCCACAGGGATCCCTTTCCATGGGGTCAGTCCTTCAGGAACAGGCTGCTCCACAGGGATCCCTTTCCATGGGGTCAGTCCTCCAGGAACAGGCTGCTCCACATGGATCTCTTTCCATGGGGTCACAAGACCTGCCAGAAAACCTGTTCCAGGGTGGACTCCTCTCTCCACGGGGCCACAGGTGCTGTGAGGAGCTGCTCCAGCTCAGGCTTCCCATGGGATCACAGCCTCCTTCAGGCATCTCCCTGCTCCAGAGTGGTGTCCTCCACAGACTGCAGGTGGATCTCTGCTCCACCATGGACCTCTGTGGGACATCCTGCCTCATCATGGGCTGCACTGGCTCTGCTGGACACAGGGGAAGCTTCTGGAAGCTTCACAAGAAGCCACCCTTGTAGCCCGCTGCAGCCAGAACCAGGCCATGCAAACCCAATATACCTTGATTCATTACTCAGTATTATTTTTTCAGCCTAAAATATGCTCTAAAGACCTCTTCTTGGAGAGATTAAAGTTGTAACATAAACTCATATGCATGTTGTTCTCATGCAGAAGTTGTTTTTAGTATCATGTTTAATGTTCCAAACAAAGCCATTGCTCGTGGTGTTTTGCAGCCTGGATGCCTTTGAAAGGGTAGATATGGACCCTGTTTGATCTTGTGCTATTTGGGGCTCTCTATTTGCATTTTGTGGCTCTTATCTTGTAAACAAAGACTCCTTTCTCCGTCTGTAGATCAGGATGTCACCCACAGAGCTCTGCAGAAATGGGAGACGGCTCCGGAGGGTGCAAGATGCAGGTTCAGGGGCAAATGGAAATTAGGCATGGAGAACACTTTCACTTTGAGGTTTGGCTCATCACAGCAGAGACTGGAGGTAACTGTTTTGTTTTCCCTATTTGATTTTTTTTTTTTAGCAGCAATTCCAGGCTGCATCTGGCAGACTGGGAGGGGTGAATTTGCTGGAAAATTGCAATGCCTCCCCAGAATGCAGAGAGGTGCCATAGCTGTCCTTTTGTGCTTGGCCTCTGGGCATGGCCACAATGCCAGGGGCCAGGGAAATAAATACCACACGCAGAGCTGACTTCAGCTCTTCCTCAGAGGGCAGGGACAAGAGGGAGAGGGCACTGCAGGAGAGATCTTGTTCATTTGTTGGCTCAAAGGATCAGCTTCCCTTTGAGCTGCAGGTCAGATGGGGGTGGTTGTTAGAGGAGGACTCTCAGGTTATTGCAGGCTCCCAGGGATTGAGCCACTGGAAATCTCCTGTCTGGGAGTGCTTAAGAGGCTTTCTGCTGGTGGCTGGTGCCTGGTGGAGAGGAAAACCTGATGGAAGCAATGGGGAGGCTCTGAGGGTGTTGCTGCACAAGGGACTTTGCCTTGTGTCACCATCCAGTGCCATGGGTGACCTGCGGTCCTGAGCCCTTGGGTGCCACTGCCCAGTGGGATGGGAGACCTGGTCCTCTGAAAGGCAAACCCACTTCCAAAGCCAGCCCTGTGTGGTTTGGTGCTGTTTTGTGTGGCTCTCACAGTGGCAATCAAAGCAGCAGCTCTCTGGGCACATGTGCACAATGGGGAGGGTGCAGGAATGAATCAGGCTGCTGTTGTGTGTGAGCAAGTTTTTCTAATGTACTTATCTCTTGTTTCTGTAAAGGTTATAAAAGTAAATAATCCTGCTATAACAGTGTCCTGGCAGTCCCTGCCTAGCTCCGTGGATAACTCTTCCTAAGCCTGACTTGTGGTGATTAATATGCTACAATGGGAAATTATTATTTTTTTTTAAAGGAGCAAAGAACTACAGCTGAGAATGTGCCTTGAAGAAGTTCCCTTCGTGCCCTCTGTCCTTGAGGCTGATTAGCTTTTGTTTCTTCCTCCTTGAGGGAACTGGTGCAGTGGTTTTCCCTCTTGCCCTGCAAAGTTGATCCCTGGCACTCTGAGGATCAGCAAGTGGCCAAAAGCATCAGGGGGTGACCTTGCTGTGCCATAAGATCCCTCCTTGCAGGCCTGGACTGCCCAGGTAAGCAACCTCCAGCTTCTTTCTGCACCCCTTGGAATGCCTGGAGGGGGAATGTGAGTGGGGATGAAGCCCAGAACTGGGCAGGAGAGGCTGAAGTGCATCACCCCCTCCCTTCCTGGCTGTTGTGCTGGGCTGAATTCATATTGATGCCAGCCCTCTCTCTGCAGTGGGTCTTCTAGCACTCTTCAGAGAGCTGTGGTGGGCACTGCCTTGGGCTGTGGCCAAGGAATGTGAGACCACTGGGAACGAGGTTGGTGCTGCCCAAGGTTTCCCTGAACAGCGTGGCAGGGTACCAAGTACATGCACTCCAGCTGCCAGGTATCTTCCATGGCAATACACCTCTGTGGGGTTCAAAGGCACTTTGAAACATGAAGTTTAATGAAAACTGTCCCTTTGCCTTGAATAGTCTCAGTATTGCACCCCTCTCCCTCCATCCCATATGCTTGAATTGTCTTGCATGGGATTAAATTTTTGTGTTCCCTCATTTTCCAGAAATACCCCGTCTTTGTGGAGCACAAATGTTGCTCTGAGCCATCTAGCTCTATTTGCTCCCCACTGATGTGGCTTCCCTCAAACTTTCCACTTAGTGGTCAAGTCTCCTTTGATCTTTGAAAGCTTTGGCTTGAGAGGGAAGTTCTCCCACCCCAGGATGGATGCTGCTCCCTGCGCAGGGATGCTGCAAAATAAATCCCACCACGAGGAAAGGAGAAGCCTCTAATCTTCCTGCTCCCTAGATTTAGCTGTGCCATTAGCCTGGACCCTGCACATAAAGCTAATTTTATAATTTGTAAACGTAGCTGAGTGGGTTTTATAGAGGAATGTCGGGAAGTGATGAAATACCTTCAATAGATTTATAAAGAAGTTTAATGCATAAAGCTTTCTACCCCCCCTTCCACCCCCTCCTTCTGTCCTGGAGTTGCATACAACAGAAAACATGGCCATGGCAAGGGCTTTGTGGCCAGCACTCAAGCCTTTAATTTTGCTTTTACAAGACAGTTTTATAACATCAAGAAGAATGGAAAAGCTGCAAGGCATGCACACTCAAGACACTGTGCTCCTGGAAAGTTTTGGATGGGCTCCAGGCAATGTTTGGTAGCAAAGAAAGATGAAGGTCTTGGAAAGAAGAAAAAACAACCAGCTAAGCCCTCATCCTGCAATGTTTCTGTGGGCTGGGAGTGCTGCTGCAGCAGGGGAAGGACAGGAAAAATGTGTTCCTGCAATGTCATGTGTCTAAGGGTGAGTTTTGACTGCATCAATAAGATGCAGTCTTCTGTTGAATTCTTCTGTTGAATTTTCCTGTTGTAATGAAAATAAGCCATCCCATGATGTGCAAGACTAAAAAGCCTGCTTTTCCTGTGCTGTGGGGCTCTGTGTGGAGTTCCTGTGTGATTTCTCCTGGGAGAAATTCCCAGTTGCTGGCTATGCCTCTGAATCAGAAAAACACCTCCCCTTTCTGCTTTCACCAAGGGAGAATGAGACTTGTGGGACCCAGCGAGTGTCTCAGGGGATCTCTGTGGAGTGAGATTTTTGGGTGCAGTTAAAATAAACCTGTGGCTTGGGAAATGATTAGTCAAGGGAAGGATAGATGGATGTTGGGACCGTGTGTACCCTGGTTCCTCAGGAAACCAGGCAAGGGTGACCTGAGGGGTCACAAGAACCTCAAACAGCCCTGGCCCCATAGGAGGGTTTCACAGGGTTAGGAAAAGGGTTGTGTGCTTAGAGCTCTGGATTAGCAAGGCAGGACCAGGCTGATAATCAGGATTCATGGAGCAGCCTTATCATAACTGGCAGCAGCTCCCCCCTTATCACCTGAGGGCTGAGCAAACCTGCTGGCCAATGTTCCTCCAGAGCTCCCTCTTGGGGATTATCAGAAGATCTCTCCCGGTGTGGAGAAGGCACCTCCCAGGCCAGTTTGCCCAGCTCTGGCTCAGCAGATGAATCTCTGCATTCAGACCTTACACAGAGCTGAGAAGAGTTGGAAGGTGCCTCAGAGCAGGAAGTGTATTTTTCCACTCCATCTATCTGGTTTTTATGTTCCTGGTTGTGTTTTCTTTTAACAATTTGCAACTTGGACTCTGTCCTGATTTTTTTTTATTTTATTTCTTTTTTTTTTTTTTTTACTGTCTTTCTATTGAATGCTGATGGAAAAAGAGAGTTTCTTCCTCCTGCCTACTAAAATCTTTGGCTGAGTCGCAGGGAAGAGCAGTCACACTTATTGCATCTCCCAAAGCCTTCAAATCATCGGGAGAGAGGGGAGGAGGGAGCTGAAGGGGGAAGGAAATCATTTGTATAGGCGTAGAGTGAAGAATCACCTTCCTTTAAACTCGTGATCTGTCTCTGTTTCCATAGATTGCTGTCTCTGATCTTTTTTTCTCTGCCCAATATCTCTTTGTCTATTATCTTTCCTCTGCCTTTGCCGTGATGTGTCTGTGGTATGTCCTTTTTGCTGGGATGTCTTGCTCCCAGGAGAGTTTGAATAAGAACACTGGGACTTGAAGATCCAGGTTATTGACAAGAAATCATTACTAAAACCTTTTAATGCCTCTTCTGTAATTGATACAGGGATGGGCAGGGTGGATTTTCCTGTGGACACAGGGTTTTTTCCCCCCTCCTAATGTCTCTAAAAGCCCTAAGTGTGGTGTCCTCTGCCCATTTACTAATGGGTTAAAGCCCGTTGGTGCCAGATGCTTTGGGGTCTGTAAATATTGCCCTGTTTGCAGATGGATACACTTGCAGGGAAGCAGATGGAGCCTAAAATACTGAGCAGCACTCACTCCCAGCTCAGCACCACCTTGTGAGTAATATTGGGGTCTCCCTTTTTGGCTACCAAGCTGTTTGGTTGCCCTTGGATGCTGCAGCCCAAACTGTGGCCTTATTGCCCCGAATCAAGCTGGGGAGAGAGCAGGAAAGGTGCTCTAGAGTGGGGCTGAAAACACCCAAACCTCTTAGACAGGCCACTGGGGCTAAAAAGCAGCCTGGCTATGGCAAGGGCAGTGCTGTTGGTGTCCATAAGGAGCCCAAAGAGGGGGAGGATGAGGGTCCCTCCAGGGGAGACTTGGCAAACCCCTCATTTCCTCAACCAAGAGTCTCTTCTCCCCATCTCCCTTGGTTTTTTTGCTGACATCTGTTGCTAGGAGATAGAAAGCAGAGTCCCTTTTGAAGCATCTTCAGCTGCCCTCTGCCTTCCTGGAGAGCTTCAGCTCTGCACAGTCTCCCTGCTCCTTTACCCCTCCTGGACTCATCCCTTTCATCTTTCTCCCTTTGCCTCTACACTCTGGTCAGGAAGGACTTGCCATGTCTATGCTTGCTGTAAGGTGCTTATATCAAAGCGTGCTGTGACCCTGCTGCCCAAATCCTCTTGTTTTAACTAGCAGGGGGTCCAGCAGCTTACACCTGTCTGTGAACTCCACTCCTGTCCCAGATGTTCCTCCCCAGGGAGGGGAGAGCCAGGCCCAAGGGAAAGCAGCCCCTCTGCATGCAGATGTGGGCTACTCGGGCAGCCCCCATCTCCTCCCTGGGCAGGACTGTGTCTTTGGGATGTGGAACAGCTTCTCAGCCCTCTGCAGGCATTTCTCTGCTCCCTGGGCCTCAGCTTCAAAATCAAACCTGATGGTTTAAGTGTTTCCCTTACCCAGTTAAAATAAAAAGGGAGGTGAAGGACCCTGCAGAGGCACAGGTGAGAACAGGGGTGAGTAGTGGGTAGGGTGTTCTCCCCAGTCTTGGGCTCTAAATCGCTCTGTGTGCCTTTAAAAAAAAACAAAATCAAACAAAATGCCTAAAAAAGGGGAAAGCTGTTCTCAACCTTCCATCCCTGTATCGTAGCCCTCTCCCAGAGCCACAGAGTGGCAATTGGGGGTAGTGGGGTTTAGGGGTGGTGATTAAAGGGGTAGGGGTTAGGAGTGGTAGTGGTAAATTGGGGTAGTGGTTAGTAGGAATAGGGGTAATTAGGGGTAGTGGGTGTTAGGGTTAGGTTTATGTTTAGTGTTAGGGGTAGGGGTAATATGTGGTTGTGTTAATTAAGGGTAGTGGTTATTAGGGTTAAGGTTAGGTTTATGGTTAGTGTTGGGGGTAGGGGTAATGTGTGGTTGTGTTAATTAGGGGTAGTGGTTATTAGGGTTAAGGTTAGGTTTATGGTTAGTGTTGGGGGTAGGGGTAATATGTGGTTGTGTTAATTAGGGGTAGTGGTTATTAGGGTTAAGGTTAGGTTTATGGTTAGTGTTGGGGTTAGGGGTAATGTGTGGTTGTGTTAATTACGGATAGTGGTTATTAGGGGTGGTGGTTATTTTTGGTAGTGGTAATTCTGGGTAATGATAATTAATGGTAGTGGATATTAGGCTGTTAGGTAGTGCCACCTGAAAGCCAAAGGCTGAGGGCTTTCTTTCCTGGGGAAAGCTGTGTCATTTGTTGGCAGAAGCCCATCTCCCAAAATTGCCATTTTTTGCACTGAATTGAACACGTGGGCACTGAGGGCAGCAATGTGTGTAGTGATTGCCAAGTGTGGAAGTGACATTTCCCAGCTTGCCTAAGGATGCAAGAAAAATGCCTCTGTTTTTGCAGCAGGCCCAGGAGCCAGTGCTGACCTACATATGTGCTCAGTTATGCACCCAGGCAGATGCCCATTGCCCACCTCAGAGTAAGGGGCTGAGACCAGTGTGGCTGCAGGACAGGACAAAGAACAGCCAGCATGGAATTATTCCTGGGAAAAGCCCCCCCAGATCCAGAGATGTCAGTGCAGGGTGAGGGCTCAGCAGTTCAGTGCTGGAGTGATGTGTTTAGCTGAGATCTTGTTTATTTGCCTTTGCAGTGAGGGATGCAGCTGGTTTGGAGGAAGCAATGAAAATTCAAGCCCCTGTCCCCTCTCTGCATCCATTAGTGCCTGCTGAGCCAGGGGCTCCCACTACATCCACCAACCTGCCTTGGAGGCACCAGGGCTGGTCCCCCTTGGAGCTCTCTCCTCCTCCTGTCCACCCTGATTTCCCATTTCCCATATTTCATTTCTCCTCTGGCCTGTGGCAGCCACGTTCAGTGATTGCTTCACACATTCATCATGCTGTGGGTGTCACAGCATGATGGTTGGGGCCTTTGTTTGATTTCCAAAAAACCTCCCCTTAAACCACCAAACCCCAAACCAGTTTTAACCTGCCTTTAAAACTGAGATTGCAGGAGAATTTTCCATGGGAAGCAAAGAATTTTTTAGTGATTTCTTTCTCTTCCCCTTTGCAGCCTCGCTGTAACATTTGATTTCAACATTATGGGCATTGAGTTCTCGGGGAATGCCCTATTTTGGAGTCATAGCAATATGGAAATGAAAAATAAGGATCGATCTCAAGAGCTAAACTGAGCTGTGTGAGTTAGAAAGAAACTTTTCTGGATGCTTCTTCCTTTGGGTCAGGCTGTGCAAGCATTAATTCAGGATGGTTGGGGTCAACTCAGAGGCTTTTCCTCTACCACACCTGGCCAGCCTCAGCTATTTGAGCCTTAATTCCACCTGTGCTTCATATATGGAAAGGGGAAAGATCACTGTAGGAGGAACAACAATATAGGGAAGGGCTCATCCTACAGCTGAGGTGCAACACATAACCCTCACCATAAATGTGACACCACCTCCTGCTGCCACCACGCAGTGCTCACGTCAGACTTGAGTGAGACAAACCACCCTTCTGTCCCACTTAACCGCTCTGGCTAATGAGGGAAATCAATCAGGCTGCCCTGGGGCTGGCCATCCATCTCAGCCCCTTCCTTGGTGGCACTGGAGGGGCTGGGGGAAGCCTGGCCAAGCCTGTCCCCTGTGAGCCCCTGGCAGGAGAAGGGCTCAGGTTGTAGGGAATTGCCATGCTGCAATTAAAAGTTAATGTTTCAACAGTGCTGGATGCTTTGCAGTTGCTCTCTTGGTATTAATAATCCTCTATTAGCTGGGAGGTGTTTGTGCTGGATCTGCCTGCTTCTAGCTGAAGGAAAACCCATTACAAGACCTCCTTGAGTTCTGTGTAGTGGGCACTTCTATCTTTTAGCAGATTTGTTGGCTCAGAAAAGCCCCAGCAACCCAGAAGTGTAAAATCACAAATGAAGTGAGTTGTTGTGATTTGAGGGATTCTGGCCATTTGCTTAATTTTTATCACCCACTTTCTGCAAATCCCCCGTGGAGGTGCTTGAAAATAACGTATTTCCCCTTCTTTTTTCCTGCTAGTTTTGTTGTTCTGACAAATGGTTGGTGTGGTGGTTGTGTTTCTAACACTGCTGGAAATGGTTGTGGCTTTCATGTTTTTGAGCCAGCACCGTGATTTCCACAAAGAAATGAGAGGGAGAGGCTGTGGAAAACTGTTCCTCTGGCTCCATTGCACCCCACTATGATTTGCTTTCCTTCAAATAACACCTGACTATTTTACATCTTGACAACAACTCTCCTTATTTATTGAAAGGTTTGGGATTCTTGGAGGATATTTCCATTTTTCTCCACTCTTTCCGGCGGCTGCGCTGCAGCAAATTGGTCTCCAGCTGCACCTTTTCTCCTCAGTTTTGGCTGGAGGGAGCTTGTCTTTCTTGCTGGGTGATCAAAACTCATCCCATGGAGCTGTTCCCAGTCCTGCAATGAGCAGTGTGGGAACAGTGCCATGCTCAGCAGTGGTGTGGTGGCACGTGGGGGCAATACTGCACTGCCTCATGGAGCAGTGACACCTCTCTGGGGTTAATGGCCACTGAAACAGTGCTGGACTCCTTCACCTCTGCTTCTGGGGATGCAAGGGACAGCTTGCAGTGGTTGATGTCAAGAGGAGACAGAGATGGAGCATGAGAAGTTTGTTATTCTGCGTGGAGTGCAGCGAAGCTGCTGTTGAGCTGGAGAGCTGCTCCAGGTCATGGGTGAGAATGGGAGAGAAGGTGCTTACACAAGGCAGAAACCAGTTTTGGCTGGGCTAACAGCAGTTATCAGATGGGTTGAAAAGCAGGGCTGCTCTTCAACAGAGTCCTTTTTTGACTTTCAGCCTCATACCAGCTGCAAAGACAGTATTCTGAGTTTCTGTGCCTCTGGTTTGTTTAAGATGTCCTATCCAGAAACCTCCTGGAAAGAGGATGGTGATACTGCCTCACAGCCAGGCTTGAGCCATACCCTGGCTGAGTCACAGAGTCATGGAATCGTTAAGGTTGGAAAGGGCCTCTAAGATCAAGTCCTCAGGCAGTTGGCTGCATTTATTAATCTGTCCCCTTTTCACTCATATGGAAGGAAATACCAACATCTAGTTAGAAAATGAGAAACACCAGTGACATGAAAGATCTAACATCATCAGCATTGTTCAACATACATTTAAACAAAGTACAATTGGTAGAATATCCTAAGTCAGAAGGGGCCCACAAGGATCAGCAAAGTCCAGCTCCTGGCTCTGCACAGAATGGCCTCAAGAGTCAGTAAATTCTATCACCTCAAACCACTGTAAAGTCACATTTGGTTAAAACTCTCACCCTGCCATATGTGTATATATTTATACACGTTAGCTTCTTCCATAATTTGTAAGCTTTTCTGGTAGTTTGGCTTTTACTGAAATAAGCTTTAACATGGCCCAAAGGGCTTCTTGAATAGTTTTCCTAAAATACTTGAATCCCAGTTCCCTGGCCTTGATCACCTAAGTGTATCTTACAGAATCATAGAATATCCTGAGCTGGAAGGGACCCACAAGGATCATTGAAGTGCAGCTCCTGGACCTGCACAGTTGTCATATTTTGCCACTCTTTCATGATCTTTAGTTGTTAGGAAGTCCATGGATTAGACTCCCTCCCCAAATGCTCAGTGAAACAGCAGCATTTCCATGCTGTGCAGTCTGATGTCGAATTCTCTTTCCCCGAGAAAAGCAGGAATGAAACCTCCTCTTGTCCTCCCCTCTGCTGGCCACAGCTTGCTCCTTTTGCAATGTGAGCTGCTGCCTGACACCAAATAGGATAATATTTAATCCGTCGGGCATCGTGTGGGTTTGCAAAGCGCTGCAGCATAATTGGAAAAAGAAGGACAGGTTCAGGATTACGGTAAGACAACTCAGCCAAAACATAAACTGAACACATTGCAAAGCACTACGGGCCCTGCCCGTGCTCCAGAACACTATTTATGATGTTTAACTGATCCAAAAGAGCTGACAGGATAAAAGATGAGCCTGTCTCTGTTAGTTTGCAATTAGGCACTCTGCTCACAAGTATCCATTTTCCAGGAGAGATCAGCGCTGGTGATTGTGTGCCTCGTGTTCTCCTCGGAGCCAGGGCTGGGAAAGGGCTGCTAACACGATAAAAGAAACGGAGCTCGTGTGTTTGGAGGGGAGACGAGGAAAGCCTGACTTAATTAAATTAGCAAAATGAAAGCTGAGGAAGATAGCTGCCTATAAATACACTGGCGGAAGACGGGGAGGGGAGAGCATCAGCCAAGGAGAACTATTTATGCCTGAGGATAGTGTTGGCACAAGAACAAATGTATGTAAACTGGCCCAGAATATATTCAGCCTGGAAATTGGATGATCATTTCTGACAATTAGAGAGCAATCGGGCTATGGACCAGCCTTCCTCTGGGAATAGAGGGGGATAACATCTTACCTGCTTCCAGCAGGAGCTCACAGGAGGGCTGGACCTGATGATCCAGGGATGCCATGGAGCCCAGTGCTTTCTCCTTCCCTTATTTCCGTATGATTTCTGCCTCAGCCTCATATTTATGCCAATTCTCATCACGTCCTACCCTCCTTTCCCATCACCTGATATGTATCTCGCTTGCTGGCTTTGCTCCCTTCTGATGCAGGTGGCTTTCTTCTAACAGTAATAACTTCCCCATGTGGTCAGGAACCTGCAGGGTTCTTGGTGCTTTTGAATTTTTGTTTTAATCCCTGTGCCCAACCCCTCTTTGTCCACTTGTCTTTCTTCCCTGAGGGAGGCCAGATGGGGGCAGATGGTGTCCTCCAACCCCAGTGTCTCTGCCAAACCCCACACAGGTAAGAGGCTCCTTGGAGAGGACTCTGGTATTTCCTGCATGGGTTAAATAGGAACAAAATGGTAATCAGAGCCTATTTACAGCCCTGGCACAGTATGGCCCTGCAAATAGCTTTTCCCACTGATGGAGAAGGGCTTTGGGGAAATCTGAAGTATTGGGAGCCACGGATGCTGAGCAGGCTCGGGAGGCTGATGGCAGTAGTTTGTAATCTGAGCTCTGGGAGATATCCCATTTGTATAGCCCTTTCTAGGATATATCCCATTTTCACAGCTCTTTCTAGGACTGGGAAACAAGAGATGCTTTGTAATAGACTTACTGGCTTTTTATGTGCCTTTGCTCGTGTTTCCCTCACACTGATGTGCAGGGGATGGGGCAGTGAGATCACTGAGCAGCTCCCCTTGTCTGCAGGGATGTCTCCAGGAGGACACCAGGGATGCTTCTGGCTCATGAGATTGGATGTTTCTGTTTGGTTTAGGTGCAGCAATGGTGCAATGTTTAAGTTGACTTTTTGCTAAAAGTATGGGCAGTGATTGGATGTAAGTGGGTGTGAAGAAGAGGAGTGATTTCTCTGCTTGCAGGTTGTACCCATTCCATTTGGCTGGAACTTTTCTTCATTTATTACCATAATAACTCAAAAATGCACCTTAAAACTTCCCAAAAGGCTTGGAGGGTTGTAAGACCAAATTCCTCCTGCAATCAAATCATAATGCTGAATCTGAGAGGAAAAGAAAAATTAAAAACCTTTGTCAGGTATTATGTCAGCTTTCTGGATTATCTAAAGAAATCTTTTCAGCAAGGTAGTTGAAATACTGGATTTTCAGGGGACTTAAATGCCTGCCTGTGTGTGTTTTGGGCACCTAATCCCTCTAAGGCCTTTGAAAACTCTTGTGTTCATTCATATTCCCTGGGTGTCACTGCTTAACTAGCCTGAGCCTCACACGTGCTCCATCAGACATTCCAACAATTCCTCTTGATGAGGGAGCAAAGCTTGGTGCCAGCACTGCCATTCTGCACGCACACAGCTCTGGCAAAGGACTAGCAAGTACATCTGTTTGAACTTTACACTGCCTTTGCTTAATTTCAATTATAGGCTTGGTTATCAGGCTCAATTTTACCACATGGGGAGGTTGGGGAGGGGAGGGGGGTGTGGAAGTTCAAGGCAGCCAAAATAAAACCCCTTTGCTGTGATGCTTCATCTCATTTCCTAAGCAACTGCCTCAAAAACATGCATTTCTAACCTCCTTAATGCCCATCTTTTGTAAAACTTCCCTTTCATTATTGCAGGTTTAGATTAGTTCTTATCAGTTCTTTTTCTCATACAGCAAAGTAGAACAGATACTGGATCAGAATGCATTAAAAAAATAATCCCAAAGAGTACAACCAAGCAAACTAATTCAGTAAAGCAACAATTTGCAGACATCAAGGTTTTTTTATTCTCTTAATGCTTTGACATATAATTTTGGCTGCAGGTAAATTTGAATAAATCATTTATAGAAGGATAAAAATCAGGAATTTCACAGCAGAGTGGGAATTTTCTGTACCCTGTGCTGTACTGAGCTTCCCTCCATGCTGGGAGTGCTCAAACCTCATGGATGGGTCACTGAGGAAGGACTTGGGGGGGTGTCCCCAGCTGAGAGGAGCCAGCCCTGCAGAACACTGGCTTTGGATCATGGTTTCCCTGGCACACTGGGCAGGGATTTGGGCTGTCATCCCCATGTGTGGTGAGTGATATCCTGTTCTTTGGCAGGGCAAGACCTTAATATGGGGGTGAAGAGGTAAAATTCAACTTGCAAAACTTCTGCCTTCTTCTCCCAGCTCCTCAGCACCCCTATGGACCCATAGGGTATGGCCCCAAGGCAGCTTTATTGTTGTCAGAATTATACTTACTGTGATCCCAACCAGGTCAAACCTTCTATGTCAAGTATGAGGCACTTGGGCTGTGTCTTGTTCTCCCCCCCAAGAGCCCTTTGCCTTGTGCATCCTGTAGAACGACTTCAAAGGGCTGCATGTCCCATTTCTATTCTCAATTCCTGCCTTTGTTGATTTGGGTTCTAAAGAAGCCAGAGGAATATTGAAATTCTCATGCCTTCTCTTTATTTATTTAACTTCACCTTGCCTTTGCTCAGCCAGGGTGCCTCAACATTAAGGTTTTACCAGCCAAGCCCTGCTGTGCTGTACACAGGAGCATTTCCCCCGAGTGCAGGGGGAGAGTAAATAAATATTCTGTAGTAACTCAAACCCAAAGGCAACTGTGCTCAACTCCAGCTGCTCTCCCATGCGTGGCCAGTCCAGTTCTCCTCTCCTCTTCCCATTGCTGTTGTCCTAATGCATTGCTTCCGAGACTGTTTTGGGGGGAATATGTTAGATGAGGTGGAAAAGCAGGCTGAATTCCTTGCCAAAGCTGCCTTCCTTCGTGCCTCTCTGGTGTGTCAATCTGGTAACATCAGGGAAAATGTCATTAATTTTCAGCCTAATCCCTCCTGAAGCATTGAGCTCCTTCTCCTGATGGCCAGCAGCAGTCTAGGAGATGCCAAGACAACTTAGATGTTGGTGTCAGGGCTGTGGTCACTCCAGCTCATGGTTGCAATTTGCCTTGCAGGTGCCAGTTCCCCCTGGGACCTGACCTGTGAGGCTTTTTGCTGTTGTCTTTATCCCATTCCAAGGGCCGTGCCCTGTCTCCAGGTCTCCCTGTTCAGTAATAGCCATGGACTCTTGGCCATGACCTTGAGATGAAGCAGTCTCTCTGGGCTGTGTGGGGGCAGAGCAGGCAGTGGGGAGCCCTGGGGCTGGCTTTGGCCGCTGCTCCACAGGTGAGAGGGGAAAGAGAGGAGGAGGATGGAGGGGCTGCAACTTGGAGCTCACCCTTGGTACTCTCAGGTGTTCCAAACCTCTACTGCTGCTGTGGTGCTGGCAGAGGGGCCGTGCTCATCCCTTCTGCAGTCATCCCTGTGACCCGCCGCCGTGGCGCGCTTCCAGGAAAGTCATCAGGTCCTAAAAATAACCAGGGAATAGCTGATGGTGTGGCTTCTCTCCTTATGTTAGTGGAATTAGCCAGGAGGCTGACTCCAGCCAGAGCCCACGGTCAGTGCTCCCCATCCTGCTGGTCTCCTCAACAGGACTTGGAGGTCACGGCACCTTGGCATTGCTCCACAGCTTCACTGCCACGCTTGCTGGGCTGTCAGAGCTGGTTTTTCTCCTGCTGTGCAATCAGGCAGTGACAGGGAAGTCAGCTTGTCCAGCACAGGTTTTGTTTAGTGCCTTTTGCGAGTGGAATCTTTGGCACAGCTTTGTGTGGGTCTCTGGGTGAGGAGAGGTTATGGCTGTATGTTAGCATCACAGGGGCTCAAGTTTTCCTGCTCTGTCTCACCCTTGAGTGGGAGTGAGGAGCTGATGTTTGGAGTATCTTTAGCCTAAAGCACAGCCAGAGGGTGCCAACACCCTTAACTTTCTCCTACAGGAAGAAAACCCCAGGAGTCTGGAGTGCCCCACAGGAGAGGGAAAACCAAGAGCTTGCTGTGTGTGCTGCAACAATCTTCTGTCCATCTCGTGACCAGGGAGCTGGGCTTGCCAATATGCATTATGCATTCCTCCCCTTCCACTCCTTTATTTGTTGTTATCCTTCAGGACTTTGCTCTCCTCACTGGCCTTTCCTGCCAGGTGATGCCAAGCCAAGTGACATCAGGCTCCAGGGAGGATGGGTGAGCCTTGCTGATTCAGCTGGGCTTCTTTGGTGGGGAGGTGTGGAGGTCAGAGCTGTGGGTCACAACCACCTAACACAAAACCTTGGGTGCTCAGGGAAAAGGTGGTCTGGGCACCCTTTTGTGTCAGACTGCTGTTTTATTGTGGCCTCTGGCTGGAGGGACCTGTGCTGGGTTGCAAATAGCAGGACACTGTCCTTAGCACAGCATGTTCAGTGCTTTAATCAGCAGCAACCTTGCTTGGAACAGCTCTGCAATGAGTCCACTCTGTCATTCAAGCTAAACACATCCAGATCTGGGAGCTTATGAGGGGAGAGGCATCTCCATCCCTGTTTGTGGAAAAGGGGGGGTCCCATCTGCTGGCGTGAGGGCTGCTCTGTTAGCTAAGCCATCATCATCATCATCATCATCTTGCATGTGGAATCTTTTGGCTGGGAATTCTGAGTGCCACGGAACTGCAAGGCAGGTTCAAGGGCTGGGACGTGGATTTGACTGTGCTCAAGCTCTGCTTTTCTGCTCAGCACTTTCCTTCCTGTCACTGTTGTATTTACGACTCTTGCCCTCTAATTAGAGGTGCTATGTTTCTCAGCTCTCCTTCCTGGGAGCCGTGTGTGCCTGTGTGAGCAGAGCTGTGCCTCCTCCGTGCCCGCCCTCGCCGGGAAGCGGGATGCGATTCCCTCGCCTTTTCCCTCCTCCTGCAGCTGCAGCCGGCATGAAACAGGAGTTCACAGAGGGGACAGCGACCAGCATTCAAAGAGAGATTGGTGTCTACTGTCCTCTCTAACTGCAGTTGCCTCTTTCCTTATTTATAAGTGCAAGCAAACAGGTGCTAAAAGCTTTTTTCCCCCCGTCCTTCTTGCGTGGCACAGACAGACTCTCTCCCGAGATGTCTCCTTGTAATGTGTTTTCTCTCCAAAGCTGCTTCGGCATTTCTTGGCATCTCTGCAAGGACTTGATTTATCTGTTTCTCTTCCCATATCCCCTTCTTCATTGCAACTGGGTTTGGGGCTTGGAAGGAAGGAGTGGAGTCATCCTCGAGCCCTCTGCAGGTGATGTGAGGGTTGGAGATTTCCCTTCTCGCTCTGGATATTGTTTTTTTCCCACAGGGTGTTAGCTGGGATCCGTGTCCACAGTCACATTTTGGACTCATTTAAGCATTCACAAAGTTAGTACCTGTTAATCTCTGCTCCAGTGGTCTTAGTTTGCTCTCTCAATCCAGTCGTGCATCCTCCAAGTATCAATTTGCACTCAGAAGGGCACTGCTTTGAAAACAGGTTTGTGTATTTCTTCCACATGGCATGTGATTCCTTAACCTTTCCGCTCCAGAACAAGCCAAAGAGCATCATAAATTCCTTCAGCTACTAATTCTGGCTGTTCCTGGAGCACTTTTAACCAGACAGCTTCGAGATGTGCTCTCTGGAAATGTCTACTTTGTGGTAAAGCAAAACCTAATCACTGATGCTGTCACCAGAGAAAAATGTATTCATTATTATTACTATTATTATTATTTTTAGGAAAGATGCAATCTCACCTCATGCATAAAATTAGTTTAATGGAACAGCAGGAATGGGAGGGAATATTGGCTTTCCTGTGCTTGTTTGTGGAAGGAGTGAACAATTTCTTTGCTCCCTCTCAAGCCCTGGATGAATGATATGTCATTGAAGCTGCATTATCAGCTGAGGTGTGTCCATGAAGACAGCAGGGAACCAAAGCTTAGGTTTAAAAACTGTTTAAAACAAAGAAAAAGGGATTTTTGAGCTTCTAAACATAATCCTCAAGCAGCCAGTAAGGCTGAGAGCCCAGGGAGGGAGAAAGAGGGTGACAGTGGGGCAACAAATGGGTTTGTGACTTGTAAAACAAAGGGATACATTCCATCTCTGGTGGAGGGGGGTGAGTGGCTCCATCTCAACAGGGTTGGGACCCCAGACCTTGAGTGTTCCGTGGTCTTCCCATGCCTCTCTTGGGGTTATCCCTGCTGCTTTATCTGGCCCACTGAGTACAGGCAGCAGGCACTGGTAGAGCTGTCAGAGTGCACTTGTGCTTGCCTGGGCCTCAAAAAACTTCCTTCACTTTACACTCTGGAATTGGAAAGGAGAGATGAGGATAAAAGTGATAATGTCATCTCAGGGCATCCAAACAGTGGTGATGTGCTGCCTGAGCTCCTGTCCCCTCCAGCAGTCCCACATGGCTTTGTCCTTTGGCTTATTTCCCCTTGGAACTCTGGCTTATCTCAGGAAGTTTTTTAAACTGAAAAGTGAACTTTAATGAATATCTCCCTCTGTTGTGGAAGCAGCAGTTTTGTTAAAATTCCAAACCAGATACTCTTCCTTATTCGGCAGCTGGAGGATCTTCCCTCTTTTGTTTGGAGGAAGGTCTTGATCAAAAAGCTGAGCTGGGAGATGATCATTGGGCTTATCTCAGCCTCTGACCCTGGGATTTAGGTGGGACCAAACCAAGCTAAGCCCTTCACTCAAAAAGATGAGAAAAGGAGGGGTGCTTTTGCTGGAGGGAAAACTCCTTTCCTGGTGAGCCTCATTATCTTTTCAAGCCTTGGTGAAATGGTTACCACTAGAATTAGTGGTTCCCTGAGTGAGAAAGACCAAAAGATGAGTTGGGCTGGGGGAAAAAATTGTAGGAAGGAGGCAATTGCAGGCAAACTCATCTACTTTTCATAACTAGGTGTGAGTGAAGCTTGGGGTTCTACGTGTCTCCTGATTCCTTCCTTTCCTTGCTGCTTGTACTGGGGGGTTGCACTTTCCCCCCCTCCCCTTCCCTTCCCTCTTGGGCTGCAGGAGATGGACACTTTTTAAAATACAAGATGAGGGGTTTGTTTTTTTCAGCTCATCAAATCCTCTCTGGTGGTGCCAGGGCTCTGAGAAAGCCTAAAAGCCTTTAAGGCTGTGTGCAGTCCCACCTCCTCCGGGTGCCAACCCCTGCCACTCCTTCTCCAATGACCTTGCTTCGTGGTGATGGCTTTCCAACATCTCCTTGCCCTCGGGCTCCTGCAGCTCCCTCAGCACTGCTTCTCACTTTGCTAATCCTCCCTCCAAGTTGTCTTTGGGACACCTCCTGGCTTTCCTGTTCTTCAGCCTTGGTGATCCTCAAGCATCCCCTTGCCATTCCCCACAGCTCCCTCTTGAAATGGCTCAGGGTCCCTCAGCTCCCCCCTGCCCAGCCCCTTTCCAGAGGAGGCAGTCAGCATTTCCTTAGGGACAGTAGATCCCATCCAGCACACAAATGGGATTGAATGGACATCACACTCTTGAATACCAGTGGCCTCACTGACCAACATCTACATTATACCAGTGACAAAACCCAGGGAATGGCCTGGAGTTGTGTCAGGGCAGGGTTAGGTTGGATATGAGAAAAAGGTTCTTCTCCCAGAGGGTGGTGGGCACTGAACAGGCTCCCCAGGGCAGTGGGCACAGCACCAAGGCTGCCAGAGCTCAGGGAGCATTTGGATGATGCTCTCAGGGACATGGTGTGACTCCTGGGGATGGCCCTGCGCAGGGCTGAGGGTTGGACTGGATGAGCCTTGTGGGTCCCCTCCAACTCAGCCTTTTCTGTGACTCTGTGATTATGTTGCTGTGGCAGGGGACAAAGTCTTCCTGATGCCTGGAAGCAAGTGAAGCACCACCATGAATGAACTTCCTGTGCTCTGAGTGGGAAAGTAACTCCCCTGCTACGTGAAAAGGGATATAATTTCTTTTTTAACCTTTTTTTCTTCCTTCTCCACTTGGTCTTTGCTGGGAGTGCGTGTTGGTGCCGAGCTGGTGGAAGCATTGATCCTGCTTGCTCTGACCGTGGTCAGCACGACAGTGTGCTGTGCTGTCAGCATTCAGGTTGTCTCTAGAGCTAAGCCAGGATCACAGGCCAGATTGAACCAGAGGAAAACCTTACACCTTTGGCAGGGGGGGGATTCCCAGAGCATGGGGGGACTTGTTAGTGACACGGGATCTTGAGGAGAGCAGGCTTAGCTGGGAGATTTTATCTGTTTTTAAAGCTGGCACAGGTGGATTTTTCTGTGATAAAAGCTGTAAACACCACAGCAGTCAGAATTCTCCTTTCTGGCTTGTAATAATCACCTTCTAGCTCTGAATCACCCCAAAGTAATAGGACTTGCTGCAAATACAGCAGAGGTCGAGCTCTGTTTGTGGGCGATAAGACAGTTTAGCCTTGAACTGATTCCCTCAGGGGTGAGCAGAGGAGCTGGGCCAGGAAGAGGTGTTGTTGGTACCCCCTCAGGTGGGGAAATTGAGAGTTAACCAGCCCCTTAGCACACATCAGAGAATCCACTTCCACCAAGCTCTGATTTGTTGGAGATTGGTTTTCTTGTGAAGAAGGTGGATGTTGCTTTATAATACCTTTCAATATTGGCTGCGTGGTGCAGTTTCCCTTGGCAGGAGCAAAGTCTCTTTTGTTACCCCTCTTTAAACTGGTTTTGGGCAGGAAAACAGTTCCCCCAAGGGTTATTCAAAAAGTTTTTGTCCCAGTCGTGACAACGATGGCACTTAGGGGTTGTGCATCGATCCCAGAAGGCAAACAAACAGCCCCAGCTTAAATCCTGCACCAACTATAAACCTTACACTTTTTAATTGGGAAATTGATTTTAAATCCAAGCCTCTTGAAAAATCTAATTATTTTCCTTTAAAAAAAAATAAAAATAGCAAGACTCTTTCTCTCTGTCATGCTCCACCAGGCGAAAGAGAGGGAGGGGGAAATAATTCTTGGCTGCATCTCTGCAGGGTGCCCTGGTGATAACCTGGATAATACAATCTGATTTTGGCCTTGAGTCTGTTCCCTTGGATTATTGCATTTTTTTCAAGGACCAAAAGCTGTGCTGGTGATTCAGACCTGAAGGAGAATGTCTTTTTTAGTGGTAAGCTTTCAATATTTTTTTTTCCCTAGCCGTCAAAGGGCAGAGAGGAGGCTTTTATCGTGTTACCAGTGGCTGCTTCACAGGAAATAAGGTGTGGGCATGGTGACCAGAGCCCAGCTCTCCTTCCTTCCTTACCAAGGCTGCTTGTTGGGTTAAAAGGGAGAGAAAAGTGAAGGGAAAAGAGGGCCAAGAAAAGGCCAATGTGCACGTGTGTGTGCCAGGTGCTCTGAAAGGAAAGGTGCATTTGGAGAAGGTGTGTGTAGGTGCAAAACCTGAGCTGTGCCATGCTCACTGCTTGGGCTGAGTGATGGATCCATCAGGATCCATGCTGGGTGTGAAGTCTCAATGTGTAGCCATTCTCCACACTTATATTTAGGTAGGGAGCTGTTTGTGAGGGTGAGGGATCTGCTCTGTCCAGCCATTTAGATCAAGAGCTGAAATGCCAACTCTCACGTGCCATCTTTGTTTCCATCTCTGTGATTAGGTTTTACAGCACTCATTTCAGGAGCATCCTGGATTTTCCTCTGTGCTTTGGCATGGCTGCAGCTTGTTTTGCACTGGGGAAGTGAAGGAGGTGTGGGTGTCCTTGTCTCTGCAGCCACTTAAGGATGCAAGAGCCAACATCCCACATGTCTTTTGTTGCAGAGGGGTTTCTTCCCCACCCTGCTCTGGATGAGGTGTTCCTCCTGGAAGCCCAGGTGCTGAGGGATGCTGGAGCAGAGGGATACCAGCTGGCCTGCTTCCAGAGGTGTCCCTGCCTCCCTTCACTGCCTGACACACACTCACAGCCACCTCAGAGCAGGGACTGTTGATTAGAAACACTGTCAAGCAAAAAGTCTTTCCAATAGCTCCAAGGAGAGGGACGTTTTCAGCCACTCAGTCACCCTCAAACTGTGAAGACGCGACATATCAGCGGCATAAAATTAATTTATTTAGTGAAGGGAGGTGTTAATTAAGAGATCTCATTTATTGTGTCTCTGTAGACAGCTCTCCAGGGCCTTTTGAATTGTCAGCTCTGGTGACAGCAAAAGCTAATGGTGTCACGAGTTGAGAGTGGCACGATTCATGCCAAGGGATGAAGTGGGAGATGGTGGAAGGGGTTGAGAAAGGAGTGAAGGAGACATGGCCGAGGCTTGGGCATGCCTTGCTGGGGACTGGCAAGCCAGGATGAGGTGCTTTGCCCTTCCTTAGCCTCCCTCCAGGGGATCCTGGCTAAAGGTGTCTGCAGGGAGTCACTGGCAGAGCAGCTCAGCAAACCTGTGGGTGCCAGGATATGTGCAGCCAAAAATGTATTTGCCTGGACCGACTTAAAATAACTGACTGTCCGTGTGATCTGAACAGGAAAAGAATCTTTGATTTATTTTGAATAATCAGCTTTTTCTGCACTCTGAGAGGTTAATTCTCCTTGGTTAATCAGGATGTGTCAATCTGATAACCAAGCGCAAGCCTGACACCAAACTTGTGGGTTGAAATTTAAAGTGTCTTAGAAAATAACAAATATGCTTTATCTGAAAGAATTACATGCTCCAGTACAGCTGTTTATAGGCATCTCCTGCAGGAAAAGCTGCGCCAACACTTTTTCCCCCCACTTTTTTATCTTCTTATGATCTTTATCAAGTTGCTTTTGGAGGGAAATTGAAATTCTCCTGATGCAGAAAATAGGCCAAAAGGGAAAAAAAAAAAACAACCACAAAATAGTCGTGGAGAAATGCTAAACACGGTTGAGGAAGTGGTGCTGCCTTCTCCCAGGCAAAGATGGTTTGTGTTTTCAGCTCCCCAGTTTGTTAAACAAAGGCTGCTTGGGAAATCAGCCCCAGCTCTTCTGGGCTCTCCTCCTTGTGTGCCCTCAAAGCTTTACAAACCAAGCTCTTGTTGAGGAGCCAAACTTCCAATTTCTCTCTCAAAGCAAGTGGGAGAGGCAGAGGTCGCCAGGGTGCCACTGCCATTTTCCAGCTGCTTTCTCAGCACTGCAGTGAGCTGGTTAAACAGGCTGGGATTCAGGGGGAATATGGGGCACCTATAGGAAAATATATAGCTGCAGGCAGATGATTTTAACTGGCTCTTGTTGCACAGACTGAAGGAGCAATTTTCTCCAGGTCACTGGCTTGACTTTCTTTAACACTCCACTAACAAACATGTATTATTACTTCCTCCTTTTTTCATCGATTTTCACTTGTTTAAACCAGGGGAAGCATCAGCCTCATACAGGCCACCGTCACTTTAATCTTTCTATATATATATTTATTTTTTTTACATGATATTTAACTTGTGTGGGATGGCTGTGCAGCTCGGATGAGCCCCTGGTCGTGTCCCTGGCTGGGGGATCCTTGTGCCCCTGCCCAGGGGAACTGAGTTTTCAGGGCTGTGAGCTCAGGGTTGGTTTTTGTTGTGCTCAGCTGCTTGGGAAAGAGGAAAGGCATTTTTCCAAGCAGGCCCTGAGGAGGTTTCAGTCCAAAGGAATCACTGGGAGCTCGCCCTGTGCCAAGGGCCTGCATCCCCAGGGACAGGCTGCTTGTCCCTGTCTCACTGAGGGTAAAGAAACCTCAGCTTGCCCTTGGCTCCCATCACAGCTATGGGACCAATTCCCCTCCAAGCCAGCTTTTCCCTTCATGATACTCTGGGCAGGAAGGGAAAATACAGTGCAAGACAGAGCTTTTAGTTTTTGATTCAAGCCCAAAGCAATGGCAGGGCTTTCCTGTGATGGGAGCTGTAGGCAGAGAAGTTTTTCCCCCGTGGGAGTTGCATGTCCAAGAGACTTTTGTCTTGGGTCCATCTCCTCTAGAGCCACACAGGGCTTGTCCAAGGCTTTTGCTGCAGCTGCATGGTATGGATTCCCCCCTGCCTGAGACTGTGCTTGTCTTGCCAGGGCTGCCTTGCCCTGTCCAGCTCAAAACTGAATCATAGAATCATCATTGAACCATGGAATGGTTTGGGTTGCAAGGGACCATCTCAGTCCAACCCCCCTGCCACGGGCAGGGACACTTTCCACTAGACCAGGTTGCTCCCAGCCCTGTCCCAACCTGACCTTGGACACTCCCAGGGTTGGGCACATCGTAGTGAAGCAGCAGAGTGGTGTCCCAGCTATGCAAATGGTGGGAGAGTGGGAGGCAGAGGAGGGCATGGACATGTCTCTGGAGCTGCCTGGGAAGGATTACTGCTCCTCACAGAGCGGCTGCACCAGAGAGCAGAGGAAGGGGTGCTGCGGGAGGGGGCATGAGCAGGAGACAAGATCATGGGGGATGCATTTAAACCGCAGTGTCGGATCCTATAAATCTGCGGGGTTTTGCATATTTCCATATTTATATATGAAAATTCCACGAGGTAGCTTAAAGGCAACTGAAATAAAAACAGGGCTGTCAGAGCTTGAAAACTACCGGCAAATCTCTAACAGACCATTTAATACAAACGTATGGGCTTGAGGAAACCCTGAGCTGGTGGAGGATTTGTGCCTGGGGTGCCTGGCCAGCCCCACGTTGCTCCCCACGTGCTGTGAGCGCACTGGTGCCTTGGGTCACTCTGCTGGCCGGGATGCTGCGGAGCAAAGGGGCCTTTCAGCCTGGCTCACATCACACGAGGGATGCTGGGCTGCTGGCCTTTCCCTTGGGTGCTTTCTCGTTGTCTTGTGTGTGCCCTGATGGTTTGGGGGCAGGCAGGAGTTGATCTTCAGGCTGCTTGGCTGTGGTACCCCAAAGCTGCGAGCCGGGGAGGGCTGCAGGATGAGCGATGCTGGTGGCAGGGCTGAGAGAGCATTTGACACCCCGCAGAGGCCGTGGTGGTGTGCAGGCTGTTTGCCTTCCCGGTGGAGACAGGCTCCCTCTCCTGTGAGCGTGTGCCCTTTTCCTTCCTGATCTTTGGTTATCGGTCAGAATAAGAATTCTCCAAACCACTGGTCTGAATCACCCTCGCTGACCTTCTGCCGCTTAGTGAGTCTCTTCCCATGGATTAATTTAAAGCAGCAGCGCAGAGATTTATGCTTTGTGCCCAGCATGGGGCCTGAGCGGGTACAGTGGCCCTCCAGGTTTGAAAGCATACTCATTAGATTACTCTGCATATCTTTGTGCTGGTGTTTTTAATGCCTCTAGATGTTGTCCTCCTTGGGTACCTGGCCTGTGCTCCTTGCCTGTAGGATGTCAACCCTTTCTGGTGTCCCCAAGTTAGCCTCAAATCTCAGTGCAGCATACTGTAACTCTCAGGTCTGGCCTGAAGTTTTTATAGAATCATAAACCAGATTGGATTGGAAGGGATATTTAAAGGTCACCTGTCTAATCCCCCCCTGTCATGGACAGGGACATCTTCCATTAGACTGGGATGCTGAAAGCCCCACCTAACCTGGCCTTTAATATTCCCGGGGGTGGAGCATCCACCACCCCTCTGGGAAAACTCTTCCAGTGTTTCACCACCCTCATGGCAAAAAATGCACACCAAACGTCTCTAAAGAGAAACTCTGCTTTCTGGATGCAAGGACAAGAGTGAGCCTCCTCCTTCTCTGAGTCCCTGTCATTCAGGGCTTTTCTCCCCCTCTTCAGCCCCAAGGCAGTAACTGGAGGCCACTGGCACATGGTTTCATCTGAAGTCTCCAAATCAAAAGGAAATAATTAGTGGAGGACGAGAAAGCTCAGACGAAAACAAGCTGTCAACGAGAAGAAGGTGCTAATGTGTCTGTCATGCCTGTTCCCTCCTGGCGGGTCCCCAGAGGTGGAAGGCTCTGATGGAGAGGAGAGTGCTGGCGCTCGCCTGCCAGCCATGGCTGTCTCCAGACATCAGCTCTCCTCTTGTGAAGACACGTCTTGCTCTCAGGCCGGTTCCTACTGCTCTCCCCCATCTTCTGGTTGGGAAGGATTTGCTCCATGGACAGCGTGGACGTCGACGGCTGCAACTTGACCCGCACAGGTGCTTTCAGCTCAGGTTTTATGCCCAAAATCGATCTGTGCTCCTAACAGTGCCTATTTCTCTTCATTACAGACAGACAGGTGTGTGGAATGAGTCGCTCAGATGTAGGTGTCTGCAGTTATTAACTTCAGCAAGACGAATCCCGGTGTCAGCATTTCCCTTGGCTTTGCTTTGGGGTTCTCTCCTTCTCCTGTGGGACTCCTCATGGTGACTTTGGCACAGGGTGACATTCTTGGGAGTCTTGAAACATGCTGGGTGTTTTCTGCCTGAGATGTGACACTGCTCCCCAGGGGGAGGCACACTGGGTGGCTGTGTTTTTGCAGCATTGTGGCTTTGTCCTGTGAAGCTCTTTGTCATTGGATATATCCTTTACCAATGATTCACCCGTCCTGAGTCTCTTGGGAGGGTGAAGAACAAAACCTTGCCTGGGAGACTGTTTTCAGTGATGAAACACACTTTAGTTATTTATTCATAGAATCACAGAATGGTTAGGGTTGGAAGAGAGACCATAAAGACCATTTAGTTCCAACCTCCCTGTCATGGATTCGGACACCTCTCACAAGACCAGGCTGCTCCAAGCCCCGTCTAACCTGGCTTTGATCCTTACACATTTTTGGGCTGAGGAGCAAGATCTCACTACTGGAAGGTTCTTCTTGCTGTGTCCTTCCTTTGCCTTGCTGAGCAAATGACATCACATGTAATTGCATCTCTAAGGGATCTATAACCAGATGTTTCTACCCGGTTTATCTTTAATGTCACTGAGGCACTTTGTGGTGATTCTGCTTTGTCAGGCTGGAGGATGATACTCCAAGGAGGTCTGCTCTCCTTCTCCTCCCATCCCTCATTCCTGTGATGCTACAAGGGGGGGCCACTTAGCCCCATAGGAGGAGGGCACCCCAGTTCCCTTGTCACCCCTGATTCCAGCCTCTTGTTTCCATCTGCCCAGGAGAAGAGGCCATGGTTTGAGGGAAGGCCTCCGGTGCAAGGAGCTCAGTTCATTGCTGTCACCTATTGCTAGGCCAAGGGAAGAAGCAGGTCTAGGCTGCAAAAATCCAGCTGTGTAATCATCTGGGGAGCTTTGCTTAAAGTTCTCCCCAAAGCTGTGACCACCATGGTGGGGCTGTCACTCTCCACTGCTCTGCTCCATCAGGGAGTTTGTGCTGCCTGGTGCCAGCAGAGATGGGTGTCACAGGAGGCACGTTTTAGGGCTGCCAGTGGACATTTAGGAAGTTTTCAGAGGCCAGGGCTTGCGAACTTTCAAACAAACTCTTGCACACTTCAGCCTTGGGGGTCTTGCTGCTGGCAAGCTTTGGCTGTGTAGAGGAGAGTTTGCCTGGCCAAGCTTCCAGCAGCTGGGATGGATGGAGAGACTGCACATCCCAACCTTCAGCAAGATTTTTGTCCATCATTTCTCTGCAGAGCTAATGATTTCTGAGGAAAATGGGTTACCCCTGCCGGTAGCAGTGGTCTAAAATACCCCATGAGAGTGTACAGTGAGGCAATTCAGTGCTCGGTGTGTCCTCGGGCTCCATCACGTTTATGGCAGCATCTCTCACCTCCTTGTGGGGATTGCTCTCGTGCTGCTGCCCCGTCCTCCAGCACCCATCCCTTTTCCCTCTACCCGGCATTAGAGGGCAGTCAAAGGACACCTTCCCTCTCCTCCTGCTCCCCGAGCTCTGCGGGCTCTCACTCACCACTCGCACCCACCCCGGGGGCAGAGGGCTGACCCCAAAGCAGGACCCTTTGCCTCGCCCTCACCCTCTTGCCTTGCGTTTCTGACCGTGGTCCACGACTCCAAGCCACTTGTGGTTTCGTAGCTGACATTTTGGGATGGAGCATCTGCAGCCCTATGAATCCTGCGCACGCTTCCTCCCCTGCCTTGCCCTCCGTCTCCTCCTAATTGACATCCCCGAATCTCGTCTCCGTTTGACAAATCAGGCTACTTACTATAAGTGATGACATGTATAAATATTGCAGGCATTCGTTTTACGTCTGGATACCGTGATAATAAAAGCTATCAGAATCTCTTCCCCCCGCCCGTGCATAGCAATTACTGCCAAAGGGTTCACTCCTCCATCACCGGAGTGGCATGTGGAATTGTGTCTGTGACAGCGAGATTTCCCTCTTGCATGGATGGCACGTGGGTTTGGGCTGTAAAGCAGCTTTTTTTGGAGCCTAATGCAGCAGCAGTGAGGTGAAACCGTGCAAGCTGTGGGTACGTAGCAGGGGGATCTTGCAGGAGCCTGGGTACCTGTGTCCACTTTGGTGACCTCGGTGTCTGGAGTGGCCCTGGAGGGTGGCAGCAGCCACTGCAGGTTGAGGGTGTGGGTTTGACCCATGGGTGCTGTCCCTGTGCCTTTCTCGAGCCCAGCCAGTACTGAGGACGCCAGCACCCATCCAGGCTCTGCTCCTCATCCTCACTAACACGTTGGTGGCTCTCCTGGGTTGAGGCTGTCAAATTGCAGGGTATTATTTTTAGCCTGGTTTCCCGAGGAAAAGAAGCTTATGCGATTGTACTGTCTGTCAGTGCTTTTCCTCCCACCAGCCTCCTCCTAACAAGTTTTGAGCCCCCTGTCAGATTCACCGGGAGGGATCGAGAGCTCCAAGATGCGACGTTCCTGCACGTTTCCCTGCAAATCAGCAGCTGGGGCCACCTTCCCAAGAGGAGGATGAGGCTGGGTGGCAGCGCCCGGGGACAGGAGGAGGTGCTGGGGAAGGTGTGAGACAAGAGGCTGGGGACAGGCTCCGCTGAAGGCTTAATAAATACAGATATTAAGCGCTCGTGCCTTAATTAATTTCTGGGAGAGGCTTTTTATTACAAAAGATGTCTCCAGCTCAGGCGTGTCCACACCATCTGCTTGGAGCTGGTGGTGGCAAAGCCCTCGACCCTGCCGGCAGCAGGGACCGGCTGTGAGAGTCAACCCTTCTCAGAAGAAGGACAAGCTCCACAGAAAAGCCTCTTTTCTCCCTTCCTGCCTCTTAGTCTGGGTTATTACTGACAGTAATTTATTAATTTTTTTTAAGAGCCAGGCACTGCTGCTGGCAGGGGAAGGCACAGAACTTCATCTCCTATGATTTTCCCCTCTCTGATGGCTATAGTGAGGTTGGACAGGCTGTTCACCCTCCTCTGTCCACCTATTTATTTTCATCAAGCTCTCAGGAATGACAGAGTTTGTGATTCCTACCCTGTGTCAGAACTGGGGGAAAGTTATTAAACAGTGGCTTGGCTGAGCTGGACTTGTGTGCACACACACACAGCAGCTCCTGTTTCTTAGGGGACTGGTCTTAATGAGAGACAGCCCCTATTAATGCTTTGCTTACTTTCTTGGCTGAGGTCTTTGCTGGGAATGGAATTTTTATGGGAAATCTTAAACCAAACAATGATGTTAATAAGCTGTAATCAAAACCAGGGAGGGAAGGGACCTGCTTCTTTTTCATCCCACAGCCCTTCCTGAGATTTCAAAAGGAGGACTTTTTCTAGATAAAACCAAGATACTTTTAAAATACTGGGGTTTTTTTGAGCAGGAGGTGAGAGTGAAACTCCCAGGCTTGGTTTATGGCTGGGGCCTCGCTGGGAATGTTAGAGACAGAGAGGTACAAATGCCTGCCTTGAAGAGCTTGAATCTGAGCCATCTGCATCCCTGGCCAGTACCCAGCATACCAGGTTATTTGTGCTTTGTGAAGCTCCATTTTTCTTATTTTCTTCTTCCTTCCTTTTATTTTGGTTTCTTTTTTTAACTGCTGACAACTCCATGATGAGGCTGAAAAATCTCTGCAGTGGGTGAATAAATGTGTCATTCGAAATGGCTTTTTTCCCCCCTCTGTGTGAGATCTTGGGTTTGGCAAGTTGACATTCTCTGACTAAAACCCATTTTGTCTCAATTTCTGACCATTCTTGCTCATAGTGAGTGGGTTTTGCCCATAAACACAGAAGTTGCTGGGTAAAGCTGAGTAATTCTCATTTTAGAGGCCTCTGCTGCTGTCTTCTCCCTCAAACAGCCACCTGGAGAGAATTATTGTCACATATTTTGATGTAGAACCTGAACCTTTCCCCTGGTTTACTCAGAAGGGATCCAAATGCATTTAGAACAAGCTCAGCATTTCTCACGAAATGTTCACCTGCTTAAAGAAGGCTTAAAAAAACCCCTTTGTTAAGAAAAAATAGAAGGAAAAGCCCTTTTCCTCACTTTATGCAATGATGGATATTTTTCTGTGTGCAAAATTTAGATAAAAGAGGTTGAACTTCTAATTACATTACCTAAGGAGGCTTAATAATGTTTGCCCTGAGTATCTTGTCGTAAAAATTCACCAGAGTAAATTCCCTGTAATTTCTGTTGAAATCCCTTTGCTTCATCCCTTCCTGCTTTCCAAAGACCTTGTAGGGCTGCCTGAGGAAGGAGAAACTGTGTCTTTGGGTTCCAGCAATGCCAGTCGTTGGGTTTGGAGAGGGCTGATGAACATGTGGGTTTGGAGATGCTGCGTTGTGTGACCTCCTGTGCTGGCAGGACATAAGCACTCACCAGACAGGCAAGCCTTAAATTGATCCCCTTGATAGAAGTCCAGGGGGGTTATTTCTGAGCATCTGTAAAACACAGAGCCCAGAAGCCCTTGAAGGGCATTTCTGGGCTCTGGGAGAAGCCTTGCCATGGGATGAGAAGGTCTCTTAAGGCTGTCAGGGGACTCACCAGCTCCTGGTAAGCAGGTGATGAGGTGCCCACGAAGTGGCTGTACCTCCAGACATGGTCCCTTGGAGAGGTTCTTCATCTGCAGGTAATAGGTTTTTCTCTCTCTCCTGGAAATACTTGGAGTTGGAGATGTTTCTTAACAATCCCACTGTCTCAGGGCCCCCCCAGTCTGTTGTAGGACAAGCTAAACCACACAGGTGGATCTTCTCATTTGTCATCTCCACTGATTTTCCACCCTTGCCACTGATCTTTTAAACCTGGCCTTAGATTTCATTCCACATGCATCGGCCTGGTTCCCAAAGTCATCATTTCCTTCTGACTGATGCCAAAACTCTTTGTTTTCTGTTGTTTTGCTTCCGAAGGAGTGAGTTTGATGAGTGTTGGTCCCCCGTTGTTAAGGAAGTGTGGTATGTGAGTGGTGACTGAACAGCCTGCTCAGCAAAATCCCTCCAAACTGCCTCCTTTTTTGGTATTATCTGTTATAATCTTATTTTTTTTCTAGGCAAAGCATTTCTTTGATTCATAATTCTTGTCGCAATGTTCCCCTCCTACAGTTTAACTAATCATTTGCCCATGTGGCACAATATCAAATGCTTTTCTGAAGTCCAGATGGTCAAGCTCTCTCACAAAAGACAAAGATTGGCTTTTGTCTGGGAAAAAAAAATAAAAATTAAAGCCGTTATCTCCCACAAAAATATATTTACCAGCCTTGCCTGACTGAATCCATCTGCATGAAATCCAGCTTGTTTTACCCTTTTTCTTAGTTTTTGGCCTTAGTTCCTCAAGCAAAGCTGCTGCTCAGACCAACCTGTAGCTGCCCTCCTGCCCCAGTCTTAAATACTCTCTCATCTTTAATCTCCCACCCTCCTCCCTTCCTCCTGCTCCTGGTTAGGTTAGTTCCGAATAATCTGCACCAAAGGAGTCTCTGGGAAGCGAGGTAGCGATTATTTCCACTCCAGCAAAGTTGGAAACTGGTTACAATTATCACTCCTGGTTTTACATGCTAACAGCCTTTGCCTTTGGGGGATTAAGTTAACTACTCTGTCATGCAGGTGAGCGTTTTGTTTTGCTCCTTTGAAGCATCCTTTCTCAGGCTGTCAGGGAGAGGCAGATAAAGGCTGCCATCCCCCCGTAGCCCACTTTCCAAAGCCCCCACCACGGAGAGATTAATTTGGGCTTGTTTCAAGGTCATCTCAGGTGCATCTTTTTGTTGAATGCGCTTTGCGCCTCTGCAGAAGTGCAGATCCTTTTTAAATTCTTCCAGGTGATATAGCTGGGGATCAAGGGGAAGTGGGAGAAAATAAGCTCGGCCATTTCAAGAAAATATAAATGGTCTTGACCCAGACTCTCTGTGTGGCACGAGGAGGGTGAAGCTTTCACGCTGTCACTCGACAGATTCCCGGGCACGGAGTTGCTCTAGTCAGAATTTCCCACGTAATTTTTCATTTTGACAGACAATATCAGTGTAAAATGGACTTCTGACAGGGCTGTGCTCAAACCATTCCAGCGAGTCCTTCTGGCTGCTTGTGACTGGGGCCAGTGTCAGCTGCTGTGCTGCCCACCTGAACACTGAGGGTTTCACCAAAAGAGCTACCCAAATTTAGGAGGTGAAGTCACTGCCTCCAACTGATGCTTTTTTATACAAAGTGGAGAATTCTGGTGGTGCCACAAGAGCATCAGTCCTTGATAGCAGGGAAAAAAGGAACTAATTAGGGCAGTAGATCACCATAGGCAAGAAGCCTTCATATCTCTGCCTACTTTGCCTATAAAAATCTGTATGGATGTGCTTAATTTGGATTAAAACTGGGTGGCAGCTGGGTTCCACCAGGCAGAAACAGCCCAAAATGAGACCAGACCAGGATCTTGAAGGGAAAGTTGCACCAGGAGAGGTTTAAACATTAGGAAAGGGCAGTCAGGCACTGGAACAGGGAAGTGATGGAGACACCATCCCTGAAAGTCTCAAAAAACGTGTGGATATGGCACTTGAGAACAGGGTTTAGTGGTGAACTTGGTGGTGGTACTGGGCTGATGGTTGGACTTGATGATCTTGGAGCTCTTTTTCAGCCTTGGTGATTCCATGAAAGAGGAAAACCTGAGACTGATTGTGGTTTTGGGGAGCAATTACAATTTTTTGCTATAGCAAAGTGACCTAAAGCTTTCCATGGTGATGGGAGCCCTGGTTGATACAGCCAGGGAGCAGCACAAGAACTGAGAGCGGGAGATTTTTGCCTCCACTGCAAAACTCAGGTCCATTTCCATGCCTGAAAGGAAGTAGGGGATTGATGTTTTGCATTGCTCTAGGTTTCTTTGGGAAGATAAAGACCCTGCAATCCCCAGAGAGTTGTGATCTTCAAATGTCCACCTCCTAAGTTCATTCCTACCTGAGTCAGGATTGCCCTGAGTGACCATCCCTCTTACCCCTTTAACAGCTGATGGAGGAGAAAGGACCAGGCGTTGGTTTTCCCTTAACTCTGTGGGGAGGCTGTAGCTTTAGGAGATGATTAAAATGAAATAAATCCCCAGAGAATTAATTGAAAGGGTCAATGTCTGTAGTTAATCAGTTAAAATTGCCTATGGTTATCCAGCTGTGACTTTCATGTCAGCTAGAAGATGCTGGTGAGGCAGGAACCATCTAATATGGATTTGTTTGGTGGTTTTTTCCCCTCCCCATTGGCAAATAGTTTTTCAGTGGACACATGGACAAATATGCTTTTGACATTTTTATCTAATTCTAGTTTTGCTTCTCTTCCTCCTTTCTGTTTTTCTTTTCCTCTCTCTTAGGTAGGTGGTGGTTGGAATAACTTAATGCCACATTTCCAGCACTGATTTTGGTGGTGACAGTTATTAACAGTTTCACGATAAGAAACAGGTGTTCCAGCATGGTCCATCAGGCAGAAGAAGAACAATGCCTCCCCAATGTCATTGTTCATGATGTATTCAGTGACTGCTGGCTTTTTTTTTTTTTATGAAGGTTTTATTCAATCTCATAGGTAGCATTTACTATTTAGTATGCAGGCTTTGGGCAAGCCAGTGGAGTGGAAAACCTTTTAATTTCTTTTTAATGCAAACATGGATCTTGCAAGACCTTGTCAAGTGATTGCAATGGGCACAGGCTCTTGCTGATGTCTCTCAGCATCACTCGGTGGTCCCCTGCAAGAAAATCCTGGGTGTTTCCCATGGGATTTGTGGCTCAAGGGACATGTCCAAGCCTGAAGGGATTGGGGCAGTTCTGCTGTTTTGCAGTGAGGAGCAGCCACACCTGGGGATGCTTTGAGCAGAAAACATCATTAGTATAATAGGGGCATTGCAACAGCTCCTGGGCTCTGCTGCCACTTCCCATGTTTTCCCATGCATGGGTGAGAAAGGAGCGATGTTTTTGAGCATGAGGCTGAGGGAATATGGGGCAGAGTAACCCCACTGGCCCCTTCCCCCATCCTGTGCAGGAGTTACTCCCAGAGAGAGCTGCCAGTGGCTTCAGTGGGGCTGTCAATCCTGGACACCTGGTAGATGCTGGAGTAGATATTGCTTGGTGTCCTTTAAGGGACAACTTTCTGCATCCTTTTTCTTCCCAGGACAAACCTCCATAGGAGGTGGGAAGAGACAGAGGTCTCGGTGATTGGACTGCAGCCTGAAGGATGCAGCAATGGGCATCCTCTCCCTCATTCTCTGGGTGTGCTGTGGTCCAGCTTGGGCTGCAATGCAGGGTGATGCCTGTCTGGCCTTGCTGGAGGAGCTCTGAGACTTGAAGACAGGGCTAGGAGACACCCTGCAGCCTCTCAAACCTTTATTTTGTACCACAACCTGTAGATTTGTCTACAACCTATTTACTTCCCCTTGATACTTGATATCACAAAGGGGTGGATCAGTGCAAGGTCCACCAAAGGTGCTTGATAGGTGCCCTTGGTCTCCAGTGAGGCAGTGCTGCCTCCCACCCCAGTCCTATTCCTTGGGAGAAAAAGCAGGGGGGGGGAAATTAATTGGTGATAAATAATGCATTTTGTTCCCACCTAAAGGCTGTTTGATCTCCATAGTCTTCATTCCTCTGGTGAGTGTTAATAGCTCTGTTACCCATCACGGTGCTTAAACAGCCTCATCAGGGCCAGACTTAGTGAATACATCCCTGCCACAGGCAGAGCTTCCCATTTTACCTTTCTTTCCAAAAACAATAGTAAAAAAAATTTCTGCTCTCCTGAGGTGACTTTTCACAGCCATTTCTTGAAGTGAAACAATTAATGAACATTAAACATCTTTTTTTTTTTTTCTGGGGAAGCAGCGATCAGGGGAGATGATGTAGTACCCCTTTAAAATCTCCCTGTACATATGTATGTGCACACAGAGCCCCTTCAAGGCTGAGAAGAATTGGGAGTGATAGTTACCAGTATAATATTTAAATGAGTGTTAATTACCATAAACCGTTTGGATTTTAATGTCTCCTTCTGTACAGTATGTAAATCAGGGCTGGAATGGGCTTGTGAGCATTCACTGGGCCTCTGGTGTTGGGGATTAAAGGGATGTTTTCCAGGACTGGGATTTAGCTGCCTGGTTTCCATTCAAGTTAGTGGGAGAAATGGGGCTGAACACTGGCCACTCTGGGGAAGGGTTCCCCTCTCACCTCCCCTGGGGACCTCTTGTTCTCCTGTCTCATCCCACTCCCTACCCAGCAGCTTCCTGAGGAGGAGGCTGATTAGATGCTGAAACAACTCCAGTTTGGACCTGGATGGAGGGATGTCTCACTGTCAGTGAGATACAGCAGCTCTTGACCATTTTATTGGGTACTAAGGGGTTTTTATGGGGTTTTAGCATGCAGACCATGAACAAGTTAATTCCACGGTGCATGCTTTGCTGTACCCACACCCTTCATCTCCCGTCCTGCCTCCATCCAGCCTGCCCTGCAACCCTGAGCAGAGGGGAAGGGACTGGAGGTCAGCAGATCTTCAGGCACCTCCATACCTCTCCAGCCCCCTTCTTGTCCTTCCTCTCTGCCCTCCTCTCCCTCTGTGGGGACCCAGTTTGCCTTGCAAAGTGGCCTCATTATAAATGCATCAACCTCTGCCGGTCTCACGCGCGCAGCCTTCATTTAGCCCTCCAAGCTCAATTACATCTCAGGATGTCTTGGGGTAATTAAGTAATATTAGAACGTTTTCTTTGCTATTTTTTTCCCCTTCCCTAATGCAGCTTTCAAAGCACAAGCCTCAGTTCTCACCCACTGGAGCCCACTTCTCCGAGCCTCGGAATTCTCCCTAATGTACCTCGCCGGGAAGGAAGGCTAATTGCATTTCTGAAGGATGTCATTAGTGTCACATTCCCGCTGGGTTCCAGAGGGCTGGCACACAGCAGGGAGTGCTCCCTTAGGTGTCTTTCAGCACCACCATGTGCAGTGGCACCGGCGAGGGGTGCTGGGCTTGGAGGGGAGCGCAGCCGGCAAAGCAGAGTTGCTTTGGGCTTTGCTGTGAGCAATCTTGGATGCTTTGCATCCTTCCTCTCCACAGCTCATCGTGGCTTACAAATATCAGCTGATTAAGCCTCTCAGAGCCCCTGTGAGATAAGTAATTGCTACTCTAATGATTGGCATTATATCTGCTCGCATCTCGAAGCGTTGGACAGTGCTTTTCACTACAAGAGAAATAAGGAGGCAAATGTTAAGCACGCAGAAAGATAAGCGATGCTTTTGGATTATCTGGCCATCTCACCTGCTGGCTGGTGGCCAGAAATCTGGAGCTACCATAGCAGGCACCTCTGCCACTGCTTTTGGAGCCTGTGGTCCATGTGCCTCCCTTTGAATCTGTGTCAACCCCAATGAGCACCACTGACATCAGTGGAGGCTTCCCTGGAGGGAAGAGAACCCAGAGTTTCTGTGTTTGGGGGACCCTTGGTTTGCATCATGGATGGGATGCTGGTTCCTAAGGAAACAAAATGAAAATGATGGTCACACATTATTATGTTTTTTTCTCTCCCTAGGTGGTTCCAAGGACAATGTCCTGGTTTTAGTCTACCACAGCTCTCCTGTTCAGTCCAGGGTGAAGTGACCACCAGGCTCCCATAGGTGGGTACTGCTTTCAGAGGTATTAAAGGCTCAGAAAAAGAAGTCACATATAATTTAGAGGAAAAACTGCCATGAAAAATTCTTGTTCACGTTGTGCTGTGTTATGTTTTGTTGTCCTGGAGAGATGTATTAGCTCTGCTAGTCATGCTGGAACTTGGGGCCTCTGGAAAAGGTCAATTATTCCAGGTAGTCCCTACCCCTGGGGGGAGCCTGATGTTCCCTTCTACCTGCCTGGCTTTTTGGGGCACTTCCACAAGCAGATTAGGGACAAGGATGCTGCTGCCATGGCCCAGGCTCATTGATGTTCCAAGTAGGATAGTAAGGTATCCTAATATTGGGATTCAGTCCCTACTTGATTGAATGGAAGGAAGGGTACATTGTAGTCCTGGATATCCCATAAGCTTTTTTGGGTTTGATTTATTTTTTTTCTCCACTTGCAAGTGTATTTTTTTTTTAAGCCAAAACAATAAGCAGAGGCCAAAAGAAAGTAAAACCTGACTTTATATCATGCAAGGATGGATTGCAAAACTTTTATAAAGACACATGCTGTGGACAAAGGAAAACCACTCAAAGATGGGTCAGGCAGAACTTGGTCACAGACACTGCAGTTTACTTAGGTCAGACTGGGCTCTGTAGCACTGTCTGATTTGTTCTTGGAGGCATCACACTGGAGGAGCTGTCTTTATCCTTGGGCAGCTTTGCCAAAGCCTCCTGGGTTTTAGGAATGCCTGGATCTGAGAGGCCTCTGGGTGATGAGATTGGGGTGAGCTGGCTCACCTCCTCTCCTCTTCCATCCTCTTGGAGGGATCTCTCACCTCTCTGCATCCACTGTGGGTTGTTTCCAGACTCAGCTGAAGGGTCTCTGTTGTCCATCCTTACTGAAGAGGAGGGTGGTGCCACTAGGAGCTCTGATGATCCAGAGTGTGTGGCTGAGCAGGGACATGGAGGGAGGGATGGATGGGCAGACTGGCTTTTCTGTTTCATGCACTGGTGTGAAATTAAAGGGATTTGGGAGGAAAAAAAAAGGCTGCCCTGGGAAACTACTTGTCTAAGGTGTGGGAATCCCAGGCTTTCCCACAGACTCTGCCTTTCCCATTCTGGCCAAGCTGCCAGCTCTCTCCTGTCTGGAAAGGGAGACAGACATTAATTTCAGAGGCTCTGTTTAATTTTGGGGGAAAAAGTAGGTCCTGGGCTGAGAGACAGCTGCATGGGGGACCTGCTGCAGGGATGGACCAGAGCAAGCACCTGGAGGTGTAGGGGCCAGTCTGTGCTGAGGAAATCAGGGGATGCTGAAGAAAACACAGCAAGGAGATTAGTCCAGGTGAAAGGAGGAGTGAGTCACATGGAATTTGGGGAAGGGAGAAGCCTGTCTGATAGGTGGGAGAGTCCTAAACCAGTTCACTTCTGTACACTGGGATGTTCTCAGGAACCTGCTCTGGCTCTGACCGGTCTCATCTACGATTAACTGGCAGGGTTTTTACATAGATCCAAACTGACATTAAACGCTTTAGCTTTTGCTCACTGATAGCTGTGGGATTTGGAAGGTGTCCTGCTGAAGGCAGAGCCCTGGCAGTGCCCAGGAGGAAAGGGGCAGGAGCTGAAAGCCTGCAGCTCATCCAGTCTCTCTGTGCGTAGTGGTGCTTTATCCAAAGGAGTGCTGGGACTTTGCTGTGAACACCTCGTGTTATTTTGGCCATATGAGCAAGATTCAAATTTAAAAAAGGCTCCTGTAGCCTTCAATCAGCTGCAGGCCAGGCCTGAGCGTGTTCCCATGTGTGTCCCATCTGTCCCAGGTCAGGAACCACAGCCTGTGGTGGCTGCAGGGGTCCTGGGTGGATGGTGAGGCTTCCCAGCAGGAGAAGCAGCACCTCATCTAACATCGAGGCAGGAAAAGTTAAAGATAACCCAGAAACTTCTCTGAGTCTGTTTAGACCACTTGAGGTTGCCCATGCTCTAATAACACATTCTCCAGACTACAGAACCTAATAATTACAGCTAATAAGTCCAAAATGTGTAATTACCCTGAAGCACTTTGAGCTGGAAGGCAGAAATAAGCGTGGTTGTTGCACACTCATTAGGTGACGTGTGGCTCTCCCTGCTCCACATGCAAAAGCCAGGACCAGCAGAAAGTGTAGCTGTTCTTTCCTCCACCCTCATCAGTGCTGGGTGAAGGGAAGAAGTCACCTCTTTCTCCTGCTTCCACTTCCCAGTCACTTTTTTCTTTAACTGAGACGATTCCTGATCAGATTTTCAGCTCCGGAGTGGGAGGCTCTTGAGGGGAGGTTATGTTTATTTTTTCTTCCCACCACTTTGCTTCCCTTCCTAATTAAAGTAGCTCTTTTGTCAGCTGCTGAATTTCTTTCCAGATCTCCCAGAGAGGCTTCTTTACATTTTCTGCCTCTAATCAATACCCAATTTATATGCAATAACTTTGTCCAGAGAATAGGGGAGCAGCGCTCAGCGTTTCTCCTGTAACTCTGCTGTGCCGTAGCCACGGACTGAAGGTCAATGCAGGCTTGACTGTGACTGATTTTTACTGTCTTTGGGCAACCCAGCAGCAAAATGCCAGCTCTGTAAAACCTCCACCCTGTGCAGGAGAGTGGCTAGTGCTGTGCAACCTGCCAAGCACACCGTGGAGCTTGGATTCCTTGGCAGAGCTCCACCTTGCAACCCTTTCTGGTGGAAGGAGGGGCACTGTGGGGCATGATGGATATCCTGCCAGCTGCTATTTTCCTGGATTATACGGGTAGTAGGTGCTTTGAGAGCAGGTGAGGCTGCTGTGTGTGCTCAGGGAGCGAGGAGGAGAGCTCCATTAAGTGTCCCTGGGGATGGCAAGACAATTCTGGAGAGTGAACCCAGCGCTGAGGGAGCAGGTGCCTTGTTTAACCTGCCCCCCAGCCAGGCTCACACTCATCTGTCTCCTGTCACTTGAGATGCTGCTGTCACCTCTTCAGCAGGCTGCACCGTACCTGGACAGCTCCCACTGCGAAGGGGACAAAAGGACAGAGAGAGGGAGGGGCAGGAGAAGATATTAGCAAGGACTCAAGAAGAAGTCTCCATCCCATGAAACTTCAGAGGGGTGGATGTCATCCTTTGTACCTGCTCATACCCAACCCTCCCATGGACAGTTACTGGGAAGGGAGGATATATCCAACAGGAATGCCCACCCTCAGGTGTCCCATGACGTCTCCCAGTGGTGGGATCCATCAGGGATGCTCCAGTTGACATGCTTAACAAGCAGGGAGGTGCAGACTCGCAGTCATTCGGCGTCTTATTAATCACATTTAATGTGTAGGTTGCTTTAGTGTTGCTCATTTCCAAATTCCCCGTTGGAAAGGTTACCTGTGTAATTATAGGGATAAATCTCAGGGACGTTCTTGGCCAAACAAACGGAGCGTCTCACGTTCCGGCCAGGGATGAACCCACAGAAGCCATAAAAAAGGGGGTGGAGTGATGGATCAGGAAACCTTCCCCCAGCACAGGGCACAGAAAAACTTCATAACTTGGGGATAAATGAGGCATTTGGGTGGTTGGGAAGAGTCCCTGCAGTTGTCCTCACTTGGACAGAAGTAGGAGCTGGTGTTGCTCAACGATGTCTTGAGCGTTGTGGGATGCAAATTTGGGAAGGCACCACAGAGCACATGGGGGTGGCCCAAAGGGTCCAGCTAGCGGGGATGGATCCAGCTCAGAGGGTGACAAGGCATGAGGTGCCTCCTCCTGGAGGGTCTTGGGTGAGGGTGAGGACCCTGTGGATAACCTGTTTGTGAAGGAAGTGCTGATAAATCCCCTTGGCTGGCAGCAGGGAGCTCCAGTGTCTTTACTCCCTGGCTGAAAAATCAGTGTTATTTTGTTCTGTCAGTGAAGAAAGTGGAGTTGGACCTGTCTGATGGCTTTTTTTCTATTTTTTTTTAATATTTGAGGTGTAAAGTCTAGCAGACCATCCTTAAGTTCACATGTGCCCCTAGAAACCTGGTGGTTGGGAGCTGCTTCTCCTCTGCTGCAAGCCATTGTAAAACCAACCTCACACCTTTTCACCTCTTCGAATTGCAGGTGCCTCCTGTTCACTGCAGGACCTGGAGTGAGATATTCACCCTTCATCACATTCCCTGTCTCCTGAAGGCCACATTTTTCCACTTCCCCCTCTGTGGAGAGGATGTGAGGTGAGTAGCTGGAAGGAGAGGTGCTGATTTGGGGTTTTTTCTGTGCCTGTGCTCAGCACTCAGAAGGATTAGTCCTGCCTCACACTGTCATAACAAATTAAGGCACAGCGACAACAGTAGATTAGAAGTAAAATATTCTGTATTAGGAGTAAGAAGAAATATTAAAGAGTTCAGTGGTTTGGATTGCTAATTGCAGGATGTGTTAATTACAAAGCAAGCGACACAGGCTCTTAATCTAAACTCCAGTGCCCATAGCTTACATTATGAATGGCAAAAAGAGTACATGGGACATCATCTTGCTGAAACCAAGGCAAACATCTAAAAACACTTAAAATACTCCTCTGGAACCCTCCTGGTGTCTCTGTGGTATCCCAGTTGATCACAGCCCTCTCTAAAAGCAATGCCTGGCTTTTGTCTTTTACACTTGTATTAGTTGCTTCCAACTTCTCATCAGCCTCATCTATAAATTCAGAGTGTTCTTAAATAAGGCTGGGGCCACACAAACCCACTTCTCTCATCCCTGTGCACTGTCTAACGATTATTCCCTTATCCCTTTATATAACTGAATCAAACCTGACACTTAAAGCACTCCCTTAGGGAAGTTATTGAATTTAACAGGGCTGAAACCAACAGGGTTCTAGAGAAATGCTCTGAAAACCTGGGCAGGATAACATTCTTCTGATAAGCTTCTGAACCACCCTATAAAATTCTACAGCAAGGATAAAATTCTGTAGAATCTTTTTTTTTTTGCCCATAAATGCTAATTATGAGTAAAGAGGCCCCGTTGCTTTCATTGCTGGCCCCCAAAAATTCAGTGGAAGCTGCTACCCTGCTTTCTCTTTCCCAGGCAGAAGGATGTTTTGGCTCTGCTCCTTAGTGATTTGTTCTCATTTCGATCCCAGATGGAATTTGGTCTAATCCAGAGCTGGGGTATAGAATTCTGCCTTAAATTGCTCCTGGAGTGGCTTTTCCCTGTGAGTCCTCCACTTTTCCATGGCTCCAACAGTGTTGGCTGCTTGTCCATCTCTTTTTCTCCCCTTTTTCTGGGCTTCTGAAGGAAGCTGATCTTATTCAGCTCAAGGGAGAGACAGTGGATGGGAGAGGAGAAGCAGAGGGAATACAAGGCACTGTGACACAGAAACAGGGCAAAAATAATTCTCCCAGATTTTTCAATCCTTCCTCAACCCAGGAAAAAAAAACCCAACAAACCAGCCCTCAGGAAAAGATGTTTTCCATTGGACAAGCAGGATTATGGAGTAGCCAAGGTGTTGATCCTCCAAGGGATTTTGTATTGCCTTTCCTGATAATTCTCCCAGGAGCCTGTGCAAATATTCTCATGAATGAAAACTCCAGAGCTCCTCTGCTGGTATTTGCAATTCCTTTTATTCACACTGACTTTTTCTTGCTGAGATTGCTCACACAAAGGGCAAATAAATATTCAAAGTGCTCGTGCCTGAAATGCTCCTGCCAATGTTATGAAATGTTGGGGTTTTTTATTATTTCTCTTGGTGCATTCCAACAGTTTTCAATTGATGAAGCTTAAAAGAAACTCCTGCATGGAAGTGGAAGGGGACTCAATAAGGCAGGAGAAGGATCACATGGTGGTGTTAATGTCATTACCTCCTCACCAAAGTGAAAAAAACACCCCTGGCAGTGACTGGGGACATCCAGATATTAATTGAGAAGCTGAAATGAGCTCATTTAACACTCCTTGCACAGACAGGAAATGTTTCATCCCATTGACTGGTTTGTATGCGTGTTTTGTTTCGTGCTCTTTAACAAAAGGATGGTGGGGGAAAAAAAGAAGCAGCCAAAATACTCACTGTAAATAATTCAACTCTCTCTGTTCTGTTTTACAGCGTGGATATTGTGCCTGTGTTTGGAGATGTGGTTCAGGCTGTGCCCCCTCTCTCAGAACTGTACCTTAAAACTGGCTTTCAACTCAGTGTGATGTGATCAGAGATGACATCGAGTTCTTCTTGGGACAGGGTAGGTAAAAAAGAGCTGAAAGGAACTGTGGAATCATGGCTTGGCACAGCTGAGGGACCTGAGTGGCTCTTTACATCTCCAGTCTGGTTCTAAGCTTTCTCTCCCAGTACCTTGAACTGGGAAGAGCAGAACTGGCTGAGAAGACCCAGGGAGCTGTCCCAAAACCATAACATCACTCTGCATCCTTTTCTGCTGGTGGACCAAAGTCCTGGGCTGCCCAAAACCTGCTGCCCAGCTGGTGTCAACTGTTTCTTGTCATCAAATAACACCAGGCACAGCTGCCTCAAGCCATCTCAGCAGAATGGCCAAGGAAATAAGATTTTTGTGGAAAAAATCAAGGCTTTTTTTTTTCCTCTAAGTAGTAGATAGAAAGTCAGTTCCATTTCTGGAATTGTTTTTAAAATTACTCAAAGTGTCCTCTCTTGAAGGATCCAGGACTAAAAGAAGGGACAGATATGTCTTTGGTTTGCTGGTCTGCAAGAAAAACTGGTGTACCCAAAATAAACCTCCCCTCTCTCATTGCACCTTCCCCTCCAGATGCTGAACACAAGATCTGTTACCCCAAGGCTGGATGTGTCCTAAGCCACATTCCATTCCCCATTTACAGAGTCCCTTGGTATGGAGAGGAGGATTTAACACCTTGGCTACAGTTGGATCATCAGAGACAACCAGAGTTCCCAGCAGATCTCCATCCTGAGCTTCACCAGAGGAACCAGGTGTGTCTTTTGGGGTGGAAATGTAGCAATGAGGCAGCTGGTGGGCAGCAGCACAGAGCCCTTCATCAGACTGAGGGAATTCTCTGCTCCTGGCTCCATAAAACTAATGGATGCTGGCAGGTGGTGGGAGGAATAGGAGAAGTGGCAGCGTGGTAAGGGCTAAAGAGACCAGCTGAGGAACTTGGGGTGATCCTCCCAGTGTGAGCAGGTCTGGCAGGGCCACCCCACTCCCTCATTACTGTGCCTGCTGAGAACTCAGATGGCCAACCTCAACTATCAGTATTTTGTGTTTCCAAGGCAACCCCAGCTTTAACAGCCTTCATAATGACATCATTTGGTTGAAACGAGCATGCATGATGTTTTGATTACCACTGGAAGTATAAATTAGGTTAGTCTCTCCACCCCCAGCCACTTGAAAAATAAATGTATTGGAGGGAGGGGGAGATAAAAAAAAAACCCTCAGAAGAGGGTAAATGGAAAAATCAATTTTTACATTAATGGAGTCCTCGTTCAGCATTTCTTCTCTTTATAGATTTAGATAACAGTGATATCTTGGTTTCACAGAGCAAAGAAATTAATTACTTACTAATGGTGCAATTCAGAAATTAATTTATGTTGTCCATTTAAATGTGTCATTATTAATCAATTTAAAGGAAGAGGCCTGTAAGCCAGCACCATCTGAAGTGACTTATGTCTTCAGAGGAGTCTTCCTGGCCCCTCCTTTCTAGAAAACACATCATTCCTGCTACCTCTGGCTTGTTGCACCTTGAACTGCTCTGGCATCCCTGATCCAATAAAAAAAGGGAATTCCTCAGTCCTGCTGGAGGGGCTCACCCTCAGTGTGTTTCCCTGGGCAGGGACCAGTGTCAGGGTGCTCCAAAAATGTTAAGGCTCTTTTTGCATTTATTCCAACTCCTGGTCTGAAGTCCCATCCTTGTTGTCCCATTGAAAAGTTGATGAACAGAACGAGGATACTGTCCCTGGAGGCCTCGTAGAGATGTTTTTTTGTTGAATTCCTACCACATCTTGGCCAAATCCTGGGGTTTAGCACACCATGGGCCCCCCAACAGGGTCAGGATGGGGCAGCCGCCTTAGGAGGGTGATAATTAAATTGTCACAGATCTAATTATCTTCTTTGTAGTGTTGTATTGACATGGGAAGTGGTAATAAATTGCACAGGACTCTTCTTTTCCTGAGTGAGGCTGGTCCCAGGCTGGAAAGGGAAATCCCATATCATGCAGTAAATAATGAATTAACTAAAAAGTTGCTCCTTCAAATGCCCAGGATTTCAGACTGTCAGTGGCTTTCCATAGCCAGGCTTCTCCCTGGCAGGCAGGTGCCTGATCTAATGGTTTACACTGTTTGTGTCATTGTTATCTCCAAAAATGCTGGAGCTGCCACATATTTCTCTGGATGCTCCTTGGGCCAAATGGCCATGCTGGGGACTTGGGAAGAGAGTCTGTGTTCAAATGCTGTTTGGGCTGCTGGTGAAAGGCTGGGACAGCCCTTCCTTTGCTGTCATGAGATAGTCATAGACTCATACAATGACTGGGTAGGAAGCGATCTGAAAGATAACTTAGTTCCAGTGCCCTGCCATGGGCAGGGACACCTCCCACCAGCTCAGGGTGCTCCAAGCCCTGTCCAGCCTGGCCTTGGACACTCCCAGGGATCCAGGGGCAGCCACAGCTTCTCTGGGCACCCTGTGCCAGGGCCTGCCCACCCTCCCAGGGAAGGATTCCTTGCCAATATCCCATCTCTCCCTGCCCTCTGGCAGTGGGAAGCCATTCCCCCTTGTTCTGTCATCACAGGCCCTTGTAAACAGTCTCTCTCCATGTTTCTTGTAGGCTCCCTTCATACTGTCATGTTTAATTTTGATGTATCCCCCTGTAAAACAGAGTAATGTGCAAGTCTGCAATTTGAGAGCTTACTGTGGTATTTATATACAGGATATCTCTTTCCTCTTTCCCCCCCTCCCCTTGAAGTACCACTCACATTTAACATCTGCAACAGTGATAATGTTTCTGTGTTAGGTCTGGAAAGTTTAGACATGTGCCAATGGTAAACCAAAGCCTTTATCTGGCTTAAAGGGTTTCAGATTAGTTTCATGTTCTTCCTCACTGTTTTATTTTTCGAGCCAATTACTGCCCTGCTGCCCACACCAGGCACTTTGAGTCTGAAAGTTCTCTTTGTTGAACTAAAGGACTTTGTCTGTGAAATGCCATGCAAGGAGGGCTAGAGAGGAGTGACTAGCAGGTTGCAGAATTAATCAAGAAATCATTTAGCACCTGCAAGTAAATACTTGTATCCAAAGCCTTTCGGGTTTTCTCTCTCCTTCCCCTTTGTTCTGGATAAACCCCTGGCTTCTGAGCAGAAGGACTGGGGAGAAGCAGCTGAGATTTAACTGTTTGCCTGCATATTGGGCTGGAGCAGATAAGGGAGCATCCCCACCCTCCCTTTCAGCAGCTCTGCTTGGGGCTCACCAAATTGTGACAGCAGGAGGGAGACAGTGACAACATCCCTCTGGCCACCCTTTCCAAAGTGCTCCTGTGCCTGTGGATGAGAACAAGGCTTCAGCTCACTCTGCCTTGTACCTTTTTGGAGCCAGAAGATACCACAGCCTTTAGGCTTGAAGCTCCTGCACCCATAAGTAAGTGGTTTTTTGAGATTCCTTCCATACAACAATCTATTTCTCCCATATGTCATGAGATAACCTTGGCAAGGGGTTGGCTGACTGGGCTCTGGAGGGGTTGATGTAGGAGTCAAGCCTTTATTCACTGCTAAGCAAAAGCAAAACCAAAAAGGTATAAAAAAATGTTTGTATATATGACATTCAAAAGCTTTTAGCTTTCTCTGATGTAGGAATTGAGAAGGAAAGAAAAACCCAAGTTAAAAACCTTGACTTTCAAAGGTTTAATGTTGATTGTCTCCACCTACTCTTCAGAATCCTTGGCCCTTTTTAGGATGAGAGAAGAGCAGTCTGGGCCATTGGCAGCCTGGGTTTTATTCATTTCCCTCTTCTTTCCTTCTCACCTTGTCCAAGAGCCACAGAATGTGCTGGTTGTGTTATTTTCTAGTGCTCTAGACATGCATGGAGTCATGCCACGATCTTTTATTTGTCTGCAGACAGAAGCTCCATAAAATTAAGCTCTAGGTCCTTGATTGCCCTCACTGCTACAACCTCTTGAATGAATTTTGGACTGTTCTTGCTCCTGAGCTGAGTGGATGGCTCAGAAAGCCCTTGTGGGATGGTTTGTCCTGCTCCAAGTCTGTCTTGTCCCCAAAATGCCACACCAGGGGGTAACTAACTCCAATACAGGCAGCCCACAGGGGTTACCTTCCTGCTGGGCAGGTTCTGCTGAGCTGGACTTGGTGCCACCCCTGGCATGGGACCACAGGCCCTTTATAACCCAAAAAACTCAGATTCTTGTGATTCTGCAGGTTCTCTTATAAAGCAACCCTGAAAGGGGGAGATGGGGATGGTGTTTGTGTGGTCTTACTTCTCTTTGGCTCTGTTATTTTCCTTCTCTGGTTTAGAAGGATCTCACCCCCATTTTCTCACCTTTGTGGTGTGTGCCACCAGCAGTCCCTGCCACAGGGAAGGGAGCAGGGTGGCTTGGAAGTTGAATCCCTCCTCTAGAAAAGATCCAGAGATCATTTGGACCTTCTGTGTCCAGCTGGGATCCCCTTTTCCAAAATACAACCTGTGCTACCACCTGCAACAGAGACTCAAGGCCCCTTCCCCTGGCATTTGGTGCAGGACTCATGGCTGGGGTCACACACACAAGGAAGTCCATCAGGATGTTATGTGGGGGGGTAAAAGTTATTCCCAAAATTGTGGCAGCATCCTGGAGAGAAGAGGATATGGGGAAGGGCTACAAGCATGAGGCTGCTGCTATTCCAGCCTTCTAGCAGAAAGCTTTTGAGAGGCAGGGAAGATGCATGGAGGGGTGAGAAGGGAAGCAGAAAATAAACCACAGCAAGCCCTGCCTGGCAAATGGAGCCTGGAGCAGCAAGAGCAGGAGGCTGCACCTCTTGACTCAACAACTTTTCTGGCAATGGCAGGAGTGGGAGCAGGTTTATGGTCCTTGCAGTGGTCTCTCTTTGCTGTTCTGTTAAATCAAGGGGTGTAATCCTGCCTGGCTGGCAGGCTCTGGAAATGCTGCTCATCTCCTTGTGCTGTGGGTGTCATCTCTGCTCTCATGAAGCCCTGTCTCCCTAATCCCATGGCCCCAGGACAGCTGCAGTGCTGCAGAGCAGAGCCCCAGTGCAGGAAGGCTTAGGGCAATTTGCTCCAGAGCAGAAGCTAATCCCTAAAGATGGTAACTGGCTTAGGACCTGAAAAGAGGGTTTTTTTTCTTTCACTCCTAACAGTGCAATCCACAGGCTCCTCATACTTATTGCCACAAACCAGTTCTCCCCAATGTGCAATGTTTAACCTAGCAGGTGTTATCCAGTGTCACTGCCTGGGGCCATGCCTTGAAAATAAGAGCTGAGACCCTTAAATCAGGCTATTAAAATGGGGGAACAAGATCCGCAGGACAACAATAAAAATAATTCTCAGCCTGCAAATGAGTTGACACATGGAAAAAGAGGAGTCCATTGTAAATGCCCCTTAGGACAAGGCTGTCCCCTCGCCCTGCTGTGATGAAATCTCCTCCCTCATCTTCAGGATGGGTGTGTGTGAGACACCACAAAGCCTCCCAGCAGCGTATGATGCTCCACAGAGGCAGGAGGAGGGGGCTGGAGATAACATGCTGGAAGCACATCCACTTTTTCCTTTTCTATGACTTATTTAGCCAGCTTGGGTCCTGGAAGGCTCTGCTGTTCCAGTGCTGCTGTGGGACTCCCATGGTCTGCTCTTGCTCTCAAGCCACCCTTTCCTCAGAGCTCCTGAGTGCTCAGCTGTCAGCACTGACAGTCAAACCATCTCCTCTGGCTGCTGAGAAATGTTTTTCAGCAAACAGTGTTTGCCAAGCCAGTCACTTTATTCTTCCTGGCTGCTTCCAAGGGCAAGATCCCACTGCAGCAGGACAGCAGCACGTGACCTTCATCTGCTAAGAGGCAGCTCTAACACCGTTTTGGCCCACACTGCTAATTATCTTGAATAAAATGAGCATCCATTGAGCATAACTGGCTGAAGCACAGCACCAAGTAAGTGATGGGTTGCTACAGCAGCTGCCAGGAGCATCAGCCTGATTTGCAAGTTCACAGGTCTGTGGCTGCAACTAGTCTTGCTGGGAGGGGAGAGGGAGGAAGAGGATGGCTGAAGGAAGAAGGAACTTGAAGATGGTTCAGCTGGAACCTGGCTCCTCGGAGTGACAGTGATTAATGTTGCAGACTTTGCCACCGAGCAGGCTGAACATGTGGTAGGTGTCTACCAACGCTTCCTCTGAAGGCACTTATCTCATAAAAATGAGTTCTCCGGTGTATTTGACAAATCCTGATTGATTTTCATCCTGCCTACCTTTCTGGTCCCTGCCTCTCACAAAAATCACAGTGTACGTGAGAGTTTCCTCCAAGACAAAATCGACTCTGGAGCAGCGAGAGGAAGAGTTGGGCAGCTCCTTTTGATGTGGATCTTTTTCCCTGGCACACATCCCGCTCTACCTTCAATGCTCAAGTCCTCTCCATACCTTCAGTGCTCTCTAGCTCTACCTGTCAGCCAAAAGCTACCTCCTTGCAAAAGTTTTAGCATAAACTCCCTGCAGCACAGCTCTTCCCACCCCCAGCTCTCCCTGAGACTTGCAAAGGGATGGAGTCACAGAGGGGCACAGCAGCACCTGCAGAAACAGCACCAAATGCCCATGAACAATGAAAAAAACCTTTTTATTAAGCACAAATGGTCTTAGATTCAGAAGCTGAGGAAGGGAAGAAGGCAGAGAATAGGCTCACTTTCCACAGGTGAGGTGTGAATGGCACCCAAGGGAGCTTTAGGGGGACAATTTCAGCATTCTGTATGTCTGCAGTGGGGTCAGCTGAGGGGAAACCTCTGCATATGGAGACTTAAATAAGCACAATTAATTCTTTGGAGATAATTTACTGTCTTAGGAACACTGGTGTTTGGTGACCAAGTGAAGCCCATGAATAAAGCCTGCAAGGGCAGGTTGGACAGGGCTTGGAGCAGCTTGGCCTGTGGAAGGTGTCCCTACAGGCAGGTGGAATAAGATGATCTTTAAGGTCCCTGAGAGCCTGAACCATTCTGTGATTCTATGATTAATTTTTTAACTGCTGTAAAGTACCAGGGAAGGAGTAATCTGTGGCTGGACCCTCAGTCTGGAGTGTCCACACCTATTTTGCTGCTTGGGGAGCAGAGTGTGGAGAGCTGCCTCAGGTTCTTCTATGCTCTCCTGGATCAGATGGTGGTTCAATCTCAGCTCCAAGGTGTGAGGTCAGCCCAAAGCTTTGGCTGTGGCTGCCTTCTGGGTAATGTCTGTGTGCTGCTCATGTTGGCTCAGTCTCCTGCTCTGTCCTTTCCCCTTCAGAACTGCAGGTAAAAGCACTGCATGTGCTGTAAAAAAGCTGCTGAGATGAGCTTTGTGGGCAAATGGCTGCAAGGACTGAAGCAACTCTTTCATTTTTTTATTTTAACTCTGTCTCTTCCAGATTATATCACCCCCTGCATTAATTTGGCTAAGTTTCTCCATGGTGTGTATCCTGGCATTCTGCTTTCCTCTGGAATTGGGGGTCTGATAAATGTATGGTGAATTCTGCTGATCTAGGGCTTTGTGGGCACCCAACTCCTGCCTCTGCATCCAAGACCTTCCTCTCTACCTCGTGTTGTTGTGCATAGACAGGAATGTTGTGTCTGGATGGGCAATCAACTCAAAGCCCTGCATGGGGATCAGCAAAGTGAGACCCTCTGGCCACCACTGGAAGGTGGAGTTGGGGGAAATGGATGCTGTAGTTGGCTTTTATTTGTTTAAGTCTGGTAGTTGTTATGAAGTCAGAGAAACTTGGATGTTTTCACCTCTCTGGAGTTCAAGGCAGAGTCTTTTATCTTTTCACTGTTGGTTTTTTGGCTGCTGCTCCAGGTCCTCGTTAAACTAATTTTGTGGAGACTCCCATCCCTACTCCAGACTCTGCTGCTGACAATGGGGTTGCCTGTATTTTTTAAGGCCACTGCAGCCCTGCAGTGACCAGGCCAGACTGTTTGCAGCTGCATGTTGCTTTTTTAATAAAAAAACCTCTTTTTCTCATGCAGCACTAAACTGCCAATGCAAAACCTGTCAGCGGTAGACTAATAAATTGAGTTTTCCTACAACATCAGGGATATACTCTCTCAGCCATGAACATCCATGTGATCCCAGCCTTGAAAAGTGGTGCTCAGGATCAAAGATGATGAAATCTTTTCATTAAAAACAGAAGTATCCAGCTGGACTGACTGTTGCTATCCCTTCCCTGTTCCCCCCTGAGAGCGCTCGGCGAATTCCCCTCTGAGCAGCTCTGTCACTTTGCGGTACTTGGGGCAGCACTCGTGATAATTTATCCTCAGTGATTTTATTTCTGCCTCTTTCTAAGCTAATAACAAGTGATGAGGGCTCATCTCCTGCTCTGGGCACCTTCCCATTACTTAACTAACAATTAATAAGCCAGATAATGGAGTGTTTCTCCCACACAGGAATAAATAGTGACTCTATTAAACTGCGGCAGCGCAGCATCTCCAATCTGTTCACAAACTGCAGCCAGTGCACAATTCAGTGCCCTGCTTAGGAGGAGCCATTTTTCCCACTCTGTAACATGAAAACTGGGCTCAGTTTACTCTTTTCCAGGCTGGATGGAGGGAAAAATTCTTGCCTTGGGCTAAGGGACCCTGCTGCAGCAGCACAGTCACTCTCAGCCTGGTCCTGGGAAAGCTGTGGCCATCCCATCCCTCAGGGATGCTTTGGGGACAGGGACCATGTGATTCCATCCGTGGGAGGTGCTGGGTCTGTTTGTTTGCAAAACACTTCTCTAATTGCTGAGCCAAAGGAAGGGAGCTCTATTATTACAGTGTGTGTGCACCAAAGTAAATACATTAACTCCATATAAACATTTCGTTGCTGAAAAGCCTCTAATTAAGAGTTCTCACCAGCAGGCAGCCAATTAGTTATCCTGGCAGCTTCTTCTGTCCCCCTGCCTCCCCGAGTGTCCTGAGGAAGGGCTGGGACCTGCAGCATGTTCTGGGGGTGAGGAGGAGGATGAAGGCTTCCCTTTGCTGCTGCAATGCCACAGAGAAGACCTGAAGTGCTGTGCCAGGTCCCTTCCCCAGTGCTGGGAACAGACTCCACGCACCTCCTGCATGAGCCCCAGGCTGTTGTGAGAGATGGGGAGGAGTCCTTGGAGGTGGATGCCCCGTGCTGGTGTGACCATCACACCTGGGAGCCGCTGCCATGCCCCTGTGCCACCAACCCCGTGCTCCAGCATTGCCTAAACCAGACCCCAAATCCCTCAGAATGTGACTGTCCTTTAAAATATCCTTTTCTCCCCCTCCTTCTCCTGCCACTGAATCTTTTGATTGTTTCACCTCAATCTGTCCTTTCAAAGACTAAGCCCTGCAGAATATTGCTGGTGGCAGTGCATGCTTTTTTGACATCCAGAAGTGTGCTAGACCACTGAGCTGCCATTTGGAGAGATCAAATGATTCCCGTGGCTGTAAAATCCTGACACTAGCCTTGAGGGCTGGAGGAAGTGGATAGTCACGAGCTGCAAGCTGCCCCTTTGAAGTTTGGGATTTCTGGAGATGTCATCTTTTATATAAATCACCAGCCAGGTTGCTTTTCATTTTGTTGGAGTGTTTTTCTTGTCCAGATTCTTAGAGAGCAAGACCTTACTTCAAGGCAGGAGGGATGGGGAGAAAGATGTATGAGCCCAGATTCTTATGCATTACATCTCTCTTTGAAATGTTACAGTTCAAATGTTTCAGAACTAACAACATGCTAAAGCCCTGTGTGTTTGTATGGAGGGCTTCTCTCCTGAGGGGACATAAATTGGGAGTTCCCTGAGCCTTGAGAGGGGAAAGAAAAAATATCTGTGCTTTGTCTGGTTTGAATTGTGCCAAAGCTGAGCCTGGCTTTAAGTCAGAGGTGCTTTATCAAAGCCGTGGAGTGGATTGGCATCAAAGTCTGTGCTCTTTGTTAAGGGGCTGTTTTGCTGTCCCCATTGAATGGGGACAATCCCTGGTGGCAGTGGTGGTGTGGGATATGCTGACCTTGAACAGGAAACCTCTCCATGCCCTTTCTGAGCATCACTTCTTCCCAGGACTGGTGGAAAGACTCTCCAAAGCAAAATCACTTAAGCAATCTAAATGCCAGTGTTTCAAAGGACTGTGTGTCTTCTCACCCCTGCCATGAAGTTTTGGGGGACAGAGTGAGAGGTGACAGGCCATCAGGTTGGACTAGGACATGCCAGGTACAGGTTATGCAGGAAGAGACTTTCTCCTCCTTAGATGTAAAGGAGAAAAAAATCTGCCTGTCATTTCTGTGCTTTCATAACTTTGTTTCTTGCCTAATCCTCAAAAAATCCAGACCCAAAAGTTGTGCGATGCGTTTTGTGAAAACCCACCATTGTTTTGCTTCATCTTGGCCATGGTTAAAACATCCCTGTCTTGTTCTGTCAGGGGACCTTCTCTCTACATGCCTGTTTCCCCCCATTTTCACCTTTTCTTCTGCTGGGGCATTTTTAAAGGAGCAATAATTTTTGTTCTCATGGTTAACATCTGATCTAAGGAGGGAAGAGTCCTGTGTATCCTGTGGCATCTGCCCTTCCCATCCACTAAGTTATCAACCCTGGGCTTGCAGGACGTCACTGTGGGAATGGAGCCTCACATCAGTCTAGTGCAAGAGCTTTTAGAGCTAAAACCCCTCATTTGAAGGTGGTCTGGCTTGGCATGAGCCACCTCTTGCTTCTCCAAAGCTTTGCCTGAGCAAGAAGTGCTCCTGAGTGGGCACTGCAACAAAGCCATGGGCTCTGCCTGTGTGGATACAGGCTTAAAAATGTGCTTTAGCCAAGCAGGACTAGTTCAACTAAATTTTTGCTTGCTGGCTGTGACCTGAATGCTGTGTCTGATGAGACCACAGTGACCATGGTCCTCTCCAGCAGCTCTGGCAGGTGAGCAGGCAGGGAGAGCTGTGCAGAGACTCTCCTGTCAGCCTCCCACATACATCAATGTCTCGTGCCTGGGAGGAACTCTTGGACACCAAAAAAATTAATAGAAAAAAAAAATTTCCCTTGCACACAGAGCAGTGACAGATCTGGATTGTCTGGAGAAGATGAAATAATTTATAAGCTTCGGTTTAATGTTCCTGTTTCCTTTTTTTTTTCCCCCTCCTACAGCTGCCACCTCCCCACCTTCTGTCACTGTCGCCTAAATGAATTTACAAGGCAAAGAAAATAGTTCTCACTAATGTTCTCACACAAACGAAACATTAGCGAGGGAGACAAAAAAGAAAATAATTGATTGTGAAAGCAACCCCCCTCTGAGACAGTCTGAGCATTATCAGGAGCAGCCTGGGAGAGGGGCTGGGGGGAAAGGGGAAGGGGAGGAGGAGAGCAGAGCAGGCTGGAACAACAAATGTAGCGTTTATGATAATTATCCACATTTTAATCCCCGTTTCCAACCAAGCATTCTCTTCCTTTAATTAGTTCTCGATTAGAAGGAGATTATCTAATAAATTGTACAAATAAAGAGGGGGTTATCTTTGTGGTGTTCCTGCACACCAAGTTCTGAATGGATGGGGACACGGGGACGGGGTTTGAAAGGGACATCAGCACAGAAAACCTTGCTTTCCTTTTCCCTCATTTCCTTGGCTGCAAATATTGGCTGTTGCTGGCATTAGCAATGCAACCAGTGAAGTAAATCCATAATTAAACTGAATTAGCATGTACTTGGAAGTTTTACATGCACAGACACAAAGAAGGTTCCTGCTTGGAGCATTTCCAGTATGATTTGCAGAGAGGAGAGGGGAAGAGCAAATAAAACTGTATGGTTTAGTTAAAAAGCACTTTGCTGAAATTGGTTCTGAATTTTTATCGTGCTTTGTGCTAAGAGAATGTAATTTGGGGTTCCCGGGTGTCTGGTCGAACAGGAAGGACCTGCTTAGGTGATCTTTGCAAGTGGCATGTTGAAAGTCACCTCTTGATTCGGGGCAGGGTGGGGGGTGTCACCTCAGGGTTGCTGTGCTGAGGTCTCTGGGTGATGTGGACAGAAATCAGACAGCTGAAGCCAACACGGGTTGCTTAACCCATGCTGAAGCTTCAGCCTTGCCCAGGCTGGAGAGGGTTTTCCCCCTGTGTGCCTTCAACAGAACCTCGTGACTGATCTGAGCTGGTTGTCTTTGTGGGCAGAGATCAGAAATGGGGGCATCTGGGGTGAAATTTTGTGAGCTTAAAAGAAGGTCAATTAATGCCCAGAAGAGTGTGTTTTATTCTTCACTATTTATGGGGCAAACCTACAACAGCTTTGGTGGCATCCTGAACATCTGCTCTGGGACAAACACATCTCTGCCTTGGTTTCTGGGTGGGTTCTGCCCCACTTCTCTCTGTTGGCTTGAAACTTGGCTGCTGGAGTTTCTGCTGTCCCCTGCAAAGCTCAGCATGCCAGCTGGGTTAGGAAACGGCATGAGGTGGATGTTGGAAGGCAGTCAGGACTTCTCTTAATGGACATCTTGCCCTCCTTAGCTTCTCTTTTCAACTCTGCTAACAAGTTACCTGCACTGTTTTGCTGTGTTTTCAGAGTTGGTGGGAGGCACCAACAGAGGGATCTGCGTGGTTTTTAGTTGTCTGAGTTGTGGAGGTGTGTGCTGGCTGTTCAGGCTGGGTCAGGTCTAACACCTTCTGCCATCTCGGTCCGGATGCTTTGAGTTGCCTCTCGAAGGCTCTACCTGAACCCATCTCACTGAATTACCAGGGAACTGGATTTTAACTCGAGCTCCCTCTACAAAGTAGAGCCACATTCCGAGCTCTTACACTTCTTGGCAAATTTCTTGATTGCTTTGGGCAGCAAGTGCTTTCCACAACAGAGTCTGAGTTATGACTGGTGTCAGTGTTCGTGAGAAGATGGAGTGCCTCGGTGCACTTGCTCTTAAACACAGCTGGGTGGCTTTGGAGGTGAAACCCAGCAGGTTTGCAGTGCCCAGGCTCTGGGATGCCTTCCTTGGCGGGGGAGCTGGGCTGTGCATCCCGCTGTGTCCTGGCTTCACCCTTCCTAGTGATTTTCTAGACTCGTGGTTTGGGCAGTCAATGGTTTCGTTGTCTGGTTTCAATCTGACTTGACAAGGGAGTAAAGATCTTGAAGATACTGAGCCCGTGTGTGCTCCTGCCAGCCCAGTTAAACCAGTCTGTACCACCCTCTGACACCCATTGTGCTGCCTTTTGGACATAGACTGATGGTTGGGTGGTGCTGCTGGACTGGAGGAGTCTGTCGGCATCTCCTGCAGATGCTGTACCAAAAAGTTTGTTGAAACCGTGGTGGAGTAAGAACTAAAGGTGGGACTTGGCAGAAACAGGAGTGAGAGGTTGGGTCGTGTCTCCCTGGGTGTGTGTTTCAGTCAAGGACGTGTCCCGCTCGTGTATCTGCCCAAAGTGACCTCCCGATCGATGGAGCCAGTCGATAGGCAGCTACTTAAGAATAAAGTTCCGTTTTCTTTTCTTATTTCTACTTCTTTCACTTTAATTATCTAAGATAGATAAGCAGCTGAGGGCCAATTAGAAAACAATTACCCGCTGTAATCAATGCTGGAGTGGAAAAAGGGAGAGGACGAGCATAAAAGCCCAAGAAATGTCTTAAAATGCAGCGCTGAGGTAACACTATACACGATTCCATCCTTGAAAGCCCTTTGCCTTAACTTCCCCAAGGTAAAGACCCAGAAATGTGAGGAGTTTCAGACAGAAAAAGGCCAAACCAAGGGGAAAAATGTATGGAAACCCACTGCATACCTCCAAAAGGGCAGGTAGAAGGACTTCGGGATAAGGAGGGGGGAACGACAACTGTGTGATTTTTGAACAAGTCCCTCTGTTTTTCCTGCACTGCCTTCCCCTGGGAGAAAACAATCCTAATTTTATATAGGCTGTAATGGGCTCTGCACTGGCTGTTACCACGGGCCAATGAGATCTGGTGGTTATAATAGAGAGCTGGATGAAAATACCAACTCTGTTCTCAGCAGCAGCCAGAGGAAGTGACTAAAATTATAGGAATTACGAGGAAAACAGGAAACTAAATAGCAAACAGCATTCTGCCGTGACAGAGGGTGCATCCACGTCATGAGTGGCCTGCTGCTGTCTCTGGTAGGAGAGGGGAGGGTAGGGGAAGGTTCAGGGAGAGGCAAGAAGGATGATCAAGGTGTGGAAGTGGCTCTTGCACAGAGCAGTTAATAGGATAGGATTTGGAGGTAATGCATAAAAATGATTGCTGGTTGCTTTTCTCCAATTAAAAAAGCTTGTGAGTATCAAGTGCAACTAAGAGACAGCACATGCGAGGTGGGCTGAGGATGACTCTTCACTTAACTCTGTAAGTCTTTGATAATGTTAAATTCCTCACCTGTTCAACGTTCAATTGAAGGGCCCTATGGAGTGTAGTGGCACAGCTACATTGCAGTGTCCCCATCCTCTGCCTGCTGTCCCCATCCCCAGCTCTGGTGTATCCCATCAGGGTGACAGGAAAAGGGAAAAACTACATTTTTCCCAGCCCAGCTTCTTGGTTGCACGTGCCAAGGTGTTTTCTGCCCTCAACCCTGGCCATTTCTCATGGCAGATGGTGGGCTGAGAGATTCTGGCATTAAATCCATTGCCTATGTCTGTGAAGAGCAGTGACTGAACCAGAGGATGAGGTGACCACCAATTATGAGCAATAAAATAGCACTTACAGTCCTGCAGCCCCTGCCCTGTGGGATAAAATCCCACAGAGACATGGGAGTGACTCCAGCATCTCATCTCCCTGCTCCTTCCCCCTGACAAATTGTCTCATAGAAACACACAGTCTCACAGACACCTCTCTGGTCTCTTTTTCTTAAGCTGGGAGTGCCTGAAAGGTGTTATTTTCATAGGGCTATCACCAGAAAAATGCACCCTAGGAACGAGTTGTACCTTCTCAGCCTTGTCAAGGACTGGGGAAACCAGGTGTGTAGTTCTCCTCTGATGTCATACAAGCCCTGCCCAGAAAAGCTGGTGATTACTTAGCAGTGCTTATGGGATAGAAACCAGAAAACATGGGATGTTTCCAAGATAGGAGCCCAATGTCTGATAGCAAATGCTTGTGCCGTGCTGTGTGACCCACAAAACGAGGAGTTTACATTCACAGCATTGGACATGTGGTTTTATTTGGGTGCTGAGAGGAGGCTGAGAGCTCTGAGCTCTCCCCCCCACTTCCCTGGCAGGTGAGAAGCTCTCAGGGTGGCTTTCTCCTCCCTGCCAGCTTTTTGTGCCACCCTTGCCAGTGCAATGGCAGGTAAACAGCAGCTCGGTTGCCAAAATAGCTCTGTGTGAGCAGCAGGTGGACAAGCAAGACTGAACTGTCTGCAGTCCTGAAGAGCCTGAATTTAGAGAGATTCCCAGCAGTCATCAGCCAAAGAAGAGCCAAAGGTGAATTTGCTCAGTGGTTACCAGCTCAGTTCCTCCTCTACCTGCTGTCTGTGCTGTGTTTCTCCAAGAAACTCACCCTGGCTGGCTCTGAAATGGGAGAAAGTGATGCTCTGACCTGTGCTTTGCTTGGCAAAGCTGTTGGAGAATTGAAAATAGCAGCGTTTTCCCTCCACATTTAATATCGTTCTGATTGCCTCCGATGGCCACCAATATTTCTGCTTCATTATATACCATGTGCAGGAACAAAAGTGGGGGTTTTGGAGAAATATTAACAGTTCACAAGCAGTTTGCTCCAAATGAACCGTCTACACAGAGATGTCTAACTACAATGTAATTATCAGTGAATAATTCATAGCAAGCAACTTAATCATTTTAGCCCTTTCTGCCGAAATCAGACAGTGACTCATGATTTCTGAGAATTATACTTAGAACACTTTAATGGTGTCTATTTTACACAGTGAGGTCAATCAGCAATATTTGAAGTTTGGCTGTGGCAGGCGGATCTGTTCCTTGGCCAGACAGGAACAGGCTTTTGTTACAGAAACTTGAAAGGGGAGAGATAAAAATGATTATCTTTTGTTCAGACTCGCTGCTCTGAGCTCTGCTATTCTTGAGTGGCTTTGCTGGTGGAACTGGGGCGAGATCGATGTGTGGCAGCAGATAACACAGCTCCTGCATTGTGTTGTTTTCATCATTTATCCCATTCCCATAATCTCAAGTCCACAAACAACAGGCTTGAAGTTCCTCCTCACTGTGGGGCTGCAAACAGAGCCCCGTGGGGTCAGGGAGCTGTAGGAGGAGAGGGGTGAGAAGAGTTTCCTTCTCCTGGGGATCAGAATGACACCAGCTCCGAGGTGAGAAGAAAAAGCTTCATACAAATGTGTTTCCCAAGCCTTTTCCTTGGAGAACTTTCTGATCCATTCCCCAATTCCCTCTTTTCCTGGGAGTGTGCGGGCTGCCTTCGCTTCCCAAAAACATCTATGATCCGTCACAATTTATAACCTCTGGTTTAAGGAGGATGGGGCAGATAAATTCATCTCTATAAAAGCTTCTTTTTTTATTACAGTTAATGCACACCTTTCGCCTTGTGTAATGGAGCTTACATTTTGAAAAAAGTAACTTTGACATCTTTCCATTTTATAACTTATTTCTCTTTGGCTGCACGTAACATCCCACTCCATCTGTGTGAGCTGGGCAGTGTGGGCAGCTCTTCTCTCTCTGTATCTCCTTTTCAGCTGCTGTTTTGCCCAAACCTCTTGCTCAGCACTGGTGTGTGGCATGTTGAGGTATTACCCAGCTATAGAGATTTCCTCATTTCCTTCCCTTCTTTCTTATCAGAGATGTCAGTGCTTTGCAAAGTGCTGTGGAGTCACCACGACTTCAATTTCCCGGGGTAATTTTCCTGGTGAGGAGCATCCTGTAGATGATGCAAAGATTTTTTGTAGGGTGATGATTGTGACTCCTGACATCACCTCCCATGCTGATGTGCTGCCAAACCAGGTCCCACTGGGGGTTATGGTGGATACAACCTATAGTGCTCTATGGGGAGGGATGTGGGGTGTGATGCTGCTGAGAGGCACCCATGGGATGTGCTCTCCCTGGGGCACAGTGGGCATGTCCTGTGCATCCAGTTGCTGTCCTGCATTGCCACATCCTCCCCTTGCTGCCTCCCCTCCTTTCCCCATGCTTTTCTCCATGCACCTCCCACCCTTGTATTCGTGGAGGAGCTGCAGAGCCCCCCTCCAGCTGGACTCCTGTGGAGAAGAGGCAGTCTCCTTTGACTTGGGCGTGTTAGACTGTAAAAGAGCTGACCCCACCAGGGATCAGGTTTGACCCCAAACTGTTTAGGAAAAATGCAGACAGTCCTGCAGCTCCATCCTCTCCCCCTCTGTGCCCTCTCTCGGTCTTCACAGGAGCCAGGAATGTCGCTGCTGACTCTGGCAGCCCTCAGCCCCACTTGCCCATCAAGGCTTTGAAGATTTACTGTATTGAAAGGGGGGGTGAAAACCTCCAGAGTCACACAGAATGGCTTTTGGAACTTCCTAGGAAAGGGGCGCTGCCATGACAATTACAGCTGGCTTCACTTTCAAAACATTTTTATAATTTTGCTTCTAAAAAGGAAAAATCAGAGGCCCTAAATAGGTTCAGAAGAGCTAGACCCAAACTCTACCATGAAGTGGTGGTATTTTATCAAAGACATGGCAAACAGTGGCTTAGGAGTCACAGCTTTGTGCTGGGAATAAGGTGGCCTTTAGGGGAAAGGAGAGCTGGAACCAGAGGGAATCAGGTTTCTGTTTTCCAGGCAGCTTTGGGAATCTCTGGCTTATAAAACAAAAACAGGCAGCAAATGAGCTGCCACGTAGGTTTGTTGAAGCACTTTGAAGCTGAGGATGTGACTTGCACAGTGCCTGTTTGAGAGCTCAGCTGGAGCTTCGATAATGCAAGTTTAGAGAAGTAAAGGGGGGAAGAAAACTCCACTAAAACATGAGTTCTCTCCTTTTGTATCACTTGATGTGGAATAAAAAAGGTATGTCAGCACCTCCCAAGGTCCCCACAGTGCTGCTGAAACGTGAGATCTGCTCTGAATCCAACTGCATGGAGCTAGAAAAGAAGGCTGTGGAGAGCATGGGGAGAGCATCTGACAGCTCCCTGACCTGCAGCCTTTCAGGGGTTAATGTCCTGTGTTCAACAAAATCACTGAAATGATGAAAAATGGGCATATTTGTCCCCTTCCTCTGGTCCCTGCCAGTGCAGAAATCTGGGGAGGAGGAGAGTGAGGTGTCAGGTGCCCTGAAAAGTAGTGGAGTGCAATACCTATGTGAGCATCCAGCTTCCTCCCTGGGAGCTCTTCTCCAGGGAAATCCCATCCCAAGGGAAAAACAATGTTTCTAGAGGAAAAAATGAAGAAAGGAATCACTGGGGAAATGGTCCACCAGGCCTGTGTCTGGGCATGAGGAAGACCAAGCTCATGCAACCTGGGCATTTTTGTTTTGTCTGAAAGAGCCAACCTGAATGCCATGGTGAAAGAGATGTGAGATCCTCTGGAAAAGTGAGAAACTTGACATCAGTTCCAGATTCTTTTCTCCTTCCATGGCATGTTTTCCTGCTTGGTGATCCTCTCAAAAGTGGTACATCCCATCTCCTCTTTCCAGTGTTGGTCAGATGTGTCCCAACTCTATGCTTGCAAAACTTGTATCTCCTGGATGTTTCTAGAGTATTAGAGGGATTCTTTTTGTTCTCCAAGCCAAGGCAATAGGGCACCCACCTCACTTCACAGGATGTGAAGATTCTCTGGGTGCTGCATTAGATACTGAAATTACCAACTGGGTATTACACAGGGCATGTTGACATGAAAAGAATAGGCTATTTTCTTTTTGTGAGTAGAAAGAAATTGGCTGTGTGCACTCATATGTGCTCCAGCTTCGGCTAGTGCATCATTGTGAAAGGGAGATGAGGTGGAGAATATCTGGGGTATTGGTATGTAAATGAACACTTTAATTATTGCAGTCTGATTGCTGATTTCCCATGTCTGGTGCTGCCGGAGCACCTGGATCCTCCAGGGATGTGCAGTTTATTTGGATGAGGGGAACACCTGGGATGCTGTAGCTGCTGCTGGCACAGCTGGTCAGTGCATGGAACACACCTAACCTGGGGTGGGGACATGGAAAAGTGACAGTAACTTTGGTGATGTGACACGAGGGTTTGAAGACAACTCTTAACTACTGGAGCTGAGGCAGAGCAGGGGTTGCCAAATGCTCCTGGGAGCTCCAGGCACTCCCTGCTCCCCTTGTGCCTCAGGCAGAGAGTCTCCATGCCAAATATTGACTGGAGTGTCCATAGATGTCCCACAGCTCCTCCTGGTCCCCTCACACCCCAGTCCCCGATGTCTTGCTGGGAGGTGGGAAGCCCCCAGCCATGGGAGGGCTTTGCCTCCTCATTATCTCATGGATCCCCCCCATCTGCGCCCTGGGCTTTTCACAGACCCCCATTATTTCCAATCCCCTTCACTTGTCAAAAGTAATTTGGCGACTTGGTCAGACAAAACAGCTCTGAGCTCTGCCAGCCCCACCGAGGGGCCCGGGTCCTTTCAAACTTCCACCCCCCTCCTCCATGCAGGCTCCCCTCTCTCTGGGCAAAGCTGCTGAGGGAGCATTCAGTGAGCAAATCCCAGCCCCAATTAGCAGCCCAGGAATTTTAATTAGTCGAGCAGTCAATTATATCAATGGACACCCCCCTTGCCCTCTCCCCTTGGTCCCCTCTCTTCCGCCCTGTGGCCCCGCTGGGCAAAGCTGCCTTCCCCTGCCCCGAGCCCTTTGGAGGGGCTGGCAGCTGTCCCCAAGCCCAGAGGTGGCTGCTGGGTTTGTCCCCACTGAGCCATGGCTTCATCCCTGACCTCCACTTGAACTGGGGCTTTGTGCCCTCCCAGGCCTGCCCTGCTGGGGGCAGTCTGAAAAAGAGGGAGGGAGAGGAATGGGATGGGGAGGTTTGGGGAGATGAGCGTCTCCTTCCCTGCAGAGATGGCTCTTGATGCTGATCTGCCTGTCAGCTCTCCTCTGGGATCACCTCAGAAGTTGGGGCACCAGGGGAACTGCCAGGTTGTTAATACTGTCACTTGCCTATCAGAAAGAATCCCTTCAGATCTGATCTGCTGTTTCTATTTTATTTGCTTCCTAAAATTGTCTCCTCTCCTGCTCCTGCACCACACAGCCAGCAGTATCTGCAATGTGGGCAGTTCTGCCCAGCACAGCCTCCCAGCCTTGGAGGGGCATCAAATACCTGTCCTAAACATGCTGGCCCTTGCCACTAAAGTCTTCCTAATTCTGGTGTTTCTTATAGTTTGGCTCTAAATATTGGCCTTTTGCTGTAAGATCAGGCCACACAGTCTCAAATCTGCACCAAACCATGTCCTAAAGGCACTGGGTGTGTTGTACAGGGTAACACAGGTCATGGCAGGACTCAGATCCTACGTGTTCGCTCCCAAATTTTGCTCACAGAAGCCGTCCCAGTTCGCTTCCGCACAGCAAAAGCCTCTTTTCGGGGCGTGAAGCAGCTCGGTTGTCCATCTGTCCATCCAGGGATCTAACCATGCATTCCATAGTGTGAGCTTTGTAAAGCTGAACCCCCGACCTTGCTGGGCGGAGGTGCGAGGTGGTAATTGAGTCTCAGGACACACACTGGGTTCTCCCCCTGCAGGAATTACCGGGTGTTTTAACTCCCCTCCGGCCAGGCTGGGCTCTTGGAGCAGGAATGTTGAGCGGTGCCCCCAGGGATGCGGGCGCAGATGTTTTGGGATGCGCCGACAATTACCCCGCGCACCTCGTTCCCCTCGGACCGGGCTGGTTTGTAGCACTGGGGAAATGATTGGGAGCTGATGATACATGATGGGGAAGAGATTCTGATGCCATCTGGCTGTGCCGAGTGCGATATGGGGAACATCTGGTAGGCACGTGTAAAAGGAGGCTTATGAGCCAAAAAAACAACCAAAGTGGAAACAACATCTTGCCACCCTGCCATGATCACCCTCCTCTTCTTACTCACCGTGGTATCAGATGTTCTCGGGTTGCACATCCAAGTGTTTTTCTCTGTGCAACAAATAGATACAGTTTAATAGCTGGGGGTTTTAATGTCTTCCAAGCACAGGGAAAATAATGGGTCTGACCCCAATTAAAAGGGGAGGGGAAAAGTCTGGAGGAGAAACCAAAGGCTGTGAAGGAAATGGTGCTTTGCTGCTGGTCATTCACCCAGTCAGTGGTGAAGAGAAAGGGATGACTCCCATGCCAGGATGGCATTGCTCTCCTGGAAGATGTAATGCACACTTGGCAAGGGACTCATAGAACCTCCTGATTTCAAACCAGCTGGATATTAAGTGGATAAAATGCTTTGCACAACCTCGGGTGAGAATTCCTACCAGGAAAAAAACAATAAAAAAGAAAGGATGAAGGGAATGGAGAGGAGAAGACCATTGCTAGACTAGGAGAAAACAGCTGATCCCATGCTTCCCTGACAAGTCTCTCTCTTGCTTTGATTGATCTCTGGGAGGAACAAAGCTTTGCCAGGTTGCCAAGTGCCTTGTATACTCTGTCAGGCTGGTTTGAGTGCCTCTGTCTATTGTGAATGCAAGATCTGAGAGGAACACATCTTGCTGGAGATTTAACTCTGTTCCTTCTCTTCCCATCACCTCAAGCTGTAAATATCCCAGAATTCAAGCAAAACTGGCCATTTTATAACTCTTGGATGACGCAGAGCAGGACAGGCTTTGTCTCCGAGGGGCTGCTAACAGTGAATTGTCAGTTTTCTCATTAAATTAAGTGGATGTGATTCACGGGGATGTGATATGGGCAGCATATTAACCACCTCCTTAGAAGGATGGACACTGTTCAAACCACAAGAAAAGCAGCCTTTTTCACCTGGTGCCCTGCCTTTTACCCTGTGCTGGTGGGAAGAGGCCTTTGGATGTCATCAAATACTTTGATTTACACTTTGAAAAAGGGAAGCAAGGGAGGACAGACATGTTGAGCCTCTGGGACTGGTGTCTGCTCCTCATGTGTGGGTGAAATAAAAGCCCAGGAGTCAATAAATGTGGGCAAAGTGGCTCCTTTTGTGTCTGAAGAAGGAGGTGGAGGGCGTGTCCCCCTCCCTTCCTTCTTCAAAGCAAAGATTCCTATGAACACCCATGATGTGAGATGAGGATTAGGTTTTTCCACAGCAGTTCAGCCTTCACTGAGGACCCTAAATCACAGCCAGAATCTTTCATAAGAGCATCCCATCCAGCAGCTCCTAATATTGCTGGACTCACTTGAAACTACTGGCTGTAATGGCTGCAATTATGAATTAATGGCCTTAAATTTGCCATCAGACCTAACGCCTAGTTTTTCTGTCTGGTTCTTGTTTCCATTCTGCCTTTTCGTTGCTGTTCCACAGCCACAATTATTTGTCATTAGTCATTAATCTTGAAAGCATCAGCTTTATTTTCTCTTATTTCCCTCCAGAAACTGTTGCCTGCTCCCAGGTTTTATTGTTCACTGTTTTCCATCACTCTTTCTCTTGCCTCAATCTAATCAGTTTTGTACTGCTCTAAGAAGTGGTTTGTTTTTTTTTTTTCCAACGGGGGAATAAAGCACCACAGCAAAGTTGCCCGAGAGATGTGTAACACAGCTGGTGCTCCCTACACCTGCAGGGTGTTTATGCCCTGCTTACAGCCCAGCCTGCTGGGCAGGGGGAATCATCAGGGTGGTTTTCATTAGTGCTGGAACAACCCTGAATTGTTCTCCCTCTGCCTGAACCCAGGCATGGATAATCCCCGGACAGGCATGTCCCACATTCATCCCCCAGACTCCCTGCTGCCCCAGGAGGAGCTCCACAGGGTCTTTCTCCAGGGAATGTGGCTGGTGTGGAGCTGATGTTCTCCCTGCAGAGCCCAAATCTCATTAAAAGGCTGGCACAGGTGGTTCTCGGCTGGGATCCTGGTGGAAAATGAGGAAATAATACAAGAGGGACAAAGCTCAGACTTTCCACCAGCATCTGAGGTGAGAACCAAGGTGTAAAAGAATCAGGTTGTGTCTCCAAGGGTGCAGAAGAACTCAAAAACACATGAGGGTGTTTAATTTAACACTTCGCTCTTCCTCTGGGGAAGAGCTGACAGAGCTGTCTTGCCAGAGGCAGGTTAGGATGGGTCCTCCCTGGGAATGCAAGTGGATGCTGAGACATGGTCACTGGCAGCTGGGGAGTTGCCTTTGGAGCTGAATAAACCCTCTGCTGCCAGAGCATCCAGTTATCTCCCAGCTCTTTATTGTCTGCATCCCTGGGGACAGTCTTGTGTGGGAGAGGAGTGCTCTTAGTGAGGACCACCAACACATCTCATTTGTCTGCAGTCCTCCAAACAGTGCCTCGGGCCCACAGTGCAAAGAGATGCTCCTAGACATTGCTTTCTACTCTGAGATCTCCACCTTCTTCCTTCCCTCTCTCTGAGACTGATTCTAACAGGGTTTGTCACCGTTTCAGAAGTTCTTGCCTTCCTTGTTGTTGCCAGTTTGTTTTATTTTGTTTGCCTTCTGTGTTTTTTACTTGCCTTGGACCCTGAGTCTTTCCAAAAAAGTGGCAGGGGTGTTTATGCTTCAGCTGCTGCTGGCCCCTCTGGTGTCTTCCAGATGGAGAGTGTCAGCATTAGTCCAGGTTTTTATTTCCTCTGTGCACACACAGACTGGTAGGATAGGATAGGGAGGGAGGGAGCCAGCAAAGAATGTTCAGGATGAGCACACACACATGAAAAAACACCCAAAGTGAGGCCAAAGGCACACAGAGAACATTCATTTTTGTGGGGCACCAAAGTGAGAGCAAATTGGATGTTTCAGGAGAAGTGGGGCAAGGAAATATCTCTGAGGAAGACAATAGCAAATAACACCAGAGAGCTGGAGGAGGGAGAGAACTTGTGAGATTTAGGGAAGAGCCTAAAATTTAGGAAGACAATAACAACACTTGGGGGCTAACTCCATTAAAACCAGCATTGCTGAAATGTGTCAAAACCACATGTATGGCCTCCTTCTCTACTGTTAAACGTAGGAAAATGCTGGCTGGGAGGGAGAGGGGAGAAAAGGGTTATTTTTGTTTAACTCTCGGGACTAGAGGGGATCAGAAGCTGCGCCGAGTCTTCCTTGAAGCTCTAAACATTTGTCCTGCCAGCCAAGTGCCCAGAACTTGGCAAGCCTTCATCGACTTGATCGCTATCCAGTAGTCAAATGCTGCGATGGAAATCTTCCAAAGAGCTGATGACTGATCATCAGTGTTGTTGAAAAGCATGTTCAGCTCTTAGGGCTGGGTAAAAACACGCCAGGAACGCGGAGGTGCCTTACCTCTCAAAGCTGAGTTTAATGCTTCCCAAGGCATCCAGACTCCCTCGACCCTGCATCTGCTTCTGTTTATAAACAGGGAAGGTGAGATTTGGGCTCTGCTGGCAAAGCTGGGGAGGTTGATGTTTGGCTTGCCACCAAGTCCCTTTGGTTGCCATGAAGTGACTTGCTCTGTGTCCCTGCCCATCATCTCCAGTCCCTGGTGGATGTGTTCCTCCACCTGCAATGCTGCAGCAAGTTGGTTTTGCCTCTTGTGGGGAAATAAGTGGCCTGAGAGAGAGAGTGGGGATGGGGTGACAGGTATCCAGAGGGGACAGACAATCCACTGTGTGTGCTCCTGTCTGGGCATGTGCCCAAGGGGATGAAGCTCTGCAGAGAATGGATGCCTTTTGCTCAGCAGCTTTCCCACACAGTGAGTGCTGAATGGAGAAGGGAGGGTGCAACACCTTTGTGACTCTGTTTGCCATCAGGAGAAGCCCACTGAGGTTTTCCTGCTGGAAATGTTTGCTTCCTTCCTAAGCTCCTCTAGCTACGGGCATTGGAGAGCCATGGGCTCAGAAACTGATGGGAAGCTCTCAAAAAACCCCCAAAACAAACAACTTGCCAAGTTGATTTCCTCCTTTTGCTGTGGTTGTGGTGCCTGTTCTGGCCTTGGAGACCTGTAGGGTAGCTTAGGGGAAAGGGAACTCCCCTGGTCCTCAGAGAGGTGAGGGGGCATATGCTGCCCCTCTGTGCTGAGGAGGAGAGGAGAAAACCTTGGATGTCTCTGCAAACTTTCATACCTGGCTGTATTGGAGCATCCTGCCAGGGCAGTTGGATTTAAAGCCTGTGGAAGGGGAGGGCCATGTTTGACATATGGCTTTAAAAATGCTCATGTGTTCATAGCCCTAGAATTGCCCAAACACTGTAGCAGGGCTAAGGGGAGAGAAATCCGCCAAACACGCTATTTTTTCACCTAAAACTATCTAAAATAGATTTGGGAGACACTGAGAGGGAAAAACATGGGCAAAGTGGCCCTATTAAGAGCAAGACAGCAAAGGCAAGTCCTGAAATTCAGAGCACAGTGCCTGCCCTTTCTTGCTGCCTTGCAGAAATGAAAACAAAAATAAGCTGAAACACCTTTCTCAGCTTCATTTTCAAAGCCATCTCTGACCAGGAAATAGCCCTGAAATGAGTCTGAGAAGTTAAGAGCCGCACAGGGAGGCTTAGGGAGGGACCTGCTGGTGTGCTAGGAAGGTTTGTTTGTGTGCAAAAAGTATTATTACCTATCTTGAAAAACACATGATATTATATGGGTTTACATTTGGGCTATTTTTGCTGCAAGGCTCCAGTGTGATTTGTGGTGGTGGGGCCAAGGGAAGGTAACAAATGGGTGTCAGGAGCTTATGAAGAATGGAATTTCCCCCCCTTCTGTTATAGTATTAAATAGCTATTTATATTACAGCAATTTCCCCCCCTCCCCTTCTTCTTTTTTTTTTTTGGTGGTGTGCTGAGATAAAAAAAAACCCTTTATTTGCTAATGCCACGTTATTTAATTTAATCAGGCTGAAGTACACCTTTAATAAATTTGCCTCCAAAATGAAAAATTACAAAGATATGGCAGAAGAATATTTTAATGAAAACTGATGATGTAGCAAGCTAGAGCAGAATTATGTCCTCTCCCTGCCCTTTTGTACCACCCAACAGCACCAGAGAGCAGCGGAACATCTCTCAGAAAATCACCAACTGTGGCACAGAAATCTTTGCAGTTTCCCTACCCTGAGATCCGCTCTCTTGTGGAGTTTATTTCTGATTTCTGGATGACCTGCCAAGAAATGAGGCCCCTGAGTAGCAGCACTGAACGAAGGCAGGCAGCAGGATCGGTGGGCAGGATGTGTGAGGCGAGGCTGGGCTGTCCAGGTGTTGAGGCATCCATGGCAGGGGGGTGTTCAAGGACAGGCAGCGCATGACAAGGAGGGCTATTCTTAGACAGATCCTAAACTAGTGCCGAGTCCACCCCGCCGTCCTTCCAGATGATGCCACTCAATGGTGCCAGCAAATATTTACCTGGCCCCAAAGCTGCTTCTCCTGCCGGGAGAGCAGTGGTTGAAGGAGGCAAAAAAAAGAAAAAAAAATAAAAATCAACATTTGCAAGTGTCTGTAAGGAGGAAAATCTGCATGAGTTCAATGAGGCTGACACCAGGGTCATTGCCTCGTGCTCCCCTCAGCAATGCTGGAGTTCAGTTTTGTGAGCATTTCTCTTTTATTCTGCAGATATATTAAGGGAAAAAGGCCATGGGGTTACCACCAGGCTAAGGTGCAATGCCAAAGCAACCTCCAGCAAGGTCTCACCTAGTCACGGCCCTCTTTTCCTCTGAAATCTCTCTTTGCTCATAAAACTGCTAGGCTGGCTTGTGGAGGAATGGAAGTTCTTGGAAACAGAGCAGAATGAACCCAGAAGCAGAGCAAACCTCCAGAGTTAGGAGATACACACCTGCCCTTGGAAGGTCCAACCCCACCTCACTGCCCAGATCTCTAATAAATAGAAAAGATTAATCAGGGCTGAAAAGTGAGAATCCTTCCTTTTTCCTGGGGGCATTTTGGTGTGAATCACTGGCACTCGTTAGAGGAAGGTCCTTGGCTTAGTCCTGGAGACCTTCCTCCTCCTGCTTGGTCTGTCAGTGATGTCATTGTGATGACAAATTTATGACATCAGAACGCAGGTCCCCAGGAGTTGTGAGAGATGAAGGATTGCAGATCCCCTGGAAGCAAAACGAAAACTCAGCAGAAGGAAACTTGGATGAAATTTATGGGTCTTCTCCAGGAACTGATATCACTCCTGGCCTGGGGCCACCGTAGCCAGCAGGATTTACACTGCCTGTGCCCTGGGCCTTGCTCTGGGGGGATCAGGCTGGGCTTAATCCAGCCAAAACCAACCCTGTGCCACAGAGGCAGCTGTTGGAGAGCCCTGGTGAGAAAGATCAGCCAGAGGTGGAAGTGCCCCAGGGCAAGTGCAGGGCATGAGAAACTCTATTGCTGGTCCATTTTTACCTGTTACTTGATGAAAAAGGAAGAGGGGCAGTTACAAACCTCTAAGACACAAAGCTGGTATCTGTTTTTTTCTTTGTTCTCTCACTCACTTGATGGTGCTCAGTGGTTCTTGGGGCTCACCCACCAGGCACGAGGTGCAGGCCCATGATTTCATTCTCTGTATAACGATGGTTCAGTAATGGACTGTCTCTGCTGGTGAGCTGGCAAGCCAGCACATCATGGGAGGTGCCTCTCTTCCACTTCTCCCTAATTTAGGCTGAATTTCAGCCAGTGGCCTCTGCATCCCACAGTTCCTCTCTTGGCCTGGGCAGACCTTTAGGGTGATCTCATGTACCATGTCCCAGTCACGCTCCATCGGGTGGCAACGAAAGCCGTCCATAAAATAAACTCTTCCCCAAAGGGTGAGCTGTGTTTTTCCAGGTTTGCTCGCTCTCCTTTGACTAGTTTCCATGAAAACAAATCGCAGTTTTCATCAACATAAACTAACCATCTGGCCCTGGAACGTTGGTGGGTGTTTTTATCTCCCGTTGACGGGATTTGCAAACTGTCGGGAAAATCCCAGCAAGGTGAAAAGGGGTGGTTTTGGCCCAGCTCCACCAGGCTGCTGCTCCAACCCCCACCATGTGCTCCTTCCAAGGCCAGGTTTGCTCTTGCAGGTTCAGTTGCCTTGGCTTGGTTGAGTGCTCCACAGCATCATCCCAAGAAGGCTTGCCACAGGAAGGCTTGTTAGGGCTGACTGATCCCTTCACCTGAAAAGAACCACACACAGAAGAACTCTTCCTTCAAAGCTCTTCTGGTGCAAGCTGTTGGTCGGTGGTGACTCAGCGAGCGTGGCACCATCTGGGATTCACATCCCGGGGACAAAACCAGCACAGGACTGGGCTGTACAGGTTTCCCATTAGCACAAACCCAGTTCAGTCATCCTAAACCAAGGAAATGCTTCCTCCCCTCCCGCCCCAGCTTCAATTAACAAAACCATTAGCACTCCTATTAAATATTTAGCTTGGCGCATCTTCGTGTTATCCTACCTGTGAGCTGGGAAGGGCAAAGACAGGAGCAGATGGGACGGGGATGATTCAGAGCATGGTGTTACATCCCAGAGCTCCAGCCAGGGAGCTGCTTAAATCAAATCAGGCTTAGTAATGGGAAAGTACATAATTAGATGTTTTAACGACCATGGCTGCCCTTTGTGAGGTTTTGCACGGTCTCTACAGGTTGGGGTTTTTTGAGAGTGAGTCAAGTTTTGGATGAATTCTCTGGAAGGGTTTCAGTGTTCGATCTGGGTTGTGGGAGTGGAGGGCACATCTCCAGGATGGTGGGAATGGAAAGAATGGGTTTGTCCTTGTGGCAGAGAGGAAATGGGGAGAAGTCAGGCAAAGGCATGCCAGCTTTTTGGGGGCTGGAGAAGGGAGGCAGCAGGAGGGCAGCAGAAGGATGGTTGCCTTCAGTTTGTGTGTCTGCTCACCAAAGTTAATCAAGAAATGGCTTGGGAAAGCCTTTGAATGCCTAGAGGGCTCCAGCAAGAGGATTTCCATAGGTCTTTCATCTGTGCTGAAGGCTTCAGTCCATCCCTGGTGTTACAAGATGACCTACAGAGAGGGAAGGAAGCTGGCTGGACACATTGTACAGGGCTTTTTCAGCTAGCAAATGCTTACTCATAGGGCATCCATCCAGGATATGGGAGATCATGTTTGAAACCTCTGCCTGATAGAGAGCTGGCATTAATTAAATATGCACAGGGCCAGAGAGGGAATCAGCAGAGCAAACACGAAAATCCTTCATCTTCTAGGGGAGTGCTCACAACCTGCGTGGTGCCTTTCTCAGCCTGGTGAGTGTTCTCTCTCCCTCTCAAAAGAATTAAACATTAAATTAAAAGTTCTTGAAAGAGAAATCCCCCAATCTCACAAATCACACACTTCTTGTTTTCTGGTTACTTCTTATTCCTGGCACAGGATGTTGATATACTCTGATAAGGGTAATTCTGGGGATCTGTTTTGAAAACCATGTTTAGACAAGGCTCAGAGTTCACCCCCATTTCAGAAAGGATTGGGGATACGAAGTGATGCATTTCTTTGTGCTCTTATTTTTTCCATCATTCCCACGTTCCTTCCTGTGCATTCTCCCTGCCAGCCCCTGCCTCAGATACAGAGAACCTGACTGTGCCTCTTCAGTGTGCAATGGGCTCAAGGAGGACACCCTTACATCAGTCACTGGCGTGCCCTCGATTTTCAGGAGTGTGCAGCATATTGCACAAACGTTAGGCAAAGATAAAAAACTGATTTGGTGCTTGCCAAAAAGGATTTTGATGTAAAAAGCATCACAAATTGTTGCAGATGAGAGGAAAAATATGAGTACCTCCTTGGGCACTGCTGCTCTGGGCTGCTGATTCCTTTCCAGCTGTTTTCTTGCATCTCTGAGACAAACCAGGAGCATCTTCTCTTTAATAGTGGGAGAAGTTCAAGTGCTTTTTGATCAATCAGCCTTACTCTGGGTCTCTGGAGGACCACAGCTCCAGCTCTCCTCCCCTTTCCTGTTGTGCTCAAGAAGATCACATTTGTAGGTTGGCAATTAGTAACGAAATCCCATCATTCAGAAAAAGAGGGAAATTGTGTGAGAGTCAAGACTATTGGCCCAGCTGTTTAGCAGGGAAGAAACGTGGCCGAGGCTGGATTTTAACCGGCTTGGCATTTTTTAAACAAAACGTTGTCTGTCTCTTTCAACTCCTCTTGGCTGGGAAGAGAGAAAGAAACGTTTTCCTGGGGCCAGCCTAAAAAAGCTCTTCATCTCAGCTCTGAAAGGGAAGAGCTGAGGATCTGATTGTACCTGAATGGAGCAATTTTTTCCTCCCCTACAAAGTCCATCAAGCTCCCATGTATTGCAGGCTATTTTAGCAGCCATCCTCAGCTCTGGGGGCCACTTTGTGGGGGTACCCCCAGCTACTGGGGGAAGGGGAAAGAAGATGCTGATGTCCCCCTGCAACAGGGAGCTGGTGCAAGGGGGGGTTGAAGAAGAGAGAAAATGAGAACACAATTTCTTCCACGTTCTGTTCAACACGCGAGGAGAAAAAAACTCAACATCTCAGTGAAAGCCATTAAAGAGAAAGAGGAAAGGAGGCAAGAAAGGAAGAGGAGAGTCATTACAAGGCTTTGAGTCTGGAGGCCTTTTCAATCCCTTCAGCTGAATGTAGGTTGTCAGCAAAGAAGAAAAGCAGATGCTTTGCTGATAGTGCAGGTACCAGTAAAACCTGCTGTGCCTCTAATGAACACTGACAAAGCACTTTGGGAGAGCAGGGGAAGGAAAACCCACTGGTTGTCAGAGTTTGCCTTGTGGTGTGGCCTCTGCCTGAACCACGGTGCTTCCTCAGGAGGAACCTGATGGTTTCACCCAGGCTTGCAGGACTGTCCCGGGGCTGTGTGGAGGCAGGAGCAGGAAAAGGGGCTCTTGGAGGACTTTGGCAGGGAATGACTGGAGGAGAGTGTGAAGGCTCCCCTCTTCTTGCATCTGCTTTGATTCCAGCCAAGGAGGGTTGCTGCCAACGCTGCTTTCAGCCAAGGCAACTTCTCCTTTAATAGGAAGAAGGAAGAAGGACTCAAGATGGCCGAGAAGGGATGACAACAGTGTGAATTAGCAGTCCACACAGCCAAGAGATGGATGTAGTAACCCCTTTTATGTCTTATTCTCGCCCAGGGATACCTTTATCTTCTGTAGCATGGAAGGATTTTTAATCTTCCTCACAAAGACAATCTTTGCAGGAGGGGGAAACAATCAGCTTTTATGGGGCTCCTCACTCCTTTATTTATTTGCAAATTCTCGGCAACAGCCAAACTTGAGCAAAGGATTAAAAAAAAAAGAAACAAACAAACAAACCAGAAATAATCCAGAAAAGGTGAACAGGAAGATGGGTATTTTTCTTCTTACTGTATCCCACAGAATAAGAAATAGATGTCTTACATGTATATAAATAATAGCCATCTATAACTTACCAGTATTGAGATGTAAATGAGGTAACAGTGGGGATTTCATCTCATTCAGCATGAAAAATGAGTCTCCTGTTAGAGGGAGTTTTAAAACATGCCTTTGAAGCTGGAGGCACAGACCCTTTGCTGAAGCAGGAGCAGAAGGGGATGCAGGTGAGACCCCTCCTGCCACCTGGGTATCCCCTCATGTCGAGTCTCCAGCACCATGGCCGGGCTTCCCTCTGCTTAAAAACTGGAGTGGGAAGAGGAATGCTCTGAGTGCTGCTGGAAAAGGGATATATATTGTTCTGCCTGAAGCATGGGATGAGGTCAGCCTCGAGCTCCTTCCCCCTGAACTGCCCATGTGAAGCAGCTGATGAGGCACACTCAATGCTGGAGAGAGGCAAGGGGACCGTGGGCTCTCCAGGCACTGAGACATTTCTCCCCTTGACTCAGCGAGTGTCCCACAGCTCTCTGTATCCATCCTTTCCTCCAATTTTCCATCAAAAAGTTAGTTACAAAGGGCTCTCGATGCGTACAAGAGTCTTCTCTCCCCGTGAGTGTTTCCAGTCCTGGCATACCAATCGCTCAAGCGAGCTCCAGACGTCTTATTAACGATTCCAAGGGAGATCCTATTAAAATGGTGCTGTCAAGTTGGGGAGGACCAGCCTCTCTTCATCTGTCAAGGAGTCTCCTCTTGATTCCAGGTGCTTTAAAACCAAAATGAGTCAAAAACAAAACAAAAAACCCCACACCACCTCAAATTCACAGCATCTGCTGGGAAAACACAGATTTTTGGTGGCTGCTCTTTAATTTTACTGAAGTCACTGTTCATGCAAGGTTATTGCCATGCAGTTCAGAATTAGGAAATCAGGGTCACAAAGATGAAGATCGATTGTTGTTTGGCTCCCTCTGCAAGCACTTGTCAGGAGGAGATGGAGGAAAAAACCTACAATAAATAAGATTCCCCTAATGCTGCCACATCCTGGCTTTTTGCAAGAGGTTTTTGTTCACTATAGTATGACTGGAAACATCTTTTTGGAAAAACTCATGTCACAGTGTTGTAAAGATGCTGTTTCTGAAGAGCTCTGGGCTCTCCACTCCTGATTGCTTATATACATATAAATGGTCTTTTACAAAACCCTGGAATGATTTGGGTTGCAAGGGACCTTAAAGATCATCTAATTCCAACCCCCTGCCCTGGGACCCTTCTTTCACTTATTAAAACACAGAAAAGCAATCAGATCTTACACCTCGGACTGTGATTAATCATCCTACGAACAGCGTATTGGCACGGAGAAAAGGAATAACTCCTGAAACACGTGGGGTTCAACTGGCAAAGGAACTGGGAGGATCTGGGGAGGAGTCAGGGCTGCACTGTGCCCTTGCATTCTTGGCCCTAAAACCTGGCTTTGCCCATAAACCACAGGTTTAGGCCTGGACAGAGAAATGCTCTGATCTTGATGCTTCGTGGACTTGGAGCGTGGGGATTCATCCCTCTGCTCCTCAGCAGTGGAAAAGGCAATAACAGCACTTCTTTCCCATTGCTGCCTCTCCCTTCTTTGCCTTCCCAAGCTGCTGACCTTTCCTTGGAGAAGTCCTTCTCTGCTGCACGTGGTTTGTTCACCATCCAGGCTACTGACAGGGTTTTTTTCCCTATCTAATATCTAAGTGCTGCCATAGTAGATGGTCATTATAAAGCTATAAATAGTTCACAGCACTCCAATTAGGAAGCTGCACTTAATTGCATGGAGAAAAAAAGACAGAGGGAAAAATTAGCTGCTGCTGCAGTCCTTGATGAGGAGACCCTTGAACTCAGCAGAAGGCGCTCTCAGGTCACTCCAGGGTCTGGATAGGGCTGGATTAGGTGGGGTTTTTGTATTTCCCTGGGTCAAGGATATGAATAGAGAGGCTGGGCCCTCTTCTCTCAGCAGGGAGAAACAGGTGGTGATGTTGGGAGAGTGGGAGACTGAGATTCCAGTTGTTTCTGAGCTCTGGTAGCCAAGCCTGACATCACATGTGCCATTTGGGCTGGGGACGAGAAGCTTCACCCCTTCTTTCTTGCTGCTGGCATCACTCCTTGTGAAGCCAGGCTCTGCCACCCAGGGCTTGCCTGTCACTCCACCTGGTCGTTCTGCTGCATATTCCAGAGACAAACCAAAGGTGGACTCTCAGGAGTGATGGCAGAGCAGCCCTCCTTGTCCCCAGAGCTTTGCTGAGGTCACCGATGCTGCTGGGACCTACCAAAGGGTGCAGAATTCATACGGAGCTACAGCCCTACAGGGGTGGATCAGCACTTTTCTCTGCCAGCTTCCTGCAGGAGCGTCCCAAAAAGCAGAGCACGAAAGTTACACTGGGAAGAGCACTTGAGAGTGTCCTTTTCACATTGCTCAGCCGACGGCCTTCCTTTCCAATGCCTTTGGAGCAATTTGCATGCCATTACCCACAATGCCTGCAGCTGTAATGCTATTACAGCTTGGCAGTCCCTCTAACCTAATGATGACAAACACTGCAGTATTCCTTATCTGCTCTTGGCCAAAACCCCCCAATAATTATTGGTGGGGGGAAGTGATTTGTCTGCTTTTTTTTTTTCTTATTTTTTTTTCCCTTTCTTCCCCCTCTCATTTTCTTACCTTAAAAAGGCTCTGGAGGAAAGAAATGGGAGAATGGGAAGTTTAGCACAGGGTTGGAGACCACGCTGTTCTTACTGCTTAAGCACAGGCCATGTCCCACACCTTCCACAGACCTTCTCCTGCTTCTCCTGCCTCTTTCCCTGTTTCATTTCTTACAAAGCAGTATTTCCTTTCACCCTCTGTCATCTCAGTTTTGGGGCAGGGACCAGTTTTTGGGAGTAATGCTTCCAGGTGATGGTTTAAGTGCTGTCCTCTTCTTGGTCTGTGTTGCTCTCTAGGCATCCATGCTCATCTTTCGATGGGAAATTCATATCTGAGTGATAAAATCAGATGTTCTGTGCTTTCAACATAACTTACACTCTTCTGGTGATGCAAGTTGGTGTTTAAACCCTGAGATTGTGCCAGCCAGCTGTTTATCCCCCAGGGAAAGTCCTGTAAAATGGTTGGTGCAGACCTGAGTTTTGTAGTACTGTGTGTAGTTGGTGCCTGGCTCCACCAGGATGGCAGGATTCGGTCCTGGGGAGGGCACTGCTGTGCCAAAAGGAGCCCCTCTGGAAAGTCAGGGACACTTTGGCAGGGTGGCTGCGTGGTGTTTTTTGTTGTTCCCTGGCACAGACTCAGCTTTTCATTATCTTATTAAAGCAAACAGAACTGGGACAATAAGCCCTGTTTGTCCAGGGAGCAGAATCAGCTGCTGGCACGTGGCTGCTGTGGATGCAGCCCAGGGGATGGGTGACTCCAGGTGATGGGGACATGCCAGGGGTGGGTCCAGGGCCCCGGGGATGAGTGGAGGGCTTCATGTTGAATCTGGCACGGGGCTTTCTCCAGCCTGGTCCCAAAGGGGCAGGGTGCTAGCTCAGGGCATCGTGCCGAGCTGGCCCCATCACTCCAGACAGACAATGGGAACAACAAAGCTCGTAAAACACCCGTAATAAGTCTGGGTTTGGCTCCTGCAGAAAGCTCTGCTGCTTCCCCCTCTGTAGCTTTTCAAATATCCCATGAACTTCCAGGGGACAGCAGGGAACACACACCTGGGACCGGGTTTGCAGTGGCTGAGCTCTCATCCTTTATTTTGGGATCAGCAAGGAAATGGGCTGTGTGTGCAGGAGGTGTTTGGGAACCTTCCCGAAAACAGCACATCCAGTGCTGGCTGAACTGTAGGAGAGGTAACCAGGCTCGCTTGTGAAGCTGCCCCTCCCTCCCCCTCCCACACTCTGGCTTATTAATTAACCTCTGTTAATTAAGCTGCAGCTCTCATTGCTAGAAGGTATCAGCGTGTTCAGGAGCTCAGCAGGATTAAACATTATTAGATGTTCTTGGATAATAACAATGCCTGCGTGCTTGGAGCCCGAGTTTGGTGACTGGCCCGTAAACTGGAGTTAGAAAAGCAGGGGAGAAAGTTTTATTCGTGTAGTCATTCCTGAAGCAGTCAGTCTGGTCTGGGGAGAGAAAGGAAAAAGGGGTTTTTCAGTACCTGAAGTCTCCTTAACTTCACCTGGGGAGCCAGAGCGACGAGCAGCCTCTGGAAAAACAGGGAGCAGCAGAAGCTGGTGACACAGGAAGTGTTACAAACCAAACTCAGGAGCTTTGTTTGGCTGAAATTAGTTGAAAATTGTCTGGTTTGTGACCCCTTTCCCATATCTGTTCAGTGCTGAGCCTTGTGATGCCACCCTATGTCCTGGCAGAACATCCAGGCTGGAGCACGAGGGGGATGTTCTCATCCCTTTCCCTCTTTGTATGAGGATCCTATAGCAATCCTATAGAGGAGCAAAGGCAGACGTGGAGCGTGCCAGCTTATAAAGTGAGCAAACATAATATTTACATCCGTAAGACTCGCCGTGTTTGACTAGAAGCTAAACAATTGAAAGGGAAGATTGATTTGTTACGTTAAAGGGTAAACCGGGTCAGGGTTATGAAAAGAAGCTTTAAATACCATTCACAAAAGCAACATCCCAAATCCCCCCGCTGCTCTTTGAGAGCTGGAAATGTCACAAAGAGATAATTCAAGCGGTGGAGGAGCTGCCACATGAAAGCGGCTGGGAAGATGTGGCCACTTCATCCAGTTCAATGCAGGCAGCTGGATCGGGAGCTGGGATTTGTTGAATATTCAAGCCGGTTCCAGGTTGTTGGTTGATTTATTATTTATTTTAACTCAGGGGCAGAAAGCTGAAAATTTCCCATAAAACGAGAAGTGGGATTCCGAGAGGCGGCTTGTTTAGATAACAATGCAGCGACCTGAAATTGTTAAAAAGAGCTTATAAAAGTAAACAAAGCGAGCGTGAGAGAAATTCAAATGGCTCCCTCCCCTCCCCTCCCCCCCTCCAGTCAAACTTTTAATTGCCGGCAATTCAAAGCAGCTGCATTTTCTGCTGGAAAAGTGCTCCGTTGCAATTTTAGAGCAGTTTCCTTTTACTGGAGGAGCCTCGGGAGCAGGATGGGTCTCTGCTCTGCGGGTCACATGGGCTGTGTGCGAAGCAGGGAATTTTGGGGAGGGGTGTGAGGGAAGCCAAAAAGGCTCTGGCTGCCTATTAGGCAGCTAATAATCTTTCATGGCACAAAAAAAATGAGGGTTATTTGGCCCTGAGTCATGCAGTGAAAGGCCTTTAGCATGTTTCACCCATTTTCCCATGAGCAGGCTGTGACTTTTTCCTCCCCAAATGAACCATGACAAGCCCCTATCCAAACAGTAATAATAGTAGTAATAACAGTAATTATCCCAGCAGCAATATTAATCATAAAACCCACTTTTTTTTTGCTTTTTAATTCTCTCAAGAGCGCTGAGCCACTGATGGCTGCTGCCTGTCTGGGCTGCTGTGCAGGAGTCCTGCTGCTCCAGGCAGTTTCTGGCTGGGAGCACGATGACCCAGAGCTCATCTGGGTGCTTGATGCTCATAAACAGGGTGCACTGAGTCCTCTGGGGCACAATTTGGGCATTTCAGGCTGGTGGAGCTCCATATGCTTGCTCCCTTTTGCTTTCAGGAATGCCCAGTGGCTCTGGCTCTGGCTCTGCCCGCTCCCTCACACCAAATCCAGCAGCCTTATCAGAAAGGAATAAATCCTCCTCTGCTACCACTGAGGCTCCAGCTCTGTGCTAAAGTCACCCATAGCCCCAGGAGCTCCTCTGTGGTGGCTGCCCTTTGCATTCCCAAAGCTCTCTGGGTGCAGGGGAGGGACACACGTGGAAGGGATGGTGAAGCTCATCCGACATGAAAGGGCAACTGGGTGAGCAGCATCCTTGCTTGACACTCTGCTGCTTGGGAGGTTCCCCCACCCCCTCTATTCCCTTTATTCCCTTTCCCTCTCTGCTCTTCCCAAGCAGGAGGGCAAAGCAGAGGCCTGCTGGTGTTTCTCCATGCCAGCAGATTTGGGAAGCTGTGTCAGGGTTGCAGCGAGAGGTGATGCTCATGCATGGTCAGCACATGGAGGGGTCCCTATCCAAGCCAAGGAAATGCAGCCCCCATCCCTACACCGTGGGTAGGGATGCTCAGCACTGGGGCAATTAATCATTTTGTAAATATCTTCTCTTTTATTATATAAGCAATAAGCACTTTGTCGGAAATTGCATAACTTATAATCCAATTAAACAATAATTACATTGTAATGGGTTTGTAACAATGGCATTAATTAACTTTTATTGCCCTGTAAATTAAGCATGGTATTGATATGAAGTTGGGAGCAGACAGCTGGCTCTGGTAGTGGCAGGAGAGGGATCGGGAGCCCCAAAAACTCTTGGAGGGATCATCAAGGTCTTTGGTCACATAGTTGGCCTTGGCAAGATGGACTTTTGTCAAAGCTGTGAGTACATCTGTGTGCATCCTCCTCCTCCTGGGGAAGCCTGTTTTTCTGGGGAAAGGAAGGGCCTTGGTGGCCAAAGGTCCCTGGGGACTGGTTTTGTGGCACTGACATGGAGCCAGTGGCAGCACTGGTGGCTGGTGGAGGAGCAGGAAACCAGTTCCCATGTCAGGAGAGCTGCTGCACACCTATGAGTTGATGCTCATCCCTACCAAGGCAAGGTGATGTGCTCCTGCCAGCTTGACTGCCACCAGTAAGCAATGCTGGGAAAGTGCTCCCTGCCCAGTCAGTAGGGAGAGAGGAGCCCTGGGAGTGGCTGGAGCTGCAGCTGCTGGAGCTTTCCCTGTGCTTGCAAGGCTCTCCTATTGGCAAGCCTGGAAGGCTGGAGCCTTTATCTTAGCTGTTGCCAGGCTTGGTATCACTGGAGCATGTGAAGGGTTACTTCAGCAAGTTCTGCTGCTCTCCTGGCAGGGAAACTCTTCTGGGGATGAGGAGAGTGGGGAGATGTTTTGCTCAAGGCTCAGGAGGTTGCTATGTACAAAGGTTCACCTTTCCCTCTTTCAGGAGGTTTGTGTCTAAACACTTCCAGCCACTTTTGTTCTCCCCTGAGCTCAACACCAGTGCTGTGGGTCAAGGAATTAGGACTGGCAAGAGCAGGGGTGCCCTTCTGCCTCTCACCCCACCCATGCCAACCCTTCCAGCCCTGCTTTAGCTCTGCTGGAGACAGAGCCTGCGACTCCCGGGCGAGCTGCTGCCTGCCTGGCACAAAGGGGCAGGATTTCACAGCAGCTGCTTTGGGAGCAGCTTCCCAAGAGGGAAGGGCAACCAGAATCCTATCTGGGCCATCAACCACAGGCTTTCAGTTGGAGCAGGGAGGCAAATCCTGCCCCGTTTATGGCTGGGGGTTTGGTGACTGCATGTGAGTAAGGCTGTTAGCACATGCTGGGACTCATTGCTTTGCTGTCCAGAGATGCTTTTTATGGGCTGAGTGGCTTTTCCTGAGTTCAAGCAAGGAGCCAACAAGTTGAGTCCTGGTGGGATTGGTAGCCAAAATGAGATGCCAGACGGCGTCTTCTTTGACTAGACAGTTGATTCATTTTTGGGAGGATTCCATCCTTGACATCTCCGAGGTGTTGAGGGAAACATTTGCAGCCTAAATCCCCAGATTTTGGAAACTAAATCTCCAGGTCTCACGGGGTTTGCCTCTCCTGCTGCTGAACACACAGCAGGCATGCCTGGTGAAAGGGTGGAATTTATTGCCGAGGCTTTAAAAACATGTTCCTTCCACCAGGCATGCTCGGAAACTTGAAAATCAGCCCGGCTGCTCGCACAACCGGTACAGTGATGCAGATAGGCAAAAGTAACAAAAATAATTATCCTTTTGATCTGGCTTAATCTCTAAATCTCCTCCCCACCTTCTGAACCTTGTTGAACTACCTCTCTGCTCCCGCTTGGGTTTCTGCCTCGCCGGCATCCTCCTGCTTTGCCACGTGTCTGCTCTGAACTCTGCAGTCACCCAGGGTGCACAAGGAGCCAGGATTTGGCCATGCCTTGTCCTAGTTTGTGTTGGGGGGTTTTTTGTGCTGCTTTTTCTTCTTCGTGCAGACGTGTTCATTTTGTAAAATTTCACAGTTTTTACGTTCAAAAGACCCATCTTATTAATGGAAAACAACTCTCTGGGGCTCAGCTCCCCTCTTGGCAGAGCAGACAAGGCACGGCTGCTGCCGGTGGGCTTCTGGTATTGGGATCACGGCGTAGAAAACAATTATAGAGACCTGCCACCTTGTGGGAGCTGGGAGATGTGGCAGGACCCCCCCTCCGGCCCCTCACTCTCTGAGCAGGCTGGATTTAGGGACACCTTCGGGCTGGATTTTGGGGATTTTGGGGTGTGCACCTGTATAGAGCTGGAGGATAGTGATGGGGCAGTGTTTCACTTTGCCTTCATTTAGACTGGGCTCCTCTGGACGCCTCTGGATTGCGTTCCTGTACCCAGAAAGGGGCAGGATAGTTTCAGCCACTAAAACAATAGTTAAAAAACACCCTCCCTTAAAATAAAAAAGAGGAGAGAGAAATAAGTGAAGAGAGACGGTAAGAGGTGAGCTGTGGGGATGGGTGATGGGAGGGCCATCCATCATGTTTGCTTTCTCCCGATGGGAATTGCCACTCTCCCTCTCCAATCCATGTTCTGGCTCCGTGGCTGCTTCCATGTGTATTTCCCCAGGGCGCCATCCCTTCGCCCTGGGTCAGTGGTCCATCTTCTCGTGCTCCACTGAGGACCCATCGCTGCTCCACAGGGCTGGCATTGGGAAGGTGAAGAACATCTGTGGGAGTAAAAAGCAGTGTTTTTGGCAGCTTGGTTTTTCTCCTAAAGAGTGTCTGATTCTGGAGGAGAGGAGGGTGTAGTGATGCGTGGAAATCACTCCCCACTATTGCTCAGAGGCTTCTCTGCTTTTGCTCCCCTCTCCTTTATTGAATTTCCATTTTCTGTTTAATTAAGGAGGTTAGTTTTCCTCTCACCTGGGTGTCCATCCTTCCATCCTCAGTCAGCTTGTGCTCTCACAGCATCCAGCCTTCCTGCAGTGATGGGATGTGATGTTGTTACAGAAAGCTCTGGCTTGAAGTGGGCACCAGGCAACAGGAGCCAGTGTGCTCCTCGGGCAGAAGGATCCAGTGTGTGAGCAGCTCCAGTGACCAAGGAGGGGGGAAAAGGAGCTACAGGATAAAACTTGAATGAATTAATTCTGTAAACAACTCTGAGCTGTTAAATGAAATACTTTCCATGGCTGGTTGTGAAACATCCACGGGTTTATTTCATTTGTTTAGAAGAGCATGGGGATGGTTCTTCCTCCGTGAGTCCCTGGGTACCACAAGCATCCTTGGATGGGCACAGTGGGCTGGCAGTCCCTTGCCACCCCTGGGCTGGGACTTGAGGGGTGTGGGCAAGTGGGAGCTTACTGGGAGGAATAAGATGAGGCTGCCTCCTGAGTGGGAGGAGGGGGAAAGGCAGGAAATCTTCAAGGAAATTTCCTTTTCTTAAAGGAAATATGTAATTTCCCAAATCACTTTGAGGTGGCAGGAGGAGAACCCCAGAGGGGGCCAAGCAGGCCCCAGCTATGGGAACAGGGCGAACAAGTGTCCCTGTGTGAGTGCCTTCCACCCTGAGGGATCCAAGGAGTGCAATTATTAACATTTATTTAAGCTTTTTAGACTGGCAAGTCAGAACTTGAACCTCATCCCACTGAAATCTCCAGTCCCGTAAATCCTCTGGTTAACTGGGAATTCCTCAGGCATCGAATCCCTGGAGCTTTTTAGCTTTATATTTTTTTGGATTTGGGTCCTAACCCCTCCCCTGGGGCTGAGCAGGCGCTTCCAGCAAACCCTAGCATCCTGATCCACCCAGTGCCAGCTAAAACACCCCGGGATGTCCTGGGTCACAGGAGGAAGCTGGAGCATCTTACCGGGTTATGACACATGTGCTTGTACTTTTAAAAGGGAGGGGAAGGAGGAGGAAGGAAGAGTAATTAATCACCAAAGATACTTTGCTCGTTTATTTTAACAACTGGAGTTTAGCTTGAATTATTTATGCTGAAGCTTCATAATGCACTAGGAAATGCACTGCAACATATGTCATCCAAAGAGTGAAGCCTGGGTAATGTGAAACCACTCTCCAGCCCTATTAAACCCACGTTTAAGTGGGAAGAGGATGACTCTCTTTTTTTTCTCTCCAGCAAATTAATAATGTGTGCTGATTAGCACAAAACAGATTAGCAAGGTTCCTTTCCATGCGCTTTGTTTCGTCAATAGAAAGTTAATTAACAGCCCTCTGCCTTCTGATACCCAGTTATAAAACAGCACCTCGGACCTTAATCTTAGATTATGAGTTTGTTAAGTTTCTTTCATTTCAGATCCAAGCTGGCTGGGAGGGCTGTTTTCACAACAGATAGGCCCAGCTCGGATTGACTCACATTTTCTGTATTTCAGGGTGATACAGGATGGGGTAGAGCACTGGGGCTCTCTCTTCCACCATGAAATTATGCCCTAGTTTACCCCAAAAAAAGCACCAGAAATGGTATGTTGAAAATTTGGGACACAGATAAGCAGGAGCTTTAAGAACAGAAAATAGAGTGTGGCATGTGAGACAGAGATGCTCTAAAACATTTTTAATAATAGGGTAAAGCTTTGTAAAATAAGAACATCACCCCGTTACAGTCCCATGGACCCAAACAGATCCTGATTACAGAGACTCCAGTCCTAAGGTGCAAATCTCTGGTGTGAGCCTGGCTGATCTCAGGGTGAGGAAACATTCACTGCTGTAGTATTGTTGTGCTGGATCCACATTACAAATTCATTGAAGGCTAAAAGTCTTGCAAGTTTTGGCACCCCAGAAAATGTTCTCCAAATAGACTCACGGTTAGAGGATCCCATCAGTCCCCGAAAAAAGTGACATTATAACACGGTCCTTTGCTCATACCTTCAGCTCCTGCCTCTCTTTCTCAAATCCCCGAGTGGTTTGATTTCCCACATTTGCCTTTCTTTTCCCATAATTAGCACACTCGCTACATTAAAGCCCTGGCAGAGCTGCACTCCCCACCCACATCAAACCTGGTCATCTCCCCCTGCCCGAGGCGAGGATCTGGACCGTCAGGTTTCACACACGGGCATCCCACGCTCAGGGGCCAGGTGCCACCCAAACTCCTCTTCGAGCTCTATCTTTAAAGGACACAAGCCAGAGCCCTTCTCCCAAGTGCCCCTGCTGGGTTTCAGCCTTGGCATCCCAACCACCATCCACGGAGGGACCACAAAGAAGAGAGAAGAGAGCCTTGTGCCCGAAGACGCTGCCCAAATTAAGGACGAGACGGAGCTCCCGGCCTTTGATCTCGAGTGCGGCGATAATAACTCATCCGGCTGACAGCAGCTTCCCCCTCCCCTCTCCTGCCCCCGCCCCGCTTAATTAAAGGGAACAAAGAAAAAGTTGCTAATTAAAAGGAACAAGGGAAGGAGGGGGAGAGCACGTGGGAGGGATGGGATGGGGCGGGCGGTACCCGAGACACTGGGATGTGTGTGCAGGGTTGGGAAGGAGCCACAAGCAAAGCTCCCTCGCCCGTGTCCTGTGTGCCCGCTGACCTGTGCTGGTGGGTATGGGACAAAAATCCTCCAGCAAGCCAAACCCAGGGGCGAGAGGCAGCAGAACCACCCATGTGCAAGCCCTGCTGTGTCCTGGTGGGATTTAATCACAAAGCCGCCTTCTCCCCACCCTCCAGCTGCTCTTTCTTGGATGCAGGGAAAGATGGCCCATCATTTTGGCCAGGTCCCTGCTGGGCCTCCCCTCTTCATGGCTTATGGCAGTCCTGGTGTGCCATAAAGTGGGGGTGGTTGTGAAAGAGGGATTGTGAAGTGCAGTTATGGAGTACATTTGTAGGCAAATGACTGGTGGTGCTGATGTGTGAAACATTTGCATCTGGAAAGGTCTTCTGGCAACTTTCAGAGAGAGGAAAAAAATGCAGCCTGTAGGTCCAAAGACCCCTTCTAGCTGTAGTAACCTCTCCTGGCTTTATCGTATCTGCTTGTTCCTGGTGATTTTGCAGTGTCTCTTCCACCTTGAGGAAGAATGACAGGCACCAGCAATGATTCCCAGGCATGTTCACATGCCAAACAGCCATTCCTTCAGAGCCTCAAGTTGTAGGCACCGTGCTGGGAAGGGAGGGATGCTCTTCAGAGGGGATGTGGCAGAGCTCCCCGTGTGGCACAACCCCTGTCCCTGGTGATGGCTCATGCTGGAGCTCATCCTCACCCCTAAATGAGCCGTGAGGACTTCGAATGGTTCAGGAGAAATGGATTTTAGTCACAGCTTTCACTTAATAGCTTTCCAGCAGCTTCACAGTACAGTGCTTTCCAATCCTCTTAATGCATGTCCTGGTGGGAAGAGACCCCGAGTTTCGTGTGCTGTCCCTCCTCAGCAGGTTCCCACAGAGCAGATCTCCTTGCTCAGCACTACTTGGGGTCTGTCTCCCCTAATTTTGGGTTTGCAGGCGGGGTGTGCCTTCCCTGGGGAAGGCAGCACTGTTTCATCTCTCTCTGGTGCTGAGGGAGATTGGCTGCCCTGCATCTCTGCTCTGAGAGGTGTGCTGATTTGGGGATCAGGCAGGGCAAAGGAGCCACCTCACCTTGGAATGTGTCCATCCAAGGGCAAGTGAGGATGTTCAGGAAGAAAGTGGGGTTAGACCTGCTCACTCATAACCTGCCAGCAGCTTGCTGTCCCCAGCAGAGGGGATGTGCATCCTCCCATCCCATCCCTGCTCTGTGTGGTCCCCGTGAAAAGCATGTTCTGTGTAGGGCCAGGAGTTGGACTCGTTGATCCTTGTGGGTCCCTTCCAGCTCAGGATGTTCTACGACTCTGTGTTGCCCTTCCAGCTGATGCTGGAGGGCCCTTTCAAAAGCACAAATCAAAGCTGTTTCCATCTTAACCTCTGAGCTGTCCCTGTGCCTGGTTTTGTGCATAATTCATGTCTTCAGGCAGATGTACTCTGCCCCTCCGTAGATAATACCCCACTCCCACTGAAGTTGTTCCTATCTCTGTTTCCATGTGTCTGAATCCTACTGCCTTCCAGGCCAATGGCATTTTTGGAGGAAGACCCTTGAGCAATTCTGCATCCTCTCCAGAAAACAGCCTCAACTCTTTTGGGGGATTTTTAGATTTTTATTATGATGATGATTTTCTCCTTGTTTTCTTCCCTGTGAGTCGTCCTTCATCTGCTGGCAACCTGATGTTGTGCTGACAGACAATCTGACCTGACATCAGTGGGGTCGAAAAAATGTGAAAAAAAAACCCCAAAGCTTAACAATAAAATAAGCAGCCAGGGCTGGCAGAAGGAGAGGAGAAAGTCAGAGGGGTGGCTCAGGGAGCTGAGCAGCTGCCAGCAAGCAGAGGGGAGAAAAAGCAATGAAGGATGGAAAGAGGGCAAAAACCTTGTGAGAGCCAAGGAGAAAAGGAGGACACAAAGAGTTGTAGGGGAGTAGGAAGAGTTTGGGAGGAACTAGGAGAAGATTTAATCAGTGTAGCTCCATCCACACGTGCCAGCAGTGCCGTAGTCCCACCGTACCCAAATTACTCTGGGCTCTGGGGAAGACACCTCACACCTATTGTTTTGAAAAATGGGTCCTGTTCTGCCTGTCTTGCCATTACAAATAGAGGAGCGACAGGAGTCAAGGGGAACGTCAACTTCCATGCAGGAGCCATGGGCTAAGCACGGAGGAGAGCAGCAGCAAGGGTGGGGGGACGGCCCATCTCCCTGCCTCCTCATCTGTAATTAACCCCAGTGCTAATGAAGTGCGACCAGACAGCTCCTTCCTGTGATGGAAAGCTCACAAGGAGCACCACTGGCTAATGAGGACATTAGAGGCTGATCTCCTCCTTGTCATCCTCCTATTGTTTTAATATTACGCTAATTTCACTGTAATGTAGATTAATTGGCACCTTTCTGCATCCAAATTCCTCGGACAGTTAAAAATCCTATTGTTTACAGCCAAAAATCTTGGTTTTTTTCTTAAATTCTATTTCCTGCTCACACAAGAGAGCTTCCTTGGATTTGGAGGAGAGGTGGAGAAAAGGAGAGTCTCTCTGCTGCAAACCAGAAATAAGACCCATACGGAGGCAGAGCAGGAGGAAAAAACATGTTTCATAATTCAGTGAGCAAATCCCTCTCATCCATTCCCTCGCTGGGCAAGTGCCATTCCCTCTTTGCTCAGCGTGATGGCAAAGAAGAATGAAAGGAGGCTAAATATGGCAAATAATGTGAGCAAAAAGCAGGGGCAAGTGTCATCAAGTGTCTGGCCTTGCAGACTAAAGGAGCCAAAAGCCCTACTATTTGTATAAATGTCTTTGCTCATTTTCCTCCTGGGGTGAATTTGGCAATTCCTGCGTTTCCATGTGGTGAGCAGCCACAATACAGGCCTGCCTGTGCTGTCCCACTGGCGTGCTGCAAGGCTGGAAAAAGGCAGGGGAATTGCACAGATCCAGACGTTGCCTGTGTCCAACTGAGGCCAAAGTTTGGAGGGTTGTGCCGGGGTGGAAAGCGGCGCCAGCTCAGCAGGAGCTGCGGGGGAAACCTCCAGATCCTTTCAGAAGGTTGTCAGAGCAAGGCTGGCTGGAAAATCTACACGGGAAACCAGCAGAGTCTTCTGGAAGCTGTGCAGCAGTGGGACAGGGGCTGGTCCATCACTGCTGTGAGACAGGAAGGGTGATTTGGAAAGGGAGACAAGATTAGATTAGGGTTGCAAATATCCTTCGGGCTCTGTGGGCCACGCTGCTGGGATCACGTGGAGCGTGTGCTAAATATTAGTCCAAGGCAAAGCTGTTTTGTTGGTCCATCTCAGTTTTGGTAGAGGTGCAGGTGGGGAAGGAAAAGGTAGTGAGCTGGCTCTGAGTTTGGCACAGGGTGAATGAAGGGGGAAAAGATGGGGAGTGGTAAGGGACACGTGAGGTGGAAGTGGTTGTTTCTCCCCACTGCCTTGTTAATCCACCTTGAATTTCTCTCACTGGGAGCACAGGTTGCTGTGGTGGGTGGAGGTGTCTCCCTGCAGTCTGGTGCTGTCTCAGAAGATCCATGTCCATGAGCTGCAGGGAGATGCTGTGTTCAATCCCTGAGCTCCCCAAATATCCTCACAGCCCGTGTGCTGCCTCCTTGTCTGGCTGGAGTGACCCAGGGACCTGGCCAGGCAAGGAAGCCCAACCCTGAGGAGCAAAGACTGGCTTGGTTATGAATTTCATTGCCACAAGCAATATGGACATGCCTGACATCTGCCAGTGGGCTAAACTCCAGTTAAGCTGGTGACAACCATAGGAGCTCGGGCAGGACTTATGGATCTGTGATTTTCTGCTGCAGGAAATATTATCCACCCCCAAGCATGCGACTCTGAGGTAATGCTGCCCTTTAATAAGGGAAAAAAATCTGCAACCTTGGATGCTCTTCCTATTTCTCATTACTGGTACCCTAATCATGTCCCCTTGAAAAAAAAGCAGGATCCTTTTACACCTGACTAATTCTGCCGCTGTTATCCAGTGCTGCTTTCACACCACTTCCCAAGCCTGCCAAGACACCCTTGAACCTGTTTAGAAAAGGTTAGGATGCTAATTAAGAAAAGCTATTCCCTGCCCCCGCCCCATCCTCAAACCTGAGGGAGAAATGTAAAAAAGTGCATGAGCTGGAACTATTATTACTCTTCTTTCTTTTCCTGTGTTATGAAACGTATGTCCCACTTTTCCCCAGGGGAATACTCTGCTCCTGCAGGCCCTGTGTGCCCGTGTGAATATGGGACAAGAGGTTAATTTGTAGCCCTGTGATGCACGAGCTTTCCCTTTGCACAAATATTGATCTAAGGCTGTTCAAATATCCATCCTGGCTGTAATAGCAGCAGTGTGATATTGCTGCTGGAGATGCACAAGGACAGCGGAGGGGAAGGGAACGGAGAAAGAAAGGAGAGACGGGTCAGAGCCGTGGGTTGGGAATCTGTGTTCTCACCTTCTCCCCTCCCTTCTCAACTTAAATATCTCTTTATTGACATTTCTCTCGCTGGGCCGAGCGATCTCTCAAAGAAGAGGGAAGCAGCAGTATTGTTCCACCGTGGGCATTCATTAGACGGTATCATTGCACCACTTGAGTTGTCTGAGCTGCCTGGGTAGTGTTTAGGAGGAGGTTAAATAAAGCTGTTGAGTCCTAGGCAAATAAATCTCCCTTTGCCAGCTCAAAGCAGAGGAGACCTTCCACTCTCCTGCCTCTTCCCCAGAAGAAGAGCAGTCAGATCAGCTCCTCTGCTGCAGGAGCATGAGCAGGGCTGGTTCTGTCCTTCGGCAGCCCAAAACCAGCCAAGCTGAGGAGACAGGGTGGTTTTAACCCACTCCAGTGGGCTTTGAACACGCTGTGCTTTAGGCGAAGCTCCCATTCCCACTGCCCGGTGGCCTACACCTCGCTCCACACCAAAGCTCTCCTGAATTCCTTCTCCCTGAATAATAATGAAAAACCTATGTAAATGAGCTGATTAGTCAGCTCCCCTAATTAGCTAATTACTCCGCTCTGCTTTCACTTGTGCTCTCCCATCGTTTCCCCGACCTCAGGTTGAAGGAATGAGCGCGCACGTGGCCGCGCCGAGATCTTATCCAGCTTTGAAGGCTTTAAACTTGCATGATTCAGCCATGTAAGGCTGACACGTGGCCAACCTTACACGACTTCTCCCTTCCAGCTTCTTTGTGTTGAGTGATGTACCTGCCTCCCGTGCCAGGGAGCGGCGAGTCTCCAGTGCCTCTTATGCAACCGTTCCCTCCTCCGTCCCTGCTGCCTCCAGCTATACCAGCTAAACTCCAGTCCTTCCTCCTGCTTCCTGTGACATCTCCTTGCCTGCACATCCTGCAGGTTTTCCCCAAAAGCCGGAGGGGAGGGGATGTGTTGTCTCTCGAGCTGTGTCCTGGCACTAGCGAGATGTGGTAGCAGTCACAGCAGGTCACACCAGGCATCCCTCAAGCACCAGATCCTCTCTCTGATTGTGTCCCTGGAAACCTGTGTAAGTGCAGGGTGAACAAGTAGTGGTGTTGCTCTGGAATGCTGTCCCAGCCTCCCGTGGTTTGTGGATCAGGGACCTCCTCACCCTGAAGTGATGTGTTTGTACGTAACAGCCTCCGCACAGGAGGAAAAAGCCAGATTTTTTTAGGAACTCCTACGAGCTTTGGGAAGGCACAGATCTTCTGTTGAAGAGTCCCATGGCATAGACACACGCTGGGTATAAAAATAGCTCGTTTCTTTTGTTCTAAGCCAGTGAGTTTCCTCGGCTGCCCCCAGTCCTTGCTCCAGGAGAGGTGGAAACAGCTTTTCTTGTGATTCTCGGTTCTCTGTCATATCTGTTTCCAAGGCTGAGGAGCCCTTACCCAGCTAATGTTCCTCATTCCTTTGATCATCCAGTTGCCAGCCTCTGAAGTTGTCATCCTCTGAATCTGTCATAGTTACCCTATAACCTTCAGATGGGGAGGGGAGTGACACAGCTTCATGGAGAACTCAAGGCTGGGCCAGTGCTTTCTGCATTGCCCTGTGCTTTTTTTCTGCAAGTCTTTTCCTTGATCCTCCATGGAAATTTATGAGCATGGTAGAAACCTGAGAGGGTCGAGGAGAGGAGGCTGCCTTGGTCAGGGGGGCCCAAGCAGGGAGACTGCAGGGGGAAAGTGAATGGATTGTGAAAGAGAGAAGTGTCGGTGGGAGAGACAAAAACAAAGTGCCAGAAAAGAGGCTGATAATCTTCAGGTGGACATTTTTATGTGGCTTTGGCTGTTCCACAGCTCTTGCCCCTTCTGTGGGGAAGGAGTGGGAGAGGAGCAGGGGGGCTGGTCACGCCATGACAGAAATTTTCCCCTTACCAGGAGCTGCACAGAGGAAGAGCAAATCGTGTTTGCTGTCCTGCTACGCAGCGGTTTTTAATGTGGGAAAGCAAAACTTCAGAAACCAAGTACTGTTTTTATTCTAGTAGCATACTGGACCCTCTCCTGGGGTATTTTGGAGTGACTATGACTGTTACCAGCTGCAGGTGACCTGCAGAGGGTATTAAGCAGGGAACTTCCTCGCCCCATGCCTGGTGTTGGCTTTGAGAGCACTGTTAAGTTGACTTTACTCTTTTGCTGCTGTCACATCCCCTTCGTGGAGGGCTCAGCAAGCAAATGAACGGCGATGCCATCTGTAATCAGGGGCAGGATTTCCCCCCTCACCTCCTCCTGCCTTTCCCATTTACGGACAGAAATGAAGGCTGTGGTACGGACCCTTAAGCTGGTTAGACACTTGAGACTTGGAAGTCCTTAAGCACATTAGCAGCTGGAGGTCCATTATTATTCATTGAATCTCTCTGGGGTAGATTGGAATCCTCCTTTTAATTGTGTGCATTTCCCTCTGTCCTTTTATCACAGAAGAAAGAAAGAAAAAGGGCGAGAGACAATCGTGTTATCTCATTACCCATCCCGGCCCCGGAATGGGATGCAGGCTTGAGTCTGCTCTTCCCCTCCAGCCAAAGGAGGGAGCCTTGCCCATTTTACATATTAATGGCAAAATGACATTCTTCTCCCCCCCTTATATCTCCCTTAGCACGCTGCAGTTAATAATTCACATTTCATTAACACGTCTGTGTGGCCTTACGGTGTTTCCCTTCTGTCAATGAAGAGATATTGGGAAGGCTTAGAGGAGTGGGAATTGGGGCAGGGCAAGCTGGAACAGCTGCTGAGATCAGTCAGGCTGGACTGGAAGCAGAGGAGCTTTCAGAGCAGGGGACCTTGGGGCACTCCTCTGCATAATTACCATAGAGCAAAGGTACTGGGGTCACAGCTCCTCAACCGCTTGTAAGGAAGCAGAGAAAGTCCCCTGGACTGACCACCAGCAGGAAAAAGCCTTATAATATCATTCCAAGAAGGTGGACTAGGGCAGGAGAACTGTTGGGGACCATCAGAACACAAATGCAGAGGGGAGGGAGCTGGGGAGATGGGGACACCAAAGCCCATCTGAGCAGCCATCGTGGCCAAGCTCTCCCTCATGGTACAGCCCTCCTGGAGAGCAGGACTGCCCCACACTTGTAGGCCAAGCACTGGGCTGGTTCCACTCCCAAAGCACCAAGCCCCTGGCAGGAGCAGTTCTGACGGGGGTTAAATGAAATCCACCCTCAAAGAAGTTGGCCATACAAGTCCTACTGCCAGCTTAAAGAATTTTACATGAGGGAACTTGTCTCCTGAGCTTGGTTTTCCACACACTGAAACATTAATCAACTTTTGAACCATGTACCATATGAAATATTCATCTTTTCTTCTTGTGAAAAACAAACCAGAAACCCCAGCTATCTTCAAAGCTGTCTCGTGGCGTTCCATGCTCTGATCCTTTAGGAATTGCTGTGTCATTTTCACCTAAGTTTATTCTGTGATTGCTCGAGAGCAAGCGAGCTAAAATCACTTCTAGAATGGCTTTACTGGTGTGTTTGGGGTTTGAGAAACAAATGGGTTTTGGCTTGGAATTTTCTGGCCAGGCACAGGCTGGTTGTGTTTCCATTAAGGAGAGAAAAGGGGTTTAATGCCATTTTCAAACCTAAGTTCATGGGGAGCCGGTTCACGCCGTGATCCATTGGCAGGTGATTTCTTGATTAAAATGTTTGAAGAGAAAGCAGATTAGATCAACCATCCTTGAAAGGGGATAGTCCGTCCTGCTGGTCCTTTAAACTGGTGGAAAACCTTTCCCCAGTGGGCATTGATGCCTTTCAGGAAAGGCAAGAGCCATGAGCCTTTCAGGGATGATCTTTCCCTTCACAGACATGAGCAAATGCATCCTCAGCATGGATCCTCCTGTGAAACTTTATTAAACTCTGTGCTCTTGGAAAAGAGCCCTAATACAGAACTGTAAAAAAAAAAAAAAAAGAGTAATAATAAAAAAAAGTCAGGTCTAAAATGTCCCTTCCATTAGCAGACCTTAAGGCACTTTTAGAAACAGTGGATGAATGAAGTCTCTTCCTTGCCCTATGTGGGGTAAACAAATCCATCCCGTCCTTCAGCTCGATCTTGCAGTAATGTCATAATCCCACCTTTATTACATCACTGTTGTCATGGAAATAACTGTGATTTCATAAAGTCTCCGTAATGACTTTACCACAAGATCCATTAGGATGGGAAGATGGATTGTGAAGGCCAGAAAAATGCTTTCTTTAAGCAAATGCATGCTGGATAATTAGCAAATGCGGCAAGGGGAAGGAATGGAAATTGGATGGGAAAAAATAAATGGATCCATCTTTAACACGGGCTATTTATGAACATTTTCTTTGATTTGGTTTCAAATGGCACAAAGGCAGTATTATAATATTCCAAATCAGCCTAAAAGTCCCATACTTCAGGGCATAGTCAGCACATGTGGAACAAAAAGCTGGGCCCTGCCCTAATTTCATCCCTCTTAAGCCCCTCAGGCTTTGAAATAAAGGTTTTGGGCTTTCACTGGTGGCTCAAGAGCCTCCCACTTCACCGTGGGACCCTTTTCCTGGCTGAATGAAGGAGCAGGTTGAGGATCCTGAGAGTTGTCCTGCCTAAAAAGGCTTTTACATCCCAGCTCATGGTGTCACCTTGGAAACTCTGCCATCATTCCATGGAAAACCTTTGGATTTGGCTGAACTAGGGAGCCTGCAGTAGGGAACCCCTCCAGGGCTAAAGAGGTGTTGCTGCTGCCTCTTTCCCTGCAAGGAGAGACAGGCAGGTGATTAAAGGCTTGATGGAATAATATCAGAGCTGCCTGGATGAGAGTCCTGCATCTCTCAGCACTCCAGGCATCAAAGCAACCTTGAGCTAACAGTTAATGCATGGAGGAATTCTGACTCTGGTTTCTTCTCTCCAAGAGCATTCTGATGCCGATGGCTTATTCCTGTGTCTTTCTGCTTCCCCTTTGTCCTATTGACACGTATTTTTAGTTTCTGGACAAAAATGTGGTATTTGTGATGGTGAGGCTTGCTGAGCAGTCTGGCCCAAGCTGATGGAGAAGGCAGGAAAGACTGCAGAGAGCACTGGCAGTGACTTTCTGCTCAGACCTGTGCAATCCCTTCCCTCCTGTCCCAGTGCCCTTGTGGCACAGCTGGCAGCACCCCGTGCAGCAGCTCCCTGGAGATGCTCCCAGCTCAGGGAGCCAGGAGGAGCAGGGCACTGGAGTTCAGGGAGGAGGTGTGGGAACACCATGTGTGGGAAATGCACAGGCACTGGACAGAAATGCTCAACTGAGGGTGGCTGGCTCCGTGCTGAAACACCTCTCAGTGAGCAGGGGCTGCTTGTGCTGCTGTTCCCTTTGGAGTTTCTCTGTCTCCTCTTTGCCAGCTCTGCCTGGTGTGGGAGCAGAGGGGCAGGGAAGCACTCACGAGCTAATTGAAGTGGGCACATCCTAGCCAGCAGCATTTCCCACACTGGCCAAGTTTGATCTGAAACTAATCTCCTAGTCAAGACAAATCTCCCCTCCGCAATCCTCTTATTGTGTTTGCCTATTGAAATCTGCAGGCTGTTACTGAACTGGGCCATGGTGACACTTGTGGGGATGGCTCCTGAAGTCCCTGGCACTGCTGGCTGGAGAGGGTGCGAGGCTTTGGTGGCTCCTGCATTCCACAAATCCCTGTCCCCTCTGAAGAGCTGAGTAACTGGAGCCCAGTTCAGATACTTAAAGTAGTTTTTAGCTGATGATCTGACTGTTCTTCCTGGTACTTGGAAAACAGCAGCTAAGAGAGAAAGCCCTCTGGTAGGATGCAGCGCAGATCCGTGATGATCAGTGAACATTATCTTGTTAATCAGCTCTTGCCTAACTTTAATTGCCAGCGCTGTTACTGACTGCTGTCACATCCATGATGGTGGCATAACATGAATTGGCTTTAAGAAATAACAACTTTTGATGATTAATTATTGCTGCTGGTCACGTGCAGTCTCTGATGATCCCCTGGGATGTCTGGCTGGAGCTGGAGGAGGAGGTACTAGCCCCTTGTCCTGGCTGGGCTCCAGCTTTGGCTCTGCTGATTCGCCAGACAAAAGTCATTCTGTGCCATCACGAAGGGCTACAGGGAGAGAAACCAGCCTCAAGTTGTGCTAGGGGAGGTTTGGATTGGATCTTGGGAACAATTTCTCCATGGAAGGGGTTCTCCAGCCCTGGCACAGGCTGTCCAGGGCAGTGGTGGAGTCCCCATCCCTGGAGGGATTTAAAAGCCCTGTAGTTGTGGCACTTGGGGACATGGGTTGGTTGTGGCCTTGGCAGTGCTGGGGGAATGGTTGGAATCAATGATCTTGCAGGGTTTTCCCAACCTAAAGGAACCTGTATTCCTCACTTCATACTGGCAGTGACAGAGCAGGGTGATGTGTGGTCTGAAACATCTTGTTGCAGTTCGTAAAATCAGTGTGTTTGGAGGGGGGAAATTATTCCTGTCTGCCAGAAATGTAGTAAAGCAGGTGACTGTGGCTGCTGACAGGGGATGGAGGAGATTGGCAGAGCCCAAATGGGAATCACTTTGTGCCTTCCCATGTAAATACCTGAGCCACACCTAAAATCCAGCTCTAGGGCACTTCCCAAGTTGCCTTCAAATGCTTTGCTGGAAAGCAGCAATGTCTCGGTGCTGACTCACCATCAGTTCCACCGTCTGCAGACCAAGGATTGGGGATGCCACATCCTGGCACTCAAACCCTCCTTCCTCTTTCGTTCCTTCTGCTCATTTTGGCTTCCACAACTGTGGGGCCACGGAGCCTTAGCACAGAGGATGGGCAAAAGAGCAGGTTGAGTGGGGTTTTTTTCCCTCAAGCTTTGGATCTGAGTTTGGAAATGGGGCACCGGGGCAAAAAGTAACTTGTGTTTTCTTTTCTTCAGTTGAGAAAATAATGTTAAAAAAAAAAAACAACAAACCAACCAGACACATCAGTCAACAGAAATCAGAAACAGAACCCTGTTTTCTGGGTAAAATGAAGTGTTTCCATTCATCTTGAAATGAGTTTATTGAGCTCCAAAGTGTTGGGGTTTTGATTTTTCAGTTGGCCCAGTGAACCAGGGGACCTGTTACTCACAGTGCTCTGGTAAGGAAGTCCCGGGGTCTGGAGAGTATGTATTGACACCTCATTCCCTTTCTGTGACTTATCCAACCTCTGCAAAAGCCAGTGGCAAAAAATGCCTTTAATGGGAGTGGGAACAAGCCTCTAGTGCCATGTTTGATTTGGGGCTGGCTGAAGAACAGGGGGATCCTCTGGGCTGCATTATGAATAGAGCCCTATTTGGACAAACAGTGCTGTTTTCTCACTTCCCTGAAGTCTGTTCTTAGGAAGCTCCCAAATAACACCCATTTATTCAGATGGCCTTCTCAGGGCTGCAAGTTATGCCTATTTATTACCAGAATGTTTTCACCTTTAAACATAACTCTGCTTTTGATGAGGTCTGTAAGGAATGCTACATTTTCCAGTGTGGTGATGTCTCATGTAGTAGCCAAGGAGCAGCAGGACAAGACATATCCTGTCTCCTTGGCTGCCTGTGCCACCCAGAAGAAGAAATCCTTCCACTGTGAGAGGTGTCCCTGCACCATCAACTGTTTGTGCTGCTTTCTTACACACTCACCTTATTAGCAGTAAGAAACAAGACTTTTGGCAAAGCACCAGAGACTGAAGAGCTGTTCCCTGCCAGGGCTGGGGCTGAAAAATGCTTTAAAACTAACTCCTGACCTTGAACTTCTCCTGCTGTGCTCACTTCAGAGCAGCTTGGGAGGCCTTCTTTACCTTCTTTACCACGTGCACATGAGTTGCAGATGGAGCCCAGTGCCCAGAATACCTCCAAAGAGGGATCAGACATGCTCCTACCACTGTCCTGATGCTGTATTTCTGTGAGAGCTTCACAGCACTGGTGGTGTCCAGGATCACCCTCTCCACTGAGGACACACAGGTATCTCTTCCTCGTGGCTCTGTGGATGCAGCTGAGCTATCATCCTCTGTGTTTGAATGGACTTGGACCATGGAATTGGCCAAACACCCCTTAGAAAGAAGTAGAATGTTCGTGGCATAGGGAACTATCAGGTCTGCAAGAGTCACCCTGTGTTTTTCTTAGGTACAGAGTTACCCTCTGTGCCTTCATAAAGGGCACCCTAAGTCTCACAGAGTGGGATGGGGAAGGAAAAACTTGGACAACATTTCTAATTCCCACAGGATGAAATTAAGAAAGTTTAGACTTGTCTTTTTTTTGTGGCTAAAAGCATCCAGCTGCTCCCATGATTTTTGCTATTAAAGCCCCTTGTTTTAGATACCAGAAAGAGCAAATACCCCTACAGCTCCCTTCCCTCTCTTCACCTGAAGTTGTAGGAGCTGTGGCTGCCACATCCCTGGAGGTGTTCAGGGCTTGGAGGTGTTTTAGGTGAATTAGATGCTCTTTGAGGTCTCTTCTGACACAAACCATTCTTTGATTCTAAGATACCTGGCTCAGGATTAACCCTCACCTGCTGAAGACGTGGTCCATCTACGAATACACTTGTGTATCAGCCCTTAAGGATGATGGGGCTACTTTGCTGTGATGTTGTACCTTCTATTTTCCCTTTTCTCTGGTTTTCCAAGGAGCATTTGTGCCACACTGAAGTCCTACGTTTGCTGTGAGCAGATGCAATCAGCCCCCCGTCTTGCCCTGTGTGGTGCCTGCAAATGGAAGGAGCAGATCGGGGACATTTCAAGTGCAGCTCCCAGAGACACCAGGCAGGGGGGCAACCTCACGGATCTGAGCAGCCACTTCTGACCTAAACCCCAGGCCGGGCTGTGAAACCAGCTGAGACTCGTTCCTACATCACCACAGGCTTTTGCAAATCAAAGCTGAGCTCCGGGGAGCGTGTTGACTGCGCTCGGAGAGTCAAGGGGAGCCTGGCTGGTTGGTAGATCTGATTATCCTGCCACACCACCGAGCCTCCCACCCTGCCAGTGCCACCGGGGGAGAGTGTGGGATGCAGCCCTGCATCCCTGGCACGCCCTCTCCAGCCGTGGCTCTGATCCCAGCTGCTCCAGAAGGGTGAGGAGGAACTGAGGGGTTTGGTTTTTCCACCACCCCTTCTCTGCAGAGGGGCAAGTCCGAGTCTGTGAGCTCAAGAGCTTTCCCCACAGCTGGGCTTTGGAGGCATCACAGCCCTGAAGAGTGAAACCCTTTCCTTTCTGCCTTTTCTGTTCTCATTTCATCACCACGTTCAGGACTGAGTGGTAACGAGGGAGTCCCCAAATAACCCGGTCCTCAGCATCAGCATCGCTTTTTTTTTCCCTTTCCACTGCAAGGGAAATCTATTTCTAGCATAGTTTTTCCTCATGTGCGTCTTGCACGACCCTACAGGAGCTGTGGGATGTTTTTAGGGGCCTGGGACAAGACCCAGAGCAAAGCAAAGCCTTTGCCATCGGGTCTAATTCACCCCATGTGGTTCACACACCCCCCCAAATCAAAAGGCTGAAAAAATCCTTGACCCAGAGTCCCGAGTGCTGTAAAAAGCCATGGGAATACCCAGCCAGTGATTTGTGTGAAGGAGGATTTTGCTGAGCAATAAGGATTCAGCCAAACTCGCAGGAGTGGAAGTGCAGCTTACCAGCAGAGCCAGGTTCATTTGTCAAGCCCCTTTGTGCTTCTGTACTTAGGAGAGTGAAACAATAATTGGGAGCAAAGCTTAGGTTAATCTACGCTGAGAACATGATATTCAGTAGCTTTATTAAAAGAAATAAGGTGTGTGTGGGGGGAGCACGGCGCTGCTTTGACTCATTTTAGTTTTCAGCTTCATCTTTGGCGCTCGCTACTGTTGGAAAATAACCCTGTTCTGCACCGATTGTGGGAGGAAGGAATCTCAGCTGGAGAAGCCAGAGCAGTCACTCCCTCTCAGACCAGCCCTCTAATTGTGAAAGTGCCCTTAGAGAGTTTTTGGAAGAAGGCTCCAAGGTGTGAAAGCTGTTTTCCCTGCGCGGGCTGAAAAGGCCAGCGTGGCATTTGCAAAGCCCTGCTGAGCGTCGTCGGCGTGAAATTTCCCTCTGTCCCCTTTCTAAATCCAGCTCCCTGCCAAGCTGTCCCCGAGCATCTCGAGTTTCCTTCCCACTGCCAGCCAGGAGATACCTGGCTTCTCCCTCTTGTTTGCTCTCACAGCTGGCTGCTTATTCCAGCACAGATCTTGGGTGAACCTGATGGTGTCTTCTCCTCTGGTTTGGTCCACATGACCATGAGCCGGGATGCTTTGCTGGGACAATGTTCTCCCAAGAGCAGAAAGAAATGCCAGTGTCTTCCAAGTCAGGTTGTTTTATTGAAAGAGAAGGGGAAGGGAATGTGTTAGAAGAGTGAGGAAGGCAGGGGGAGGGAGGACACCCCCATCTCCTCCCCTTCCCCCTCGTGTCTGGTCAGGCTGCACTTGCACCGAGCTGATAAAGGGCCTTCTCAGGCATTAGGTAATGACTCAGGGTGTCCCTGGGACCCCTTGAAGGAATTACATTATTGTTCCATAGCATCTCACCTCTTGTGGAAGGAAAACACAGCTCTCCATCCTTTCTGCCTGTAAGATTCCTGGGAGAATCCTTGTGGCTGTGTTAGTACTGAAGGAACAGAGAGGGATCAGCCACAGAGTCACAGGACATGTCCATTGAGGGGGGGTGTTTTCTGTTGTGGCACTGCTGGTTTCCAGTGTGCTTGGTGGAAATGGAAATGTCACTTCTGCAAGCCTTGCATGTCTCCAAAACTGAGGCAGACCAAGTTATACTCCGACAGACACCCAGACTGTGAGGGCTGGGATCTGCCTGCCTGAATAATGCCCAAGATCAGCCAAAACAGCAGAGTTCCAGCAGTTTCCTCCAGATAAGTGGCTTAAGAGCCTAAACTTTTGTTCTCGTTGCTGCAGCAGGGAAATGCAGGTCTCCTTAGCAGGTTGCCTGGAAGTGGAAAGAACAGAAGCAGAAAGGAGATAAGCAAAGAGCTTGGTGCTCTAAAAGCCAAATAGATATCTCAGAGTCTCAACAACTGGAAGAAGACATATGAGCATGCAGAGAGATAAAGGCATAGGGGGTCCTGAGTTGATCTTGTGCTATTCTAAAGGAAAAAAACACCAAAACAACAAAGAAACAAAGCTGTTTGCTGCAGTCCCACATACACTGGAAGAACAAACTTGGAAGTTTTTTGGTGCTCTTCCCTGATTCCCACTTGCTGAAGAGAGACAAGGGCTCTGTGTCAATGGAAGTGTTGGGTTTCTCTTCTAGAGAAGATGGAGGTAGAAAAGGATGAGGAAATAGGACAAAGAGAGCAAGCTACATGGAAGGGATACCCCTAAACTCTTCTGGTGTGGTTCATCAATACTTTTAAACTTGCTGTTGCCCACCTAAAGGGGAAAGTGAAGCTCAGCAAGATGGTTTGGTACATCCAGGTGGGAACTGGTAAGCAAGCTTTGTGTGACTGAACAAAATCACTTTACTAGAGGCCTCCTTTGTGCCTGGAGGGACTTCCCATGCAGATTTTATTTCCCATTTTAATAGGAAATTGGGAACAAATGGGGTTCAATTCCCATTTGCCAGTATCAGTTCTCCTCACTTGGGCTTACCACTCATGTATTTTAGAACCCAAAGCAAGCACTGCCATGCAGATATCAGGGTTGAACTGTCAAACCCCTTTGTGCAGGATCTTCTGGGATTCCACATTATTAGTGGGGAGACAAATTCAAAGACAAGGTCCAGCATGGGATATTAAACACAGAAACTGAAACACAGCCTCTGGCTCAGTGTATGGAAAGGGCAGGTTGCTGGGAGGGTGGGTTTGGGGGAATAATGCTCTTTTCTTGCTGTATTTTTATTCTTTTCCCCAGTATTTCTGCTGATGAGCACAGCTTGGGGAGGAGCTGGGTTGGATGGACTTTGGGTACAGCAGTGAGCAGCAGTACTGAGGTTCCTTTGGTGACAGCAGAGAAAGGTCCTGCACTGCCCCTTTTTCCTGGCATCCCCAGGAAATCCAGGCAGTGAAGCCTCCTCCAGGTTTTTCTTCCTCCATCAGACACACTCCCAGCTCCTGGGAGCTCCCTGCTCAGCCAAGAGCCAGGTTCAATTCAGTGTTCCCGGGAAATGTCTCTTGATATATTTTACGGTTTAATATTTGTTCTCTCCGAAGCATCTTCCTTTCATGCTAAATGTGCACCTATTATATGCATGGCTTAGTTTGAGATTCCTAGAGGAGGCTGGAGGCTCAGGCTGCCTGTAGCACAGAGGAATGCATCTCTCCAACAAGAAGGCTCCCAACTTTAAAGAACTCTCAACCTTGGGAGCTGGATTTTCTCTCTGCCTCCCGGGTGACTTGGCCAGAGGCTGCAAGTGCAAGCTGCTCCCAGGTCCAGGCAAGTTCAAGGCCAGAAAAAAAAATTGGAAGGGCAATATGTTGGGTTTTTTCACTTTTTGGGGGAAGAATTTATCTCTGGGTTTGTAGGTGTGACCTCCTGCAGTCACCTTGTGGATTTAGGAAACTCACCCCACTGTCAGTAATTTTTTGCTGAGTTGTAAGAGCTTGATTTTTCTGCTCTAAAGCCTGGCTTATTGCACCCATTTGTCATCAGATCTGGGGTCCTGCTAAAAGGGAAAAAAAAAACCAAACCAACAAACTTACTCATTAGGTCCTAACTTTTTACTTTGCCAGTAATATTTGGGATTGATTTAGGACTGGAGGTTGCAGATGCCCCATCCCTGGAAGTGTTCGAGGCCAGGTTGGATGGAGTCCTAGGGGTGGCATCCCCCTTCCAACCCAAATCATTCCACGGTTCTCTGATTTTATTAAAAACCTTCTCCAGTGCTCCTGAATTTCAGTGCAAGTTGTATTCCCACCTCCTGCTGACACCACAACACCCAACCCGGGTTTCATCTGGTTGCTTCCAGAGGATGGGGTATTTTGGAGGCATGGACAGTGCTGAGAGCCTGGTGGTTCTTCTGTGGTCCCCCCACTTCTTGTGGCATCCTCAGAGGGGTTCCCAGGGCACTGCCATTGCCGTGGTGCCACAGCAATCCCTGCACAGCAGGAGAGGCAGCAGCACCGGGTCTTTCATCACTGTGATCCAGCCTCCTGCCGGGAGCAGGGCCAGTCCCAAACGCTGGACTAAATGAGCGAGGAATGTCGTTGTTGTTTCAAAAACAACTGGCCACAGTGCCCGGAATTGACACGCAGCCCAAGGGCTGACAGGTCCCCGGGGAATAAAAGGGGAGGGAAGGGAGAGATGGAGGAAGTGTGAAAATACATCACTGGCAAGCAAATCTGCTCTTGGAGGAGTGTAAGCAAGAAGGACCTTTACTCCTTTAATAAAACTGCAGCGCCAGGAGCCGCCTGTGGGGAGAGGATCCATTTCAAAGCATCATTTCACAGAGAACAAGCTCCTCACTTCACTCTTGCTGTGGTGGTGTTGAATCTGCTTCTTTGGGTGCTGAGAGCATCCATTGAATCTGCTTCTTTGGGTGCTGAGAGCATCCAAAACCAGAAAGGGGGAAACAGGAGTTAATTTGAAAACATCAGTCCCTATTTCCATGCTCCTGATTTTCTCTTGACAAGAATCTGACTGTGCAGAATATCAATGTCCTCGTCTCCTGTGAAGAATGGACAGCCCAGAGAAAATTCCCAGGAGAAATAACAGGTACAAGCTCATGGTGGGAATCTCTTCTTGCCCTGAGTGGGGATCAGGGCACTGGTTTGGCATCCAGGTGGCCCAACCAACAGCATCCCCAGTGCAGACCAGTTCCCACCACGATGGATTCATGGGAAAACACAGGGCAGGTCACTTTTCCCTCACTGCTCATTTGGGGTTTGTGAGACAAATGTCGGATTTGAATGACTCGACTGTGGGCAGCCAGTGCAGAAAAATCAATTAAAATACCAAACAGCTTAGAAACAGGAGCTTTAATTACTCACAGGCAGGTCTTTAAAGGGGGAAGAAGCCATCAGCTTCTTCAGAGCAAGACCTCCCTTGCCCTTGGGCTTTTTGTCCCAGAGGTCTCAGGGTGTTTCCATGGAGTGCTCTCTGCACATCAGGAGAAGGTGCTGGATCTCTGTGCTGAGCAAATTGTGGGTCCAGGCCTTGGCTCTTGGTGGGTGGTGTGTGAGCTCAGTGAGCCCAGGCCATGGGCCAGGTGATGGGGGGCTGGGGGTGGCCAGATGTTGGCAGCTGGGTTTGGAGTTTGGAGCTTGGAGCAGGGGATGGAGCTGCCTGGCAGGGTGGCCCATCTCTGTGACATGGCTTAGGCTTTCCTTCTGCAGCAAGGGCAGCTCTCTGTGATACCTGTGGCTCAGCAAGAGTTTTGTTTATCAGGGCACTGGGTCTGCAAGCCTGGCAGACCAAAGGTGCCCCAGTGCACACAGACTCGCTGACAAAGTGATGGGCATTACAGGGGGGGTAAAAAAAAATCCTCCTTTTCTCAGGGAACCCCAGGCTGCAGAGCCTGTTTGTCCTGTCTGCCTGTTTATTTGCTTTCTGCTGACTTACTGTAATATATCCAACATGGGCCTTCAGCAATGGCAGGAACCACAGGGATTTATTTCAGTGGGTCTTTAGTGGCCCAGCCTCTCCTCCCTCTTCAAAGCAGCCCAGCACCAATTGCTGGGCTGTTGCACAACCCAAACCAACGTGTTAATAATACCCCGAGCGTGGAAAGTACAGAACAAAACAAAGCCTTGATGAAACTCTTGCAGGCTTTCCAGATGCCTGTCCACATCAATGTCCTGGTGGGAAGTACACAGAGAGAAACAAGGCTCAGTGGGAGCCAGGCAGGGAATGGGCTGAGCTCCTCTCCATTCCCAGCCCAGTGGAAGCCTCAGGGCACGGGGTTGCTCTGCAGGATGTGCTGCTGGCTGCCAAGAGAAGGAGGGAGCCTGCTTTTGGGTTTATGTAATTCTGGGAAGGAAAGGCCAGACAACCTTCCCTTTATGCTCTGCATCCAAAGTTTGGATGCACAAACTTTCGGCTCTTCTTCCTGAGTGCCCCTCAGCTGTCATTCCCCCCACCCCAAAAGGAGACAGGAGGATTTGGGATTTAAACTGCTCATCTAGAGGGAAAATAACAATAACAGTAAAAAAGGAATCTGCCTGGGAAGAACAGAGGAGACTTCTGCCTGCCTGCAGGGAGGAAGAGATTTAAAAATATTCCCTGCTGACAGAGAAATGAGTTATTGCAATCCCTGAGCAGCCTGGGTGGGACAGGCTGTGCTGTGCACTGGGGCAGGGGGGGCTTTGGGGGTCTGGAAAAAGGGGCTCCCACCAGTGACTGCTGCTTTTTGGTGGGACAGCACTCCTGGTCTGGTTTGCAGCAACACTGGTCTTGGTTAGCTCAGTGTGGCCTGTGGTTTCTGGTGGATGATGGAGCCAGAATAGGGAGGCTGGATGGGACACACTCTTGCTCTTGCCGTTCCTGAGAGCCCTTCAGCATTTCCTGCTATTTGCTGCCTGTGATGCTCTCTGCTTTCACTTTTCCTTTCTAAAGAAAGTTTCCAGGCTTGAGGGTGCCAAAAACATCTAGAGGCAAAGAGCTGAACTCACCCAGGGGCTTAGGAGAAGCAGTGAGAATCCAGCACTGCAAATTTCTCCCTCCTGGTGAGGGGATGCACCTTCCAGATTGCTGGGGTAGAGCTGGTGCTGCCCTGGGAGAAGGGGGACAGTGCTGTTGGAGCAAGTCCAGAGGACAACAGTGAAGCTGATTAGAGTGGTGGAACACCTCTCCTATGAGGAAAGGCTGAGAGAGTTGGGTTTGTTCAGCCTGGAGAAGGGAAAGCTCTGGGGTGCCCTCGCTGTGGCATTTTAGTACTTAAAGGGGCTCCAAGAGAGCTGGAGAGGGACTTTGGATGAGGGCCTGGAGGGACAGGACAAGGGGGAATGGCTTCAGATTGACAGAGGGCAGGGTTAGATGGGATATTAGGAAGGAATTCTGCCCTGGGAGGGTGGGCAGGCCCTGGCACAGGGTGCCCAGAGAAGCTGTGGATGCCCCTGGATCCCTGGGAGTGTCCAAGGCCAGGTTGGACGGGACTTGGAGCAACCTGGGCTGGTGGGAGGTGTCACTGCCATGCCAGGGGGTGGAATGAGATGATCCTTAAGGGTCAACCTGAACCATTCTATGATGATTTTCTGACGGTGTCCCCTCCTGAGTCTCTTCCATGTCTGCACCAGGGACGTGGGATGTGCAATATTCACACCAACTCTTGACTCTTGTGCCCAGCTCTCTCAGCTCAGACCTTTGGAGGGTCTTGTTTGGGCACCAGGCAATCCCATGCCATAGCCTTGTCCCTTATGCAGGTCAAACCACTCCAGGCTGCCCCCAGAGCCACAGGGCTGGTTCGTTGCTGTTCCTGCAGTGCCTGGGCCATGTAGCCCCATCAGGGCTGTTGTGTAAACGCCAGCTAACGAAGCTTCCCACGTGCTGAAGCCAAGAGATGACATTGCAGAAACAGTCTAGGTCAAAATAAATTGCTTTCTGGCATTCTGAGATTATCTAAACCCTTCTTTTTTTTCCCAGGATGAAAGGGAACAAAGGCTCTTGCCTGCTCAGGAAAGAGCTTGGAATGCCATTTCGGCGAGCTACAAGAGCTTATTAGGGGCGAGGGTAAACAAAGAGATTTGGGGTTAATTTACTCAGGAGAGGGAGGAGGGAAGAAGAAGCTGCCGGTTTTTAAAGGCTGCCACTTGTTCTGTCGATAGCAGCAGGTTCTGGTTTGGGTTGTCACAGGCAGCAGTGTCTTTTCAGAGTATTGACTGGCAGCCCGTGGTGGTTTCTCTAATGGCACATTGATCTTCCACGACTCCCTTCCAGCTCAGCAGCTGCCCAGTGGATCAAAGCGGTGGCACTGTCACTTCTGATGGGGTGAAGGGGCTGTGACTCAGCTCTGGTTGCTGAGGGGGCTTTTTTTTGCCAGCACAGGGAGCCCTGTGGCCTTTTCCCCCTCCAGGGTTGTGCTGTTGCTGTGTTCCCCAGCTCTCACTCCCATCACATCTTCCCCCACTCCCATCACATCTTCCCCCACTCCCCTCATCTCTTTGGCATTGGGTGCCCGAGCACCTTTGGAGGTGGAGGGTGCTGGGTGTTTGCAGAGCTGGCAGGCTCTGAATCCACCACAAAAATGCCTGTCCTGGGTGGACACAGCTGTTGGCAGCTGGCAGGAGCTGCTGGAAGCTGTTGGGACCTCTGCTGGTGGGGCTGGTCTCAGCTTTCTTCTTGCTGAGGCGCAAAACCATATAGAAAAAGCAACTAACCAGCCTAGGTGTGAATTAAAAATAATTGAAAAGCCATTTCTTTGCTTTCTACGTGGGTTTAGTGACCACATGTTGAAGTCCTTTTGCTGGGGGAATGGCTCCTCTGGCATAGGTGTGAATTGTGTTCCAGAACAATGTGCTGAGCCTCCCCAGCTGGGCATTTCCTCTGCAGCTTCATAAGAGCCTCGTTTTTTCATAGACTCATCCAATGGTTTGGCCTGGGAAGGGACCTGGATATCATCTAGTTCATGCCTCATGTTCATCTACTGGAGCCTGGTGACAGAGGAGCGAGCACAGAGAACTTTGCTCGAAATATTTGGAAAGAAGGGACATATGGGGAGAAACTCAAATTTTTCAGGTTTTTTTTTTTAATCTTAATGGTTTGAAATGCTTGAATATTAGCCATAGGTAAAGCCTTTCTTCTCAAAAGATGTGTAGTTCCACATTATTGCTATCCATGGAGAAACATGGCATGAAGAGAGAATTCCTTACTCTTTGCTCTGAGCTTCCAGGCTGTGAACTGAATCAAATCCCTCCTTCCTGTTTTCCTGGGCATTTTTTTCCCTCCTTTTTTCCCCCATTCCCCCTCCAACCCCCCTTCCCAAACTCACTTTAGCAAGGCTTTTTCCCTGCTTGGGAAATAAAGGAGATGGGTCTGAAGCTTAAAGATAAATCTTTAAGTCCCTGAGCAAAATCAGTTCCTCCTGGGGTGGGGAGAGGTCGGCAAGAGCAGCTTGGAAGGTGTTTGTGTCCAGTGGAGAGGCAGAGACCTCCCTTTCCCCCTGGGAAGGAATCCTTGGACTTCCAGAGGAAAGGACCATTCTCATCCCATGCAAAACAGAGAGCGCTTCAATTTATCCATTGAAATATCTTGGTTTAGCAAAGACAAATCTAAAAACTTTCATTTTCTTCTCCCCCTTCCTCCAGTTTGTCACAGCACAGCAGACTTGGCACCTTCCAGCTGCCTGTGGGATTCCTGAGAGGGAAAGGCCACGCTTCCTACCTCGAGCTGTGAATACCTGTGTGCTTTAGTTTAACATCCAACATCTGCAGCTTCCCCCTCTTCCATGGCAGAGCTGGATCCTGCAAGGCAGGAGCATCCTGGACCAGGAGGCTCAGTTGGCTGGTCCCTTGCCAGGTGAGTTGGCAGGAAACTGTACATCACTCCTTGGAATTCTCCGTGGGCTCTGATGGATGTTGAGTGCTCAAAACATTTTGGTTTTGTTTAATTGTCAGGTTTTGATGAGCAGCCACTTGGGCAGGAGGTTCTCACCTGTCCCCAGGGAATTCCCAGGGCTGGCAGAAACCACAGGGGAACAATCTCTGGAGTTTTTTAACCCTGAATGTTGTGTTTGGAGCAAACAGTTCCACACGGGCTGAATCTTAAAAGGGTCATCACTTGGTTGTCATCATCTAATGGTAAATGGTAAAACTTGGCTCTTCCCACCCTCCACTTTGGGGAGCCAGAGCTGTGTTAAAAACAACCCCTTAATTTTGTCCATCAGTGCATGAAAACTAAAACCTGCTGGGGAACTAGAGCTGAAAGTCACCTCTTTGGGTGGACTCAGAGCTTCCAGAGACAATCCCAGCTCTCATCCAAAACTAATAGAGAGAAAATTTCCCTAGGAAATACTGGCCTGAGCCAGAGAGCATTAAACTGGAACTTTATGCCAATTAATAGCCATATAATTACAACCCGTCCCCTCCTACTTGCTGCTGACTTCCCCATGTAATTTTCTTTTAATTTTTGCTTAATAGGCACGCAGGAAAGATTAGTTACTCAGTGTGCTGCTTGCATTTGATACGTAGTAGACTCAGCAGTAAGGAAGACTGAGACATGCTCCATCCCTCCTGGATCAACCTCTCGGAGCAAGGGGAGTGCTGGAGGGACCAATGGTGCTTCTCAGCATGTTGAGGGATGGAGAAACTTAAGGAAAATGGAGGGGGAAAAAGATAAAGGCTGAACAGAAAAGGCAAAATGGTGACCAGAGCTGGGGTCTGCTTGTAAGAGGAGCACAGATTTTCCTGGCTCTTTGCCCAGCCCCTTACTCTGCTCTGGGTCTGTTGTAGCACCCAGAATGCCCCATTCTCACTTATCTTCACACCTGAAAATTCAAGACATGGCATCTTCTTCACCCAGAAGTGTCCCTCTCTCCAGGGAGGACTCACTGGCACTGGCACAGGGTGCCCAGAGAAGCTGTGGCTGCCCCTGGATCCCTGGAAGTGTCCAAGGCCAGGATGGATGGGGCTTGGAGCAACCTGGGCTGGTGGAAGGTGTCCCTGCCATGGCAGGTGGGGGGAACAAGAGGAGCATTAGGGTCCCTTCCAAGCCAAACCATTCAGTGGTTCTATGCTTCCATGCCAGCCCTGCTGTAAAAGGCAGAGAAACTCTCTGCCATAGCAATTCCAAGGAGGAAAAAAACCCAACAAACCCAAGGCAGAATTGGAGAGTTTCAGGAGCATTAAATTAAAACAGTGCACAGGGTCTGTTTTGGTTCCTGGGCACGGATGTGGTCTCAGCTCTCCTCCCTGCCTGCTGTCTGATAACAGAGGTACCCCCCGGCTGGGCTCTGATATGCAAAAAAGGGGGAAAGAAAGGAAAAGCAGCAGCCTCGTGTCGCCTGGTAAATGCAATTTCATGTGTCCTGGCCTCTCTCATCACTCCTGTTCCCTGGCTCCCAGGAAATTAATTCTGCAGAGGGAAAACCCCAAGTGTCTGAATCCTGTTTCCCTGGAAGTGGTGGGAGTGGGAGCTGCTTGGGCTGCTGCTCAAAAAGCTCACCTGTATTTCACAGTGGGTCCTGCACAGGGAGCAGGGATTTCCTAGAATTGTGGAATGGATTGGGTTGGAAGGCACCTTAAAGCTCATCTCATTCCAACCCATCTGCTGTGGGCAGGGACACCTTCCACTAGAACAGGTTGCTTGTCCCATCCCTGACCTTGGACACTCCCAGGGATCCAGGGGCAGCCACAACTCTCTGCCCAACCTGTGCCAGGGCCTGCCCACCCTCCCAGGCAAGAATTCCCTCCCAATATCCCATCTAACCCTTCCCTCTGGCAGTTTGAAGCCATTCCCCCTTGTCCTGTCCCTCAGGCCCTTGTCCAAAGTCCCTCTCCAGCTATTTTGGAACTCCTTTAAGCGCTCTCAGGTCTCCCTGGATCCTTCTCTTCTCCAGGCTGAACAATCCCAGCTCTCTCAGCCTTCCCACACAGGAGAGGTGTTCCATTCCTCTGGTCATCTCCATGGCCCTCCCCTGGCCTTGCTCTAACAGTCCTTTCTCCCTCATCCCAGGGCAGCCCATTTTCCTGCTGCTCCACGCAGTCTGATGCACTTGTTAAGGTAATTAGACAACTGCTGCCAACAAATACATTCATTTAATAAGTATGCTAATTGGTATTGACCACCGTGTGGCAGGCACTTTGTCACGTGCCAATTAGGAGTGTCTAAGAGCTGCTCAGGATAGAGAGCCTCCTCCTTAGACCTCTGGGTGGGGATCTGAGGAGATTCTGGCTGCTAACCCAGGCAGGACCTGGCAGGGATAGGATGAGCACAGGGGTGTGCAGAATCCTGACAGTAAATTCTGTGAGCATGCAGAGCCTTGGCTGTGATGATGAACTTGCACAGTGGTTTTATTTATGCCCCCAGGGATGTAGGAGGTGGGATAAAACAGTTGGGTTAAGGGACCTGCTTTTGCCTGGGTACATGAGGCAGGGTTAGGGCAGACCAGACAGGACTCTGGCTGTGGAGGAGAGTCCTTGGAATTCAGGTGCATGTGGTGGCAGAGCTGGTGCTGAGCACAGAAAAGGGGATAAATGGTCAGCCAGAGCTGCTGGCCTTTCCCTGGGATTCTCCATGCTGGCCCATCCTCCTCCTGTCACCCCATTTCACCCAGTGTATTCAAAAAAGTGTTAGCCCTTCCCTGTTTATTCCTTCATCAGAAATGTGCTACTAAAAGCTCTCTTTTCCTTATTTTTCCTCCTCTTGGGTTCCCAGGAGAACTTCCCTAGCCAGCTCTCTTCCCTGGGTACCAATTCCCAGGGGTACAAGGATAATTAGGTAGAGCAGCCAAAACACCCCCTTCCCACCTGTGGCAGCAGGCACTGACTGAATGCCGTGTAACTCCAACCCCTGGGGCACAGCCAGCTAAAATCTCATCCCAAACCAATTGTGTGGCAGAGCAGTTCATCCACCCCAAATTCCAGGTGTGTGTCTTGGCTGCCAATTTTCCACACCAGCAGCACAAGGAAGGGGTCCTGACAGGTTGGTGGCTCTGGGGTGTCCATCACCCCAACACGAGTCTCCCTCCCACACAAGCTGTTTCCTGCGGCGGCTCCGATGCTTTTGCTCGCCTGGATTGGTTTATTTATTGCCACCATTAATTAATTTTGGTTGGGTAGGAAGGACATGTCCCCCGAGACTGTCTGTGTGCTGGAGCCCATTACTGCCCTGGTGTCTGGAAGCATCAGCACACACAAACCCCTCGCTGCTCTCAGCTTGGCACAATTAATCAACTGGCTCCAATCAGGAGCCACAGGCCTGTGTGTCCCTGTTGTGTAACAGGCTGGCCCTGGATGGCTTTATTTAAAGAGGCAGGGCTAGGACCCCAAAGCTACACCAAAGACACCCTCTTTTGCTAAGAAGGAGCCCAGGCATTGCTTGGAAAGGTCACCTGTTTCTCCAGGTGTTCCCACCCCAAGGTGGGAGCTACTGTTCCCATCTTCTGCTGTGTGAAGGCTCCCAGGGCTGTGAGCTGAGTTGAAAAGGGAAAGGGGAAGTTTGTGATGGTCCCTCCTGTCTTGGCCCAAATTCAGCCTCTGCATCCTTTTTTTATGAGAGAACAGCCCTTGCCTTCTCCAGGCTCTGCTGCTGTCTTGGCACTCCTAAGTGGTCCTGGAGCATCACAGGAAGCATAAAGGAGCAGGAGCTGGTTGGGTTTATGTGCTATGAGGAGCACATTTGTCAGAAATCCAGTGACCTAATCTCACTCTTATTGATTTGGGGCTATATATACACACACACACACACGGGGACAGACAAACACTGCTGAAAATACAAAATCCTGTACTCCTGGAAGGGCAAAAATTGTTTCCTCCAGGTTTGTTTTCAAGCCTAAGGAAACAAAGGAGCAGACAGAGAGTCTGACCCAGTTCCTGGTGGGTCTGTGGAATAGGTTTCCATTCCCAGCCCCAGCAGTACTGCATGGTCCATGTTGTATTTAAGGAGTGCTCCTTCCCAATCCCAAAGGTATCCAGCTGCCCCAAAGCATCATCTTCTGTTATTGCTGCCTCCCTCTCTGGAACATGCAAAGTGGAGAGAGAAAAGCCCCAGAAAATCAGGCAGAGCAGGTTATCTGACAGGCCAGTGCTTTCCCAGATAAAGGAACAAACAGAGTTTGTCTCATGGTCAGGGTGACACTTTGCCACAAAAGAAGAGCAGGGAGAAGTTAATTAAACTCTAAAGAAGCCATTTATTAGGAAAGGGAAGTAAGACATGGCTTTTCTTCAATACCAGAGAAAGGCTCATTATAGAGGGAAACCATCCTTTAGCACTTAATAAACTATTTTCTCCCAGCTGGCTTTGAGGGATGGCTAATGGAGTGCCCATGGCTCATTTTAATGTGCACTATTTCCAAGGTGTCCCATGGCCCATTGGCTAAAAGGCTTTAGAAAACAGCTGTTTCTGAAAACTAGGGAAGCAGAGAGCTTGGCAGGTCTGTAAACAAAGGCAGAGCCTTTGGTGCAGCGTTTTCCATTTGCTGTTTCCACTTCCAGTGCTCTGTGCTCTGTTCCTACCAGGGCATGTTCTCTCACTGGGGAAAAAAGGGCTTTTCTCTGTCCATCCCTACAGGGAAAGCCAGAGTCATATGCAGAGCAGGGCTCATTCCACATGTGCTGGCAGGGACAGCCTTGTCCTACTGGCACTTTAATGAACTCATTGCCATTGGATATATTTTTTATAAACAAAAAACCCAACCAAACCTGATTTTGGGTGCCAAGGACCCAGACACAGAACCAACAGCTTTAAAGCCCCAGCATCTCCTTGCAGAGAAACCATTGAAATCCTGAGTCTGGGTTTGCTCCCAGCTGCACTGGAATTATCCTGGTAACTCTCTCCCTTTGGGCTGGGAAACTAAAACCTCTTGTTCTCCCCAGGCTCTGAAATCACCCACTTTTCACAGAGCTGCTGGTAAAACACCAGAGTTACAGCTCCAGGGGAGAATTTACAAAGAACGGGAAAGGCTACTTATTGTAGAGAGGCTTTTTCGCATTTCAGCTTGAGCTAGCCATGCTAAAATCCAACAACCTTCTGATCCATAAAGCCAGTGTGTGTGACTTTGTCACCTGCACCCTGCTGCCCTGTGGATGCTGCCTGGAGAAGATGCTTCTGCACTGGCTGACGATGTAGTATCGACAGGCATTTCATTGTGCATCGATCCAGCTGCATCCCCCTGAATTTGGAGAATCTGAGTGGGTCTGGGGCAGGGGGGGGAAGAAGGATGTTTTCTGGCAATGCTGAGTTAATACCAAAAGGATTAAAACACAACCAACCTCCAAGAATGGGAAAAGGACCTTATGGTATTTAGTGAGCGGATAATAAAATGGCAGATGAAATTCAAGGCTGCTAAATGAAAAACAATGCACAGGGGGGAAATCAGTGGGCTCTGAACTGGCTATTACTGCTCAGGAAGCAGATCTGAGAGTTGGGCTAGAAATATCTATCAAAATGACACTTCTGGTCCGTAGTAGTCCAAAAAAAACCCAGGGAGGTAAGAGAGACTGAAATGGGGAATGTTACCGTGCTGCTTAATGAATGTCTGGTATCTCCTGCCTGGAGTAATTTGTGAGTAGCCCTGGTTTTCCCATCACAAAAAAATAGATGGGAAGAGACCTGGAAAATTATCCACAGAAGGTAAGGATTGATAAAGGCAGGGCCAGACATGAAATCATTTGTATTGTAAAGCTGAAGAATTAATCAGCAATGATGGCTTTGTTCAAGAAACACTTGGTATTGGGAGTATCAAGGATCCTGGGATGGTCTGGGTTGAAAGGGACCTTAAAGTCCATCTGATTCCACCCCTGCCATGGGCAGGGACACCTTCCACTAGACCAGGTTGCTCCAAGCCCTGTCCAAGCCTGGCCTTGGACACTTGTTGAACTTCCTGAGGCACACACCTCTCCCTGTATCCCTCTGGATGCCATCCCATCCATTCTGATAGAGGGAAGATCTAGAGAAGTTCCAGCCAGCGAAGGCAAACTCTTTACCCAGCAACCAGTTAAAAAGTAGGACTTGTTGCCATGGGGAATTTTAGGTACTGGAAGCTTACACAGACTCAGAAAGTGGTTAGATATTTTCACAGGGAAAAAAAAGGGAAAAAAGTGGTGCTGTGCACGCTGAAATGGTTGTTTCTGCCCATCCTGTTGCAGAGCAGCTGCCTGGGGTGACAAGGCAAAAGGAGCTCACTCAGACCTGCCCTGTGTCCCCAGTGGTCCCATCCAGCTGGTGGCTTCAGCTCTCTGCCTTTTCCACCTCCTTCCATACCTGCTGAGCTGCCTTTGGAGGATTCTGAGTGGACTGCCACGCTGCCAAACGCCACCTCTGGAACGGCTGCCTTGGCCAAGCGCGGAGCTCAACTCCATTGTTGCTTTTCCTGTGAGTATTTAAACGTGTGCTGGAGGTGTTGGTGGTGTTTTCCCTGCCTGGCTGCCCACTCGTGGGATGGGTGGGATCTGGGTCTCCTTCTCTGCTGAGGAATGGGGGGCTGGCAGCACCCAGGCAGGCTTTTGCAGTCCCCTCAGAGCTGGGAGGTGATCCTTCATCCCTCAGCGGAGCCAGGCTGCCCGAAATAATCTGCCCAATGGTCCACTTTATGGCCGGGCAGACAGGCTGAAATTCACGGCCACCACTTACCAAAGAATAATGAAACATTTCCTGAGATGGCAGTAAATATCTCCCGCCGTGACACCGCTTCCCAGCGCCTCTTCGATCCAGGGAAATGGTTTAAAACTCTGCAGAGTGGGAGGGATTTTTAACACCTCCCTGCTTGCTGGTTGCAGATGCAGTGGCTGCTCCTGCTCGGGGCAGGGCAGGGGGAGAATGGGATGGGGCTTGTGGCTCCCTGGGGAGCTCCCACTCTGACCAGGTGCTCAGGATAAGTCCCTTTTTGGGCTGGCTCTGTGTGCTGATTAAAACAACACGAGCGAGGAGCTTATCGGTTACAAGGGATCGATAACCCCTGCCTTGTATCCTTCAGTGTGAATAACAGGGGGCAGGGGATCGGAATTGGCATCCCCAGTCGATAGCTCTGCCCAGGAGAGCGTGCAGTGGGTTGGGGGTGAGGGCCATTTGTCACTGCCACCCCCTCCCTCCCTCTCTGCTCTCAGGCAGAGGGTGACTGAGGAGAGCTCCTTCTCCTCAGGCTGCTGGAAGGGGAGAGGTTTACAGCTGCTGTCCCCTGCCAAGGGGGTTTGTTCTGGTCCAGAGCTGCTCTTTCCCACCGTGAGGAGATGCTGACACCACGGTCCGTCCCAGGGTCAGCTGGAAATCCCTTGGCTCCTTCCCCCCAGGACAGTTTTCCAACAGGGGAGGTGCACAGCGTGGCTTCTTGATGCAGATTAGAAAGAAAAGCCACCAACTAGCAAAAAAATCTCTCTGAGGGCCTCCAGGCCGTAACATGAGGCTCAGGGGAGCCCAGCCAAATGTGGTCAAGTCCTCTTTAGGCAGCAGCATGACTGACTGTAGGGGTTGCAAGCCAGTCTGTGCTGGTTCCCCCCAAAGGCTGGGCTCCCTCCACCCCACAAAAACAGAACTGCAATGGCCAGGAGAACGTTCCATGGTGGGAACTCATCCCTGCTCTGAGGAAACCAGCCTGGAGCCAAAGCAAGGTGGCTATAGCTGATGCTCCATGCACTGGGTGAAGCCAGGAGGAGATGAGGACACAGCAGCAGCAGGCTGGGCCAGGCTCAGTGCAGGGCTGGGGGAAGCTGTGCCATCTCTGAGCTGGAGGAGAGCTTAGAGACAGCCATCCAGGGAAGAAATGCTCCTAGCAGCCCTGGCCACAGAGGGAAAAGGAGGTGTTTGATAGCAGAAGAAAAGCTGATGGTGGAAAAAAGCGTGGGGAAGTGATAGATTTTTAAAAGCCAGCCAGTGAATCGCTGTCATTGCTGTGGTCACTTTAAAAGAGATCAGCAGAAATAAAGTGGGTTTAGATCTACAGCGGCTTGGGGAAGGCTGAGCAGTAAAATGAAGCTGGCAGGGTGATGGCTTGCCTGTGAGCTGCTGGGGATGCAGGCTGGGAATCACCTCCGAGCTCTGCCTGCACTGTTCAGCAGTGCCCAGCAGAGCAGGAAACCTCCCAGCACAGCCTACACTGGAACATTTCAGCCCCCCCACATCCTCCTGCCTTCCCCAGAGAGCACCACAGCTCCAGGTAGCACAAGGAGAGGGCTGGGAACGTGCAGCAAGGAGCAGTGGGGAAGAGAGAGACATCAGATGGCAGCAACCAGCAGAGAAGATTGACTTAATGGGATCAGCCCTAATGTTGTTCTTATGATCAGCACCTTGGGAGTGCAGCTTCTCTTAATTAATTCCTTTGGTCTCTAACACGTACAGCTGAGGCCTCTGTCCCACCAGTAGCTCTTTGGGCTGGTGCCTGTGGGTCAGGGCAGGCAGGGAAACCTGGATATGCACGTGCAGTCACACAGGGCCGGGTACAGAATCACAGAATGGTTTGGCTTGGAAGACACCTTAAAGCTCATCTAGTTCCACCCCCCTGCCATGGACAGGGACACCTTCCACTAGCCCAGGTTGCTCACAAAAACTCTTTTTCATCCTGCTTGAGAAAGAGCGAGCTCTTCCACAGGACACTTGTGGAAGATTCCAAAATCAGCATCTATTTGGGATGTGTTTGATTGCAATGTAGAATTTCCTTTGCTGGCTGCATAAGTGGGCTGGAACCCAGCCAAACCTGGCCCTCCCTGCCGTGGTGTGGCCCCCAGTTCACTGGCTGGAGGGGGAAAGTGTCCCCCTCAGTCTCCCCTCGATGGCTCCCTGGGCTTTGGATGTGAGGCAGGAAGAAAGAAAGAGTGAGCCAGCTCAGTTTATGCTCTTGGTATCACTCAGCGTTTTCTACGCCTTTGGTGAAGTTGTGATTGCTATCAAGGCTATCGAAATCTCCAGAGGCTGAAAATCAAGGTGAAAGCTTGCTTTCATGGATTATTTCCAGTCACTTTTCTTCTGGCTCTGCTAAAAATAACGCAGGAATAGCTTTCTTCGAGCTTTCCTACTCCCTCCTGGCTGGAACAGAGAAGGTCAGGAGGATGAAAGTGAAAAAAAAGAGTGGGGGGAAGGAGTCAAGGCAAACTCTTCTCTTGTATGGGTTTGGGTGAGATTGCTTGCTGGTTTGTTTGGGTTTTTTTTTCCTTTCATCTAAACCTGATTAACTTCCCTTCTGCATTTCTTTCCTTAAGCTGATGCAATGGGGAAGTCTGGGTGTTTCGGTCCTACTGAAGCCACACACTTGCTGGTTTTAACCATTTCTTTTAGGAAAATTCATTAGAAGCTTCCCCAAACCTACATGCAGGTCTGACAATATTGCCCCCTTTGTTTCAGGATCTTTATCCAAGACCTCAGGATGATGCTGTGCTGTGTCATGTCAGGACAGCTGCCCTGCTTTCCCTTGAAATATGGATTTTCTTAATTACTGGATTGGTGCCTAAATTTCCTGCATCTTTTTCGTCTGAAGTGTTTCGTAGACTCTAACAGGAGCTAATGGTACCTCAGGAGACAGCCAAGGTGTTATCTCAGGGTGGACATCCAGGAGAGGAGAACTCCTTGAGGCCACTCAGGGGTGGCAGTATAATAACTTCTCCCTAGAAAAAGGGTCAAAAGAAGCATCCTGGTGTTAACCACAAGTGGGAACTCGTTGCAGCTGAGGAATCCTCATCTGACAGAGATTCCAGCTCCTTACAGGACTGCTCCAGTCAGCCACGAGTCATGGAATTGTGATGGACGTTTTTCAGGCAAAAAAACAAACTCAGGCCAGGACTTGCTGGACAAGACATTAAAGGATTTTTCCAGCTTTCCACATGGGGCAAAGCCAGACTTTTCCCTACTCTGGGAGCACGTTTCAGGCCCTGCTTAGGTTTTGAAGCAGCATCTGCAGTTGTGTAAGACAAGAGGGTGTAAGAGCTGGTCTTGGGGAAGCAGCAGATACATGCCAGCTCAGGTAGACTTTGAAAAACATTTAAAGAAAGCAATGCAGGGAGGTGTTTTGGCAAAATTCCTGCTGAAAGGAGGAACTACATATTTATATGTATAGATATAGTCCATCAGCACTGCCAAAACTGTGGTCCCCCCTTGCTTTTTAAGGAGAAGAAGACCCACAGCACACCTGGCAGGTGATGCAAGGCAAATGCAATGCTGAATTCACATTGCTGTTGGGAAGAGTTGAGCTGGAACTGCAACCTGCAATGTGTTCCCAAAGATGAGAACCAGACAGGCACTTCCAGCATCGAATTCTGGAATGGTTTGGGTTGGAAGGGGCCTTAAAGCTCATCCCATGGGCAGGGGCACCTTCCACTAGATCAGGTTGCTCAAGAAGGCTGGATCCAAATCCCTCTAGCACAGCAGTGAAATGAAATAGCATCATCTTGTGATATGGTGCTCTCCTCTTTCTTAGGCCAGGAAACATTTTCTTCATGATAACTTTTTATGTCATTTGAGGGTGCAAGGAGGGTCTTTTTATATTTACTCACTTTCTTCCTGTCCCCTAAGTGAAATGCTGGCAGGCACAGGAGGGAACTGCTGCAGTGCTCACGTCTGGAGTGTGTAAAGCAATCCAAGCACCGATGGGGCTGCTGAAGGCTTGGCCTTGAGGGGATGCTCAGCCTGAGGTCCTGCTTGTGCTTCTCAGCCCATGGATCATCTCCAGTGGTCACTGCAGCTGGTTGTTATTCCTCCCTGGTAGCGTGTGACTGATCACTGGAATTACCCTCTGCAGCCTCTGCGCTCTGATTAGATTCCTGCAATTTTGGGAGAAGTGGGATAATAAATAACAAATCATGAGCAGAGAATAACAAGTGCCTGTTTGTGCCCAGGGCTTCCTCTTTCCATGCTGAAATGAGGATTTCTCCGCTCCTGCAACCCTCCACCCGCTGCTTCTTATTAGTGTGGTGAGTTTTGGGGGTGTTTTCCCACTGGAGCTGTTTGCAGCCTGACCATGTGTTAGCCAGGAGAGCTGGAAGCCTTTGGAACAGGTTGCCCAGAGAAGCTGTGGGGATGTCCTATCCCTGGAAGTGCTAGGGCTTGGAGCAACCTGGTCTAGTGAAAGCTGCCCCTTCCAACCCAAAGCATTCTTTGGTTCTGTGATTTGGCCAACTCTGAGTCTACTGAAAAGCCTTTAGGAAAAGTTTTAAAAAAAAAGAAAAAGCTGGGGGGGATGAACCCAACCCTAAAGCTTTTTGTTCTACCAGTTAAATAAAGAATCAAATACAATCAGCCAGGTAGGAAAATGAAATTAAAGCAGGGTTTGCTTGACGTTGCTGCTTTTTTGGCCGTGTTTTTCTCCTGGTGCACAGAAAATGCCACTGCTGACACAGTGCTGGCCGTGTCAGCAAAGGCTGGGAAAATGTTGGGTTTTATTTTTTAACTCTGGTGCTCTCTGCCTGCTGCCATCAGCCACTCAGACAGAGTCACCTCCTGCACTGCCCCTGCTCTGGTGTCCTTTGAAAGCCAGCGGTGTCACCCTTTCCAAAGTGAGTGTAAAGCTGAAACTCTTGTACAGCTTTGCTGGAGCAGTGCAGGGAAGGGGCAGGAAAGGTCAAGTCAGCGAGGCAGGGAGATAAATTCCCTTTGCCTGCCCATCAACAAGGAAATACGTGGTCCCCACGGTGCCAGCTTGCTGTGTCGGGGCTGGGATGCCACGCTGGAGTTTTGGGGTGGCTGCAACCAGATGTGCCTTTGCAGTGCTAAGCAGTCACAAGGGCAAGGCTGGAGGCACCAGTGATGCTCAGGAGGCAGCTCCCTGAAAACCAAACCATGCCCAGCTCCTTTCCTATCAGCAGGGAGTTAAAGCACTTGCAAACCCAGTCTCCTGCACGGTGACAGCATTGCAGGTTCCTTCTCCCTCCTGTTTGACTCCCCCCCTGCCCCTTCTTATTTTCCCTAAGGACTTTTGCTTCCAAAATATTCCGTTGATTGTTTTGATCCCCTCTACTTCGGGAAAGGCCACCAGGAAGGTCTTGTCAGCAATTTAAAGGGGAGATAAAAGAAGCTGGAAAAGGGCATTGTTAGCAGGGGGATAGTGCCTGACATCTGGACAGGGCTAATGTGTGATAAGATGGGAGGGTTGTGGGCAAGGTAAAAATCTTTTCTGATTGACTTCAAAGGGATGGAAGCCCAGATTATCTGCCCTGGCCACTTTGACTGGGGGAGATAAATAATTATATAAGTCAAAAGGAAGCTGCTGCTTCCCACCTGAGTCCCCAGAAGGTGGAAAATGCTTGTAGGACCTGAAGTTAGCAGCCAGGGGTTTGGGGCGTGATGATGTCCTTCCAGAAAGCTTTGTGGTCCACCCGAAACCTGCACGTGGAGGTGTTTGGAGTGGGCACGAGGAAGAGCAGCCACTGCCTTGTTAGTTATTGAGCTTGTTCCTTATCTGGTTTATCTCAGTGTTTTTCTCTTCCTGCAAGGGCCTGGAGCTGGTTTTCAGCTGGTTTTCAGTAAAAAACTAGGCAAACAAACTGGGGGATGTTCAGGTGCTGGTTTGGGGCTTCAAACACCCCTCGGCTCCTGTGGAATTGGGAGCCAGGGCTTTAATAGATTGGGTTTGCAGCAGATCCCTCCCCTTGTCCCCAGCCCATGCACAGACCTGGGGACAGCTCCAAATCTGGGCTTGGTTTTGCCACTTAGGCCCCATTTTTGGTTTCTATGTGTCTCCTTATGCAAAGTTTTGCTTTGAGCTGCAGCAAAACCCGATGACAAAAGCTCAGTATTTGGGGAAAGACTTTTCCCATGAGCGCAGAAGTCTTTGTGCGAGGAGAGCAAAGAAACTGCTGTCAAATGCACAATATCTTCCCTTTTTTTAGCCTAAGATGGGCTTTTTGGTGTTTTTTTAAGGACAAAGAAGGCAACGATTACCCCTGAAAATAATTTGGGCTGCTGCCTGCCTTAGAGATAACTCTCCATAAGAGATGCTGGCTCGGATGTTTCTTTCTCTCCCTCCACAGGTGAGAACAACTTCAAAACTCCAATCCAATATCTAAAGGCAGGGAGGGAAATGTTTAATTGTCCCGACTCTGCTGCAGGCTGATAAGCTGCCATTGATTTCCTGTAGCCAAGTCTCCTGAGTGTACGTGGTGGTTTGTGTGCGTGACGCCTTCTCGCTCCGTGGCTATTTCTGACTCTCTGGTTTCTGTTTCTCCCACTGCTTGATGCTTCTTACAGAGCATGACCATTTACAGCACCATTTTTAATCCCCTTTTCACCCTTTCTGTGGTCTTCCCACAAACTCTCCCCCAGAATAAGGACTGAGGTCTCAGGAAAAATGTCCCCTCGCCAACGTGTGTCCCACATCCTTTCAAGCCACCCATTCCAGTGGTCTAATCCCTGCCTTTTTCTGCTTGTAAACTCAGGGAGAATAACACAAATAAAGGCAGTACCCAGCTGGGAATTTCCAAATAACTTGAACTGTTTTGTCCTGGAGGAGACCAAAATATCCAGTTAACTTTTGATCTATTTATTTTGAGGGTTTGTTGGAAAGAAAAATAAATACACACAGGAAGAAGGGACGGTCCAGGAAGCTTCATGTTCTTATCTGAAGCCTATAAGCTCCAAAAATTTTGGAACCTGGCTGCTTATCTCACCTGAACCTCCAAACCCACGGAGATTTTGTTTTTCTCAGTGCTAATTATTAAAAATGGGTTTGTAGTGGTGGAGAAATGTCCAAAGGAGCCCAAAAGAGACAAGCAGCATTGAGATGGGGGGTACAGGAAGAAGAGAAATCACCAGCCTCCCTGGAGAGGTAATAGGCTTAGTAGTCCTGCTTGACACATGTCGGATAAAATAAAAAAAAACCCACAACAATGTTTATAAGAAGATTAGCTTGAACATGGTGTAATTTCTCTAGGGACTGCCCATGGCTGGAGCTCAAACCAACAACTCCCAGAGCCTTATCAGAGTAATGAATTGCCACCACTTTGGGTGCAAAAATCCTCCCCCCCGGCCCTTTTCCCCACCTGAATCCTCTTTGTTTTGGGGCTCATCTGCTGGGGGGGGGTTGGGTTTGTGCCCCCCCCGTCCTCGGCGGGATGTTGGGAGTTAACTCGCTGGAAATAACCTGATGTGACTGTCTAATTTGTGGCTGCCGCCCCTCCGGGAGAAATCCCTGTCTCTGGGCAGCAGATTATCCTCGGGCTCGTTACAACATTGTTCCCAAACAAATCCCCCAGGCTTCTGCCTGCGCTCACTTTTACAGTCGTGTAGGCAAATACCCCTCCAGCTGTGCAGGTGGGGATGGAGCCGGAGCTGGGGGATGCCAGGCAGAAGGGATGTGGCCACAACTGCTTGCACAGTGCGTGGGAACCACCAGGACTAACCACTGGTTAAGTTTCATCCAAAAGTGAGGTTGAAATCAGGTTTTATTTTCTTAGGGTTTGGGGTTTTTTTTATTGTGGCTGGTTGAGTTTGGGGGCTCTTTTTAGAAAAGTGACTAAACATCAAATATAGAGAGACCAGCTTTTAAAGATTTCAGCTTCAATTCCCAGCAGACACCAACCTTTTGGGGAGCACCTGTGCTTCCCTTGGGTGTCTTTGCATCCATCCCACCCGTGGAGGTGCCTTCAGCCACTGCCACCACGTTTTCCATGAGTATGGAGAAACATCTGCTAAAATCCACTAACCCGTATACTTTGGTGGATCAGAACAATCACACTGGTGAATGCATCAGCAAAGTGGCTCTTCTCCATCTTCCCTGTCTGATATTTTAGTGATCCTTCTTTGGTGATACATGTCAGGGGGCTGGCAGGGTCAGTGGGGGATCTGCAACACGCAGAGGGGAGGTATTTCCAAGGTGTGTAGTGGTGGTGATGTTTGTGGGCTCTGGGGTGAGCAGCTTGTGGCATTTGGGATGTTTGGGAGGTGGGAGCAGTTGTTCTGTGTGTTTTTGGGACCCCTTGAGATGTTTCCAAGAAGTCAGATGGTGTTGACCATTTCCAGGATTATTGATGGCCAGCTGCAGGCAGGTTTATTGATCCCACTGCCTCGAAATGCACCTGCCTGTTGTCCTGTTCTTCACTGTCTGCAGCACCAGGGAAGGTTTACAGCAACCTAAGAGGGGCTTGATGCTTGCCAAGACAAGCTGCAGCCTCCAAAGCCCTCACCTTGAGATGCCTGCATGACCAACATGGCCATAACCTGTCTAGAACCAGAAGCCAAGTTTTGGAGCCATCAGTTTTTTATCCAGGATGTGAAATGCCCAGATGCAGCCTGGAGCAGGTTGGAGGAGAAGATCCCATGCCAGCAGCCAGCACTTGCATCCCCGAACCTGTGCTTGCTCCAGCATGGTTTGGGACACTCACCCAGCCCTGACAACCTGCTCCTCTGGGATTACAAACAGTTAGAGACTGTCAGAGAGCACTACAGAATATCTGAGATGGGAGGAACCCACGAGGATGGTTTAGCAGGGGTGGAAACACAGCCATGCTCCCTGGGCAGGCAGAGGGAGGAGCAAAGGTGAGGACCCCCCTCACCCCCCCTTTCCCCCTCCTCCCCTGCTCTCCTGGCCATCCAGGGGATGCATTTCCTGCTGGCCCTGCAGATTCACATGGGAAGAGCCCTACAAAGGGCTTGGAAGCGGTCCTTGCTTTAAAAACTGCTTTGGCAAGGATTTTCTTATGGCTAAATTGCCCTTGCTCAAGCAGATGTCCTCCTGGGATTTGAATGGTGCTCCATGAGAAACTCCTCAAGTGCCAGGAGAGCTCTGCCCAGTCTGCCTTTAGCTCCTTATGAGTTATGATCCTCCTCCTGTCATCCCCCTGATCCACCACGGCGAGGGAATTATTTATTTGGGAGGGGAGGAGCTGGTGAGGGAGATGGATTATGCATTTGTGGTTTAAATACAGAGAAAAGGGAGAAAATGCTCTCCTTTTTTCTCCCACCCCCTCCTCCACCTCCCTTGGTGGGCTCGGTGCTACATCCCGTATTTTTCATCCGAGTGGAACGGTTTTTTTTATCTCTTTAGAAAAATAAGCGTTAAAAGTTCCAAGATGGATCACCCTCATGCAGATCTTCAAGGGCTGGAGGGAAGGAGGCTATGGGGAATATTGTGGCCGAGGGGAAGCTGGAGGAATAAGTCAGTAATATGTGTGCAACTGAAAGGTGGCTGGACCATTCATTCCCATTAGGAAGAGGTGCAGGACCATTAATAATCATTTTAACAAGAGCTGGCCTGAGCTAGCAGGTCTGGGCTGCGTTTCTGGAGAGTGAATTTTTATTTAATAAAAAAAGTAACACGGTGCATACCAATGAGAAGGGACGGTGGGGCTCGCTTCTCCTACCTGATATTTATTATTGCTTCACCTGCCTTGCAAGAGGAACATTTCTTTGGCTAACACGTATTAAAAGGGCTGCCCGTGCCACGTTTCCTTCCCTACGGTGCTCAAACCCCAGGATGCTGGGACTTAAAGCTCCAAAAGTGCTGGTTTCTGGGCAGCTGTCACCTTTCCAAGGAGGAAAGGACCATCTCACCTGGTGAGAGCATCCAACCATCAGAAATCCCACATTTTAAGGGGAGTTGTACACGTCCCAGAGGATGCACAGTGAGCTCAGAGTTTGCCAAAACTTCTCATCCTGCTCAGGCGTGGATTTTGTAGCTGTGGCTTGTCTGGAGAATCAGCAGAGCGCAGGTTCAGGAGATGGAGCATTGCTGAGGATTTTACCCATAACCCCAGGCACTTAAAATAGATAAGGCATTCCTTTTTAAGGGAATAAATGAGTAAAAACCTTTGGGTCTTTTATGAAGCAACCATGGGGAAGAAAGCTTTTAATCTTGGCGATTGAAGAGACCAGGGGAATTGGCTCTTAACCAGGCACTCCTCGCCTACTCTATTTTTTAGGGAGAAAAGCAGCAAAGCAAAGAGCCAAACCTGAGCCAGGGGATTGGGCTGTAGGCTGGGAGGTAACTGAGCAGAGTGGTGGAATCCCTGCTCCAGGAAGGTGGTGGGGCGTGGGAATGGGGAGCTCCAGGAGCTCTTCCTGCTCTCCAAGCATCCATGCACCCAGCCAGAATCACCTTGAGCATGGTGTGCTGGTGTTTGTGTCCACACACACCAAGGCAGGGATGTGGGGACATCCAACCTACTGATGGGGTGGGCTGTGGCACCCTGAAGGGCCACCTGCAAAGGTTCCAAAGGGCAGAGAGGTTGGGCAGTGCTAACTTTGTTTGGACGTGAAAGTCGTGGCTGAGATACCTCTGTCAGTCAGGGAAGGGCAGGAAAACCCTGGAGAAACACTATCTGAGGGAACTTCTCCTGCCATGGTGGGACCAGAGTGGTCCTACTCTCCTGGCACCTGCTGCAGTGCCACCTCTGCAGGCAGGCTCTGCTGAGAGCCAGACCTATTGCTGCATTAGGGCGCTTGGATTTGGGTAGAGGTGAGGTGTGACAGGTCTGCAGGGCATCCCAGGCTCTCTGGTGCTGCTGGTGCTGTGATTCCAGAGTGAATTTAGCCAGTTTGTCCTCAGGAAAGTGTGAGGGTTTTAATTAATACAGAGAAAAAAAAGAGCGAGAACACAATATCAGCTGGACTCCTGCCACGTCTGACACCTTCATCTTCCCCTCCTGATGCTGCTTGGCCAGGCTGGCTGGGAAACATATTTGATGTTTCCTTCTCTAGATGGGCTGGGATAATTGATGCTCCTCTCCTGCCAAGTGCAGGGTACCACCCCTGAGATGGCACACACGCACTGGGAACATCTTGGTGTACACTGGGGCTACTGGGAGCTGCTGTACCAACAGCAAACCCCTTATTCTGGGTTTAAAAAAACTCTCTTTTCCCAGTGAGGCACCTTGTTTCCCTCTTTGGACCCAATTGTTGAAGCATTAGGCTTGCAGAGGTGATTCTGGCTTAAGAGCTGCCCAAGCAGCTGTCCTTTGGAAATGAAGGTGATCCCAAGTGCTGAGGGGCAGGGATGGCTTGCTGTCATCAGTCACTGTTAAGATCTCAGCCCCTGGATCTCAGAAAGGCCAGGAGAAGTTGAGGATTTGCCATTTTCACAGTGTGTCAGCAGTAGATGCTACAGGCTCAGCATCTGATGGGCAGTGGAGAGAGGAGGGGTTATCTCCCTGGAGGACCCAAGATGATGGGGAGATAGCTTATCCTCCTTGTTTAAGGGAGCCACTTCAACCCTCTTTCCAAAAAGACCCTCTCCCATGGTGGGGCCTTTGTTTTGCCTTTAGTGGGGACACTCACAGGAGCAGCTTCTTCCAGGGGGTTAGGGAGTCACAGAACCACAGACTGGTTTGGGTTGGAAGGGACATTAAAGCTCATCCTGTCCCACCGCCCGTGCCATGGGCAGGGACACCTCCCACCAGCCCAGGTTGCTCAGGGCTCTGTCCAGCCTGGCCTTGGACACTTCCAGGGATGGGGCATCCACAGCTTCTCCAGGAAGCCTGTTCCACCTGTTATGGGGATTTGCTGCTTTGAGAGCACTGCCCTCTCTAAAAATTTCATTTAAAATGAAACAGAGTGAAAAGCCAATGCTGGGGTCAGGCAGAGGCAGGTGCTGCCATCCCGAGTGGGATGCCACGTGCCTTTGCTCCTTAGGAAAGGAGAAAAGACTTCACTGGTTGAGATTTTACCTTTCCCCTCTGCTGATCCCCAGCCCTCCTATCCATACCTGCTCTTTGCATCTCGGAGATTTGGGGAATTTGGATGCGTCTGGTTCTTTCTGATGCAAAGATAGTGTATCACAGGCAGCGCAGGCAGGGCATTGGCAGAGCCTCGGTGTTAATTAATGGTAATCCCTTAATCCTGGGGAGATGAGAGAGACCACACTGCCCATTTTGTCCCCTCCTGAGCACACAGAGTTGTCAGAGCCATAACAGGAAAACTCCCTGGCCAACAAGGCACCAAAGGTGGGTTTTTTTCCCCTCTGATTATCTATATTTCAACAATTAGGTATTATCACAAGAGGTTTTTTTCCCCTCACTGTGTTTGTTATATCTGATGAAACCACAAAAAAAAAGGGTGGGAAATGATTTCTTTTGCAGTTTTAAGAGGAATTAGGGCTGAAGTTCGCTAGGACCAGTTTTCTTCCCTTCTGCCCTTCCCACAGTTTTGTTCACAAAGAAGCCCCAAGTGCTGCAAAGCACTATTTCAATTGGACAGCTTCTCATGTTTGATCTGGAATATTCCTCTGTGTTTTCCTCCAGTCAATCAAAACTGTTCAGCTCTCAGCTACGCAACATAAAAATACCCCTTTCCTTTTCCTTTTTGTTTTTTAATTTTGTGAATGTGGGTTCTTCGACACCAACGAGAAACAACTTTTAATTCCCATGGAAAATTGCACTTGGATGAAAAAGTATTTTTATCTCCAGAACGGTAGTTTTAATTAAAAAAATAAAAAGAAACATAAGGGCCAGTGTATAAAGATTATACCAGCATTAATAGTGAAAATATTGTGTATTAGATATAATTCTGCAATATTCTATGTATATATAATTTACAGGTAAGGTGGTGTAAAAATCCAAGATATCTGATTATAAAATATTTNAATTAAAAAAATAAAAAGAAAATATATTTCTATTGACTACTTCTGCATCTGCTGGGGCCTGTGTTTCCTTCTCTAGAAGGAAAGCTCAGGAGGCACCACTGGGCTGTAGGATCAAGGCCACAGGACCCACCACCTCCATCCTTACCTCTCCCATTTCTCACTGGCAGACTTTGAGCTTTCAAAGTCACTGACCCAGCAGGAAACAGCAGGGCTGTGTTTTGATGGCCTGAATTTCATCTGAGTCCCCTTAGCTGTGCCTTTCTTCTCTTGAAATTGCTCTGGGTTTGGTTCTGTGTTTCCCATTGTCACTCAGCCTCGAGTTGAGGCCAACATTGGGCATGTCCAAGGCTCCAAAGGAGCTTGTCTGGGTCTGGCACAGGGGTGACTTTTATCCCTGGATCACGCTGAGCTGGCATGCAGCTCTGCCCAGGCTGGATGTTCACACCAACTCTGACTCCTGTGGGCTCTGAGGAGGTCAAGGCTGGCAAACCAGGGCATGAAAAGGAGGGTAATGCTTTGCTAAAATTTATCTCATGGTGTGAAACTCCTGGGACTGTCTCACATCCTCCCCAAGGATGCCTGATGCTTCCTCCTGGAGCATCTTCCCCAGGGTGTCTGAGTCCTCTGCCACCATTCCCTGTCCCTCTCTGTGCTCCTCAGGAGGGGAGGATTCACCCTGGGTTTTCCAGGCTGTAAACTTGTACTTTTTTTTTCTCAGCATTAGCAGGGTTGGAGGAAAACTAAAACCTGAGCTTCAAATTAAAAATGAAGACTGATAACATTCCTGTTACGTGCCATTAAAAACCTGCTGGATGAAACAGGCACAGCACATTTCCCACAGCCCCAGGAGTGCTGCTCCAGGTCTAAGGAAACCTTTTGCTCGACCACAGAGAAGTGGAACTATTTCCCCAGAGCACTCTCTTTAATAAATCCATCTCTGCTGTGAACTGTGGCCATCTCTGAGGGTCTCTGACCTTCCTTTGCTGCTCAGCTTCATGAAGGCAGGATAGGATAGGATAGGATGGGATAGGATAGGATAGGATAGGATAGGATAGGATAGGATAGGATAGGATAGGATAGGATAGGATGGGATAGGATAGGATAGGATGGGATAGGGTGGGATAGGGGGGGATAGGATAGGATGCAAGAACAGGTGAGACACAATCCCTGATGAGGCCATTTCACTGAGTGGAACCAGCTTCTGGGGGATAAAAAGGGACCCCCTGAGCAGCACTGGGTTAGTTGGGGGCTGCAGGGATGGTGGGAGCTCCTCTTTGCTGTTTGTCTTCTGCAGGAAGAGCTCCAGGTCTGCTACATTTAAGGCCAGTATTTACTATCCCCCTAAATTTTTCCTTTTTTTCCCTTTTAATATCAAGAGCTAAAGGCCTTTCTGGCTTTCTGCACCTTTTTTTTCATGGCATAGGAGAGGGTTTGGGGCAGGTAGAGCCCATCTTTTTATCAGCTGTTAATACAGTCAAAAGCAGCAGCTTTTCTTTGGTGCTTGAATTTGCTTATCTTGTAGTGCTCAAAGCAGCCTTCTGGTTTATGAAAACTGCACGTGGGAATGGCTGGGAAGCCACAAAAGATGCCTGATGGGAAGCCAGGAAAGATGCCTACTGAAAGCATCTTGGCCTGAGCGTAGGAACAGCAGCCACCCTTCCTATGGGGAGGGAAAAACAGCAGAGGAGCCTGGGTGCTGCAAGATGTGCTGATGCTGTGTGTGTAAGGGCTGGGATGTGGATAAAACCACAGCTGTGTTTAGCTTTAGTTTGATATTTCTTTGGATGGCTGGACCGGAAAAAGGAAAGAAATGAAAAAAAAGAGCCCCACGTGCAGGAAAAATAGAGGTGGGTAAGACCTGGGTCATGTACTCAATACTTTCCTGCCACCAGATGATTGTTCCTGGACTTGGGAGTTGTGGCTGGGAATACATTAACCTTTAAAACAATGGTATTAGAATGTTATATATTTTCTTTAACCCAAATGCTGGGAACCTGGTAAATGTGAAGGGCAGGCTGTGTTGAGTGAGTGGCCCCCCAGGAAATGGGATTTTGGGGGGGTTTCTTTGTGAAGGGGTGCAGTTCCCTTGGAAGGAGTGTTGAGCTGGCCACCCAGGGGACCAGGCTCTGTCCTCCCAGGACAAGGAGAGCAGAAGGTGTTGCCTCGAAGGCAGGTGGTTGTTTTTTTAACCTCTCCTGTAGAGTAATTAACTGCTACTTGGGGGAGCTGAACTGTAGAGTTGCTGCCTGATTTCAGCTCCTGTTTCTGTGGCTGTTTCCTGGGGTGGGATGGCAGGGAATCACAGAAAGGTTTGGGTAGGAAGGAACCTTAAAGACCATCTTGTCCCATTCCCCACCATGGCCAGAGACACCTTCCACCAGCGCAGGTGGCTCCAAGCCCCATCCAACCTGGGATCCAGGGGCAGCCACAGCTTCTCTGCCCAACCTGTGCCAGGGCCTGCCCACCCTCCCAGGGAAGGATTCCTTCCCAATATCCCATCTATCCCTGCCCTTTGACAGTGGGAAGCCATTCCCTGTGTCCTGTCCCTCCAGGCCCTCGTCCAAAGTCCCTCTCCATCTCTCTTGGAGCCCCTTTAAGTACTAAAAGGCCACAATAAGGGACACCCCAGAGCCTTCTCTTCTCCAGGTGAGCACCCCCAGCTCCCCCAGCCAGGCTCCAGAGCAGAGGGGCTTCAGCCCTTGCAGCATCTCTGTGGCCTCATCTGGCCTCACTCCAGCAGGTCCACATCTCTTTTGTGCCATCTTTCTTCCCTTCTCCTCCTTTCAAAGCAGCACAGAAACCAGCAAGGGGATGTGTCTCCTTGAGTTTTGTTAGTGCCCAGGAAGTGATTTCAATAGCAATGATTTGCCTGTGGCTTTCAAAGCGCTGCTCTTAAATTTCCATCAGTGTCATTGCCTGTTTTTCACAGGCAAGAGGGCCAGGACACCAAATTAGAGGAACTCTTTCTGTGCTTTATCTGCTGAGCATTTATTCCTTTCCTGAGCCTCTGCTACTGACTTCTTCTGTGCTGAGGTGGTGCTGCAGTTTTAAGTGTCTGGAAACTTTTTCCAAAGGTAGACCGGGTCCAATTTGGAAACCACTTCTTTTTTTTTAATCTTCTCTTTGGGCTGTTGTCTGCTGCTGCTTTTCTGAGTTGTTCAGCAAGTTGCAACACAAAGACACAAAGAGAGATGTACTGTTATTATTGGTGGTTGTTGTTCCTAAGTCTTTATTGATTTTTATGAAAGAAATAATAACAATGTGCATGAGGTATCCAGCTAACAAAAGAGGTCCTGCAGTACTCATCTTGAATTAAGTACAGAGAAGCAGAATCCAACTGGGATATTGACAGGCAAATACAAAGCTTTGTGTTTCGGCGGAGTGTGCAGTGAAAACAGGACTTTGCTTTGACACAGCCCACCCTGGTGAGGACACAGGCAGCATTGTTCTTCTCCACAGCTCCCTGACAAACACGGCCAAAACATCTCCTGAGGCCAGAAAGAAAGTATGCTATCAGTAGGAGGGAGCTGCTCCCTGAGCCTCGATGCTGGGCTGAGCTCTGCTGGCTGGGGGGGAACTGGAATGTCCCCACAGCAGCAGGAGCGAGGTGTGAACCCATCAATGCCACGAGACAGCTCGGTCAGACTTCTGGGCTTGAGCTCACGGATCTCTCTGGAGAGGGTTTCCAGCAACCAACCATTTGTTGTTTGGAGTTTGTGGTGCACATCAAGGCCAGGTGGGACAGGGCTTAGAGCAGCCTGGTCCATTGGAAGGTGTCCCTGCCCATGGTGGGGGGAGTGGAAATAGGTGATCTTTAAGGTCCCTTCCAGCCCAAACCATCCCATGATTCTGTGATCAGCTCAGGACCTCGTGCCTTTCAGCAATGAGAAGGTCATGAGGAGGGAAAGCAAAGAGCAAATCTGTAAATCTGTTCCTCACAGTTGGTCTTTCTTCTTCCTGCTGGATTATCTTGCCAGCTCCAAGTCAGTGATGCATCCCAAGCAGGGAAGGGTGTGAGGAACCAGCTCTGACATTCCTACTGCTCTGAGCTCCCTCTGCTTTAACAGAGGGCTTGGAAAAGCTTTTTCTCCCTTTTTTTTCCTTTTCTCCCTTTACTTTTGCATGTTCTCACACATGTCAAGATCTTGCTCCGTGTTGCTGCTGTTCCACCTGGGAACAGAACCTACGAGCCACGACATGAGAAGGTGTCACAGTGTTTGTAGCTTTGTTGCCTGATCCTCACTCCAGAAAGACTCCAATAAGCTCAACAAGGCTCAGGTAATGTCAGAATTTGTCTCTGCCTCGGCTGTACAAGGAATTCCTGAGCACGGTATTGAATCACAACCATATTGAATCACAACCGTATCTCTGCCCTTAAATCATCTCCTCCAGCAAAACATCACCCCGTAGAGGAAGTCCTTTCAGCGAAGACAAAAATGAAAGTGTTTATTGGTTTGAAAAGATCCCTCTGTGTGCCAGAATCAGTGAGAGAGAGGATGGAAGTGTTAGTGCCTCTGGCAATGCCTTCACAAGGCTGTTTGTCATCCCGGCACAAGAAGGAGCTGAGCAAACACAAATATTAAACTAATATTTTTGGCGCTCGGTGAATTTTGATTGTCAGTTCATGGCGCCCGAGGCAGCAAACAGGAATGAGATGCAGTATCCTTAAGCTTTGTATTCATGCCTGAATTGATGCTCCTTTTGTATTTATTTATAAGTGTGTATGACTCTCAGTATTGCTATTTATCTGTCGTGTGAGGGAGAGATGCTAATGAGAGCCAGTGGCAGGACCAGCCAGGGCTGCCAAGGCAGGGAGCAAAACAGCAAAATAAACTGGTTTGGGTCCTCAAGATGCTGTCTACACTAAACTGATAGATGGTGTGGCAATTTTGTCCTTAAATCTGAATGGAGAGAGAGCTGAGGATGTACAGGATGACTGGAACAGACTCCATGTTCTCCAGATCTCTGCAGTTCAGGGTCAGAGTCCTTCATCCTACCAAGACGTGGGGCAAAAAAAAAGGAAGGAAAGCTGAGAACTGGTTGATCACTGGAAAGGCAAGGCTGGTGCTGAGAGGCTTTGGCACAGCTGTGGGGTTGGAACCTGTCCTCTTCCCCCAGATGTGCCCCAAATCGGTGCTGCCAGGCTTGACTTTGAGGAGCTGGGGTGACGTTTTTTATTTTCTTGGGCAGACACTGAGGAAAATAAACAAGGTTGTCAACCCATGACCCTTCTGAAGCGATGGGGCCGCCCTTTGTGCTCCAAATAGCCACGCTGGTGGTTGGGGTGTACTTTGTGGAGAGTGTGCCAATTATGTGGCTTTTTTGGAGAGCGGTGTGAGCTGTTATTTTCTTGAGTGAGAAAGGAAGAGGCTGAGGGGAGTGAGAGGTGATGGACAGCTTTGCAAGGAAGCTGCAGGTAACCCAGAGTTAAACTGAACTGCCTGGGAACATCGGCAGTCAAAGACAAGCTTTGTGCATCAGAGCCCATCAGAGCACCTTCCCAGCTCACCATGGGTGGCCTCTGGGATAGAGCTTGTCGAGAACCAAGCTTGTTCAGATCCCAGGTCCTTCCTGTGGGGAGATCCAAGAAAATTCCCATGTTGTGCTCCTTACTCAAACCTGGGTCAAGAGTGAGCTGAGTGATGAGGAGAAAGGACAACAGGTTGTCTTTCTTTTCTCTTCTCAGCCATCTCTGAGGATGATTCATCCTCCCCAAATTCCTGGCAATTTCTCTCAGTGACCAGCAGCTCTATCTTGTGCTTCTGACTCATAAACTGCTGGAAGTTTCTTTGGCTGAACTCAGAGTAAGGAAAATTCCTGCATTGGCTTTGATCTTGCATGAAGTTGGTGGTAGAGGGCAAGGGGCAACTCGAGAGAGGGCAGGAGTGAGAAATGTAGCAAGGAAGAGGTTTCCAAAAAGGCAACCTCTATGTGGATTTTGAGCAACAGGGAAACAAAAAAAACCAAAACCTTCAGCTGCTCTGAAGCCAAACAGATGAACAAAATGATGAATGATGCAAAACGATGCACTGCGGTTGATTTCCTATTGCGGCAGTGATATTAGTAATAAAATCAATACCAATAGTTATCTAGGCCTAATAACTACGCAGATCAGATTGGATTAGATGGATATTACTTCTCCTAATAACCTGCTATTGTTGCCACTGCACACGAGGTAGGAATAGGTAGCATGTCTTTTAATTAAAACAGAGGCCTCGGCACTTTGATTCACTTGTAGTCATAACTGGAAATGGCTAGTCCATGCCCCAGCAATTAAAGCTGTCCTGAAGGCTCTTGGAAATGAAAATAAAGAGAGAATCCATTGAGAACCCTCTGCCTGGCAGCCTTGGTACTGAAAATCAAGGCAATTAAAACCAGGCTTCCCTGAGCTTTGGACCACCAGCCCTTCAAAAAAAAAAAAAAAAAGAGGCTTTGCAGCAAATTTTGGAGGTTCTGACATCAGGTTTCAGGGCTGAATTTCATGCTGGAGCACAACAAAACCCTTCAGGTGTCTGTTGAAGAAGGCTGTGTTGGAATGTCTGTGTGCAGGTGGGATGGGTCAGGCTGGGGGTGCCCCTGGGTCCCCACAGTGTCTCACCTTGGGAACCTCCCCGGTGAACTCCCCGCCTCAATCGATGCTCCTCCACGAAAAACGCCAGCTTAGAGAAAACAGCATATTTAAAAGCAAAAGGCACGCTGGGGTTTATTGAATTTGTTCCAAACTGTTCTACATTCAATCACCCAGAAACTGTCTCCCTGCAGGCAACAATATCTTTTACTAACGAGTGTTCACTGGATGAAATAGCTCGGCTTGGACTTCACAAGTTCTTTGCTGTGACTCTGCACCTGCCCCGTCTTGGGGCTCCTCCCTGCTTTATGGGGTCTCTTTCATGTCAATGAACCCATCTGCAAAGGGAGGAGGAAGGACAAAACCACAGAGGAGGTCACTTCAGGTCTGAGGTGTGGCGAGGAAGGTGGTGTGTTTGTCTCAAAGCCAGGCCCTCTGAGCTGGAGAAAGGGGTTTTGGGCTGCACTCTTGGTCTCCAAGTGGGGCAGGCCGTGGTACAGCATTTCTGTGGAGTTCCAGAATGGTCCAGCCTCCTGGGCTGTGCTGCAAGGATGCTCTGTGTTTCTGCACAGCCTGGGTGTGTATCAGCCATGCCTAAATGATACACGTGGGGTTTTGGCTTGCTCAGACGTGATGCTCTGCTCTCACCAGCTTTATTCTGTGTCTGCAGAGCAGCAAGGGCATAACAGAGGCTGTTCTGAGGGCTGAGGGCCTGGCATAGGGTGCCCAGAGAAGCTGTGGTTGCCCCTGGATCCCTGGAAGTGTCCAAGGCCAGGTTGGAAAGGGCATGGAGCAACCTGGGCTGGTGGAAGGTGTCCCTACCCATGGCAGGGGGTGGAATGAGGTGAGCTTTAAGGTCCCTTCCAACCTAAACCATTCCATGATTCTGCCCCATGGTGTTACAGCACACGTGGCTGCCCTAGACCCTCTTCCACTGGCTGCTGCCTCGGTTTTAGCCTCTATTTTCTATTGTTTCATTTTTTTAAAGTAACTGAAAATACTCCTTGAGGATGAAGTTTGCTCTCTTCTTCTCTCCTCCCCTCTCTGGCTGTGGCTGCAGTCTCTGGTGTGACACTGCAGGATGTCCCAGCCACACTGGGGCAGGGATTAACTCCAGCCTTGGGACAATTTTGCTGAAGCAAGGTTGAAAACCTGACTAATCAGAGCGTGGATTAAGTGAAATGTCCACCTTGCATCTCTCAGGTGACAGCCATCTGAGGGGACAGCAGAGGGGACAGCTGCAAGAGCAAGCTGTTCCTCTCCCTGCCCCCTTCAAATAACAGAAACTTTGGGGTTTGTGTCCCTAATGGTGCTGGAAGGGGATAAAACTCTCCAGCTGCCCAGGAGGGAAAGAAAGAGACACTTTGAATTTCTTCCCTTAAATCATAAGTCACTCTAATTGTTTTCTTCTTCCCTTTTCTGCTTCTTCCTCTCTGCCTCCCTTTGAGTGGAGGATTTATCTTCACTGGCACATGTATGCAGGGCTGTCTAACAAAACACCTGTGGTGCTTTTGCAATGAAATATCCCCAAATGCTGCCTGTCCTCCCAAACCTGCAGTGCTGGGCACCTTCCCTTGAATCTCCCCTCCCATCTGTGCCAGAGGGGTGCAGGGAGACAGGTACCCCACAGCGTGTCCCTTCCCCACACAGCCATCCCTGCTCCATCCCTCCTGCCTCCTTCCAGCCTAGGAATAAAAAGAGATTGTCCACTTGAGCTGTAATTCCCAACTGAAAATGCCCAGTGGGGAAAAGAGGGAGTGGAAGGGAGGCCAGAGAAGGAAAAGAGGGAAGTGAGAAAGCAAGAGAGAAACACATCCTGGACCAGGGTGTATCAGTCCTCCAGGTTGCTGCCTGTGCAAGGTCCCTCTCTGTCCCCTGGCAGGGATAACTGCATCCCACAGGGAGGCATCACCTAATTCACTGGACCTGTGGCTTCCTTGGAGTGCAGAGGGAGATTTTCTGCCCTGAATTGTCCAACTGCTCCAAAGTCTTTGTCCACTCCATCCCTGCATTCCCCAGCAAGCAGGGCTGGCTCCAGGGTTGCTCCAGGGCCAGACCAGGCTCTTTTTTCAGGCAGCATGGAGCTCTGTGATGGGCTTGGCTGGTCTTTGGGCAGTCCTGCCCTGTACCCACAGGCAGAGCATGCAGAGCAGGGAATTTCATCTTGTCAGGAACCGGGACTGAAACGCACATGACCACGAGAAATTTTGTTTGGGTTTCTTTTGCCACCCTCCCCATCCCACATGTGTCCCATTCACTCCTGCCTCCATTTCTCTGGAGTCTTTGAACATCCTCCTCCCCCACCGACCGGCTCCTATTTCCAGAGCTGTGGTTTGGCTGCTGTTGATTTCTTTGTTTTTAAGTGGATCTGCCTCGCTGCTTGGAGGAGCCGCTGATCCTTGACCACCCTGAAGAGCAGGGAAGCACAATGCCAGTGCTCCTGGGGGTGCTGTCCCTGTCCCTTCCTGCTGCTCCAGCCCTGGTGAGTGATGATGAGTCCTGGCTGGCAGAGGTGGTGGGTGGTGAATCAGTCAGGGAAACTGAAGCAGCTCAGGTGACTTTCCCAGAGTCACTGACACTTTTTTGGCACTGCAGCAGGATCCTGGGGGAGTGGTGGCACAGGTCACCCCAGGGAGGTGTGATAGGGAGGTTTTGGGGTTGCACAAGATGAACACAGGGCAGCCACTCCTGCACGTCTCCATGAGCCAGAAGGGCACCCTGGGGACAGTCACCGTGCCACCCTCTGGCTTCCCACCCTCTCCAGCTTCCTCCAGCACCCAGCAAAGCTGAGAGCCCGTGTGCAGGTCACTCCCAGGAGATGGAAGAAGCAGCATGGCAGATGGAGAGGCACAGCACAGCCCACACCTACAGCTCGGGCTGTGCCTGTGCTGCCTGTCTTTAAAATGCCACTGCTGTCCTGTCCTTCTGGGCTAATGCCCTCTAATGGGTCTGTTAAACAGCTCTGCCTTTGTCTCGGCTTCTAATTCCCCCCTCCCCTCCTCATCATCAGGTAGCATTACCTGCTTCAGAAGATACTTAAATCTGTCCAAATGACAGCACTGAGCCAGCAGCAGAGGCACATTCACCCTTCCTTGGCCAAACCAGAGCCCTGGGTGCTGCTCTGAGGGTGGCAGTGGAATGGGACACCCAGCCCTCCCCTTCCCTGGGTGTCCCTGAGGACACCTGCCTGCACTTAGAGCAGATTTCTAGCAAATGGTTCCATCAACCTGCTGTTGACCACAAGCCTTGCTGCTCTCCCAGCCACAGCAGCCCAAATCTTTGCTTGCTGCCAGGGCAGAGTCTTCCATGAAACCCAGCAGGACATCCAGGCATCCATCACTGGCCCCTGTTTGGAAGCATCTATTCAAACACAAGAGGAGTAGGGACTGGAGTGACTCAAAGTCGACTCCTTTTTGCTCTGTACTTGGTTGGCTTTGTCTGGAGTTTGGGGAAGTTTTTAATAGCGCTGCCTATTGATAATGTGTCACTGGGAATTTGTTTGGCACTTGACGGCACAAGCACTGCAAGTACAAGGTCCTGCTCCCTGGAGGGCTTGGAAACATCGAGGGAAAGCAAATCTGGAGAAGATGGAGAGATGGGGAGGTCCCAGGAGCACAGCCAAATGAGAAGGCTGCAGGGGACAGGACCAAGCAAAACTTTGGGGGACACAGAGGAGAGAAGGGAGAGAAATGTGGGTCTGTTGGAAGCTCCCTGTCTGCACTGAGGGCCCAGTGATGCATCGTGATTTTGGGATCCACCACATGACCCTGGGTCAAGTTAATTTGCGTTTCTCCTCTCCCCTTTCCCTGAGGATGGGGGGCTCTGTGGGCTCTTTTTGATCCACGAGTGGAAACCATGGTGATGCTGATTTTGGTTGTTCAGAGGAAGATAAAGGGGTAGATAAGAGGCCTGAGAGGGGTGGAGAAGGGAGTGCACTGCTCCATGTCCTCCAGCAGATGGTTATTTGTAGCATAAGGCAAGGACAGAAATAGCCTTTAAGACAACATGGCCCTTGCTGCAAACTTGCAGTGTGTTTAGCTCTTCATTTGATGTGTGAGTGTTGTTCCTAAAGACCTCTGACACGGCAGGAGAGCCTTCATCTTCTCCTGGCCATGCTGGGCCCTTCACTCCTTGGTTGGTTCTTCCCTTCCCCTGTTGCTCTGTTATCATGTCACGCTGAGCTGCTAAACCCAGCTGCAGTTCTGGCTGATGATGGACCAGTTCCCTCTGCTCTGCCTTTGACATTTTCATGAGTACTAAACACACATGCTTACACATTTTAAAAGGGGAATGAAACGCCAACATCAACAGTCTCTCCTGGTTTTATTTTGTTTTGGTTTTGTTTGGTTTTGTTGTGTTTGTTTTGCTTGTTGGGTTTTTTTGCCGTTTCGTTTTGATTTATTTTGTTTGACATCGTTTTGGAGCTGATGAAAAGTGCCAGATTAATGGATCTTGAAACTGAAACCCCCTAATTAGCTGGGTGATTTAACAACATGCACAATGCCCCTCACCCTGGTGGCAGTGCCATCCCTGGTGCCTTCGTGCCACGACTTTCTGCCTGGGCTGTGGTGATGCTGCTCCTTGGAGGGCATCATCCATGCCAGTAGGGCCATTAGGCTCTCTCCTGTCACTGCACAGCTCTGGATTTAGCACACAAAACTCTAAATATTTCAGGGCTGTGCTGGTAGACACAGCACCATCCTCCTCCTTTGGAACCAAGGTGGAGAAGCACAGCAGTTCAGGGGAGATGATCCTCCAGAGGATGGGAGGGAGGGTTAACCCCAGGAGGGAGCCTGTGCTTGAAGCCTGGTCTCCTGGTGGGGAAAGAACTGGGGAGGAAAAAAGTGAGCAGAACTTTAAAACTGTCAGCTGATATTCTGGGAGCTTTCATGCTGCAGTGCAAGAAGCCAAGGGGGATTTTTCCTTCCATGTTGATGGAAGCGGGATCAGGCTATTTATCTTTGATGAAATGCCAAGAAATGGTTGATTGTGTTTCGAAGCAGCAAAATGATACAATAAATAGCGTTTCCTGCTCGGAGAAATGGGAGTGAGGAGCCCAGATCTGATAAGTGCCTGCACACATCCTTTTGTTTGTGCGGTGAGTGATGTGACTCCAGTACCCACAGAGGATCTCAGGCTAGAGGTCTGACATTTCTGCCACCTGAAGAGCTGACTAAACTTGCTCTGGGATATTACAAAACATGGAATGCAGCCTGTAGAGCTCCTGTTTCTGTAGGAAAGCACTGCATAATGCAGAGGATGATGCTGTGGGGCAATTACTATTATACAGAAAAAAAGCACCCCCAAATCTGGGGCTGACCCAAATTTGGAAAGTCAGCTGATGAAAATGATCTCCAAACTCCAAGCAAAAAGATCTTTAAACTCCAATCAAGACAGAGAAGAGCTCCAGGCTGCTATTTCTTGTAGGACAGCACCGTGAGGAGAAAGCAGTGAGAGTTTGCTGTGGAATCAAAGGCAGCTGAAGAAGGAGGAGGACCTCAGCACATATAAAGAAAATCCACCTGAGCCCCTAGTCAGCACCACCCCAATTTCTGTCTCTGGAAGTGCTGATCCTGCTGCTGTTGGAGCTGAAGAAATGTGAGATTGAAGAGCTTGGTGCAGAAAACTGTGGAGTTGCCCCTGTGAGGGGTGGGTCAAATCCTCTGGTGGACTGCACCCATTGCATGGCATTTCAGTGCTGGCACCTTGCAGAGGTTTGGTATTCAGGAACAGGAGGCACAGTGTGGAAACTTTCCTCTTTCATTCATTTATTTCTATTTTTTTAAATGAAACCAGCCCCACATCAAGCAAAGGGCACAGGTAGAAAAGAGCCACTCAGGTGATGCCTCCTTGTTTTCTGTAGAACTGGGGATCTGGGGGAAAGGCATTTGTTTGGGAGCTTTGAACAGAAGTGGCAACAGATGCACTTGGTAATAAACCCACGAAAGCCACTATTATGTTTTCAGGAAGAGAACAGAGAGGAGAAAAACTGCAGGCATTGGAGATAAACACACTCAGAGTTATGGAAGGGCGATATTTAATAGTTCACCAATTGTGTTCTCATTTCCATGCTATGTTCCCCCTAGAGCTGAATTAAATATGGATTTTTTTTGTTAAAAAAAAAAGAAAAGAGCACAAACCCAAGCATCTAGGACTGCCAAAAGGTACAGTGGTGGCTGCTGCCCCTCCTATTTCTCACACCTGCAGCAGTGCATCCCTCCTTTCAGACAGCCTGGGGCACTTCTTGTTCAGCATCACCTGGCAGCCCCTTCCCAATGCTGCTGCCCAGGGTCACCTCTAAAAGCTGTAACAAGGTGAAATCAGGGTCCACCCAGTATTTTTTTCCCCCCACCATTGCTACACAGGTGTATTTTCAGGGAAGAATAAAACCAAGAAAGCTGATATTACCAGTGCTGATGTCAGTGAATCATAAAATGACCTGGGTTAGAAGGGAACTTGAAGATCATCTTGTTCCACCCCCTGCCACGTGCAGGGACACCTTCCACTGTCCCAGGTTGCTCCAAGCCCCATCCAACCTGGCCTTGGACACTTCCAAGATCCAGGGGCAGCCACAGCTTCTCTGCCCAACCTGTGCCAGGGCCTGCTCATCCTCCCAGGGAAGGATTCCTTCCCAATATCCCATCTAACCCTTCCCTCTGGCAGTGGGAAGCCATTCCCTGTGTCCTGTCCCTCCAGGCCCTTGGAAACAGTCTCTCTCCAACTTTCTTGTTGGCTCCTTCAGGCACTGGAAGGCCACAATGAGGTCACCCCAAAGCTTCTCTTCTCCAGGCTGTCAGTATCTTCCTGGTGACTCTGCTCTTACACCTCTTGTCTGGCACTAATATCCCCCCAAGTGCAATGGGGTGCATGAATAGGCCTTTTAGCACTGCATTAATGCCACAAATAAAAAGAATCAGCATCCCTAAACAGTCCAGCTCTTTCAAGGAGTTATTACCCTGAATCATTTTTAAACTCATGCGAGGCAACTTGGCACTACCTCCAAAGGGCTCTCTATAAAGCCAGATTGTACTGCATTTAACATAAATGCTTTTTGCCCTCTCTTTCCTTATTTTCTTGTACTTAGATGGATTTTCTTGTAGAGGACTTCATTTTTTTTCCCTTTCCAAGTGCCTGTGCTTGGCTCACAAGTGACTCAGTGCTTGATCAATACTGCTGGTGGCTGTTGGTACAGCCACTGATGGGAAGCCAGCAGGGAATAATCCAGGTGAAAGCCTCCAAGAAAAATCAGGCAGGGGAAGGTCGGTTCGTTCGCTTGGTTTCAATCTGCAGTGTTTTCAGAAATGGGAAACAGAGACAGCCAAGAAAACAGATTTTGGAGAATGCCAGAGGTATTTAAATATTCAAGGGAGGGAGTTTATAGTGACAAAACACATTACCAGTAAACCAAAAAAAAGTGTATTTCCAGTGCCTCTGCACTTTGCAGTAGGGAAAAGCCTGTAAGGACATAAGAAAGGCTTTTCTGGTTCAGCTGAAGAGCATGTGTGTGCTCACCACAAAGGCTCTCCTGACCTCCAACTGTTTCTCTCTCCAGGGAATCCTGGAGTCTGATGTGATTTCTCTGCCTAGTAACACCCAGCAGATTTCCCTCCCTGCCTTCACTGCATCCCTCTGTGAGCCCACACAAACACCTTCTTCCCTGAGATGTTCAGTGTGCACAGCAATGGTGTTGAAGTTTGCAGACGGGAACAGGGCAGGAGGGGACTCAAAAACTCCTTCAGGGGTCAAATTTCCTTGTAGGCTTTTATGGAATCCCAGAATGGTTTGGGTTGGACAGGACCTTAAAGACCATTTACTTCCAAGCCCTGCCACGGGCCAGGACACCTTCTTCTAGATGAGGTTGCTCCAAGACACCTCCAACCTGGCCTTGAATACTGGCCAGGGATGAGACTTTTATGCGTTGCTGTCCCCTTCTCCATCATGACACAGCTTGGAGTGAGCAGAAGGACCCTCCCTACCTTTCCCCTCTTGCCCTTGGGACTGAAGTTTATTCCTGATGCTTGCAGGTTGTTAAACCCTCCTCAACCAGCATTATCTGTTGCCAAGTGATGCAGGGAGAGGTCACACTGCCTTTGATGGCCCCATGGGACACTGGAAAAGTGCTGCTCTCCACCTGGGCCCACACCACACTGCAGAGCTTGTGATGCTCTGCTCCAGGGATGCTCCACTGGCAGGACCCTCCCTGGGGACTTTCCTGACCTTGCAGCTCTGAAGGTACTTGAGAGAAGACCCACATCACTTCTGTGGCTGGTTTTGGACAGCCAAAGGGAGCAGCAGCTCAGCACCCAGCAGATATCTCTGCTTGGAAAACCCAGTGCCTGCCAGCAATCCTCTCTCCCTGAACCTGGTTTTCCCTCCCTCTCGTTCCAGCCCTGTGCAATGGACACTGTGCTCCACACCCTGGGTGCCATCCATCTTCCCAACTACGTGCTGTCACATCTTCCAGGAAGGGGCAGATTAAAATCATTGGTCTGGACGGGGTTTCTTCGTTAAATGGAATGTGTTTTAGTGGAAAAATGTCGACCTGAATCTCTCCCTGGCTTCCAGCCACTTACAGGTGATGTTTGGGGAGAAAAGGCTGAATTTGGGGGAGCCCCTGGTAAAAGCCTTGGCAGCACAGCCCTGCATCAGCCTGGGAAAATGCAAGTGTCACCCCCAGGCTAAAGCCAGCCCTGAGAAACCTGAGAGGCCAGGTGAAACCAGCCAGAAGTGACTTCTCCCCTCCTCCTCGGGAGGGAAGATAAATGTCATCAGTCATCAGCAGTCACGGCTTACACGAGGCACATTTTTCTCTCCCTGATTCTGAGCTGAAACCTCTCTGGAGGGAGGGAGAAGGGAAAGCATAGGGAGGGTGAAGGGGAGCTGTGAATCCTGCTAAACTTCTCCTGTCCCTTGGGTGGCTCTGTCAGAGCTGATAGAAAAATGTGTGCATAAAGCTGGGGGAAACAAGGTATGTGAGTGCCCAAGCACTGAAAAGGCAGCCAGAGCAGGGAGATAAATGGGTGTCTGGGTGAGCAGGCATCTGTGAAAGAGCCAGTCCTGCAGAGGATGAGCCCAAACTCTCAGCACCCACCACTTTTGCTGCTCCTTCAGCAGGACACTGCTGAGTGCAAGAATTGGTGGGCCATGGGGGTCAGGAGAAGCTTCAGTATGTGACATAAAACCTGACAATATGGAGAATATCTGAAGTTATTAAGTAATTAATTAATTAATTTAGCCATTAAGCTAAAACTTTAACATGCCTTGATAACCCTTAATATTTTGAGGGGCTGAAAGTCCTCCATACCTTCCCACTTTTGGCATGAGTACCTGAGCTGAGCAAGTTTATCATCACGAGTCCCCCACCTTAACTGCCCATTGCAGAATTATTGGAAAAGATCTCTAAGACCATTGAGTGCTACCACTAACCCAACTCTGCCAGGTCTACCACTAAACTGTGTCCCCAAGCATCACATCTGCACTTTCTTTTAACACTTGTAGGGACAGTGATTCCAGCAAATCATCCCTCAGAAGTCATCCCTGTGGCTCACAAGCAAGGTGGAGAGAAAGCAGCAGGAATTAGAGGAGATTTTCCAGCTGGAAAGCCCAGCTTCTCACCCAGCTTCCAGGGAGTTTAAAGTGAATGGTGAGTAACAATTCCTGCAAACCAGTTACTTCCAGTTGCAAAAGCCGAGGAACTATTTTCAGTGCAGTGGGCAGTGCTGGGCTGGAGCAGGCAGGGAAGGGGACATTCACCCCAAGAAACAGGAGCATTTGTTGTGAGCCAAATCGTGATTTGAGGGATTCCTCCCTGTCCCCCCTGATAGGGGATAAAATTATGGGTCTCCTCTTTCCTGAAACCCTGGTTTTTGCTGCTCAGTGTCTCTTGTCAGGAGGTGACTTCATGATCAACTTAATTCAGTTGCTTCCTTGGGGACACCTGACACCAAAACTCATTCTGTGTATTTAGCAGTCTAAATGAAGCCTTATCTATGATCGTGTCCAGTCTCTTCTGGAGTCCAGGCAACCTCTTGGCATCTGTGGCATCCCATGGGAAGTGATCTGTCGCTACCAAACCCTCCATTCCAAGGGAAGTGGTGGAATCACCATCTCTAGAGGCATTTAAAAGATGTGTGGATGTGGCACTTGGGGATGTGGGTTAGGTGTGGGCTTGGCAGTGCTGGGGGAATGGTTGGAGCCAGAGGGCTTTTCCAACCTAAATGGTTCTGAGAGGAATCACTTATCCTCTTCTGACAACATTCCCAAGCCATGGACTCTGCCAAAACACTTCCATCTCCTCGTGGTCAAGAACCACCATGGGATTTCTGCTCTCCATTCACCCCGGGCAGAAAAGGACAAATCCTGCTGAATCCAGGATAACTTGGGGTCATGCAGATAAAACTCCACTGCCAAATTTTGCCTGGCACATAATTCCATGCAAATAGCTTGCTAAGTGAATTGAGCTTCTCTCACCTCTGGAAAACTGCTCCTGAAGATGCTGCGACCTGCGACGTCCTCGGGTAAACCAGGTATTGGAAATCATTCACGGCTTCCAAATTTGTTTGTGGGTGGATTCTGCTCACTAAATGAGCTGTGCAGATTGGCAGCACCTCGTCACACAGACCACGAGGGCTTTTCTTCCCCTTCCTCACCATGCCAGGAGTCAGTGGGGTGGGACGAGCCCTGGAAAGAGGCGGTGGACACAGCAGGATCACCAGATTTTGGAGCATTTCAAACCTTTGCCTCCTTGGGTGATGAAACTTTGTGTAACTCATCCCTCCAAGGGAAAATGGACCCTGGGAGAGAACGTAGCTCAGATTTAATCTTCTTGTGTTGAGTTCACACTTCAATAATTACCTGTGAACTTGTCGCTTTGTTCTGCCCCACTGACCAACCTCGGTCAAGGCCTGGGAAATTCTCCTTCATTTGATGATTTGCATAAGATGAGCCAGAGGAGAAGTGCCAAGGAAAAGAATGATTTTTTAATTTAAATTTTTATTTTTTTGTAAAAAACATGAACGCATCAGGCAGCATTTGCAACATTTGCCCAGAGGATATTCCGTTCTGGTATTGCTATTTTTGTGGTGGCTCTTTGCAATGATTAATTTAAAGTGCCAGCATCAGGAATCATGGGAACATATGAGAAACCCAGTTTTTCTTTTAAAATAGAAGTAAGTTTTCTTCCTGGCATTCCAGAAAAAAGGAGCTGGAAAAAGGTCATCATTAAAAAGAGATGCAAAACTCCCCTCTGCTTCTCATCTGATCTCATCTTTTTTCATTTCATTTCTTGGGTTGGAGGAGAAGAAACCCTCCTGTTCGGAATGCACCATATGGTTCCAAATCTCCAAAATGGAAAAGCCAACGTGCTCCAACCTTTAGGAGCAGCTGCCCCCCTTTCCCTCAGCCAGGGTGCTCAACACAGGCATGGAAGCCACCACCTTACCTCCATCTTTCCAGGAGCTTTCCTCACAAAGCTGGCCTCGTGGTTCCCAACCCAGCAGGTGAGGTGTGTGTGCTGGGGAGGATGTCTCCACCCATCCCTTCCCTGTGTGCAACTGGAATTGTCCCCCTTCCCACCCAGCAGTGTGAGCTGCTTTTGGCCAGGCAGAATAAAGCCAAGATGCCACCCAACCAACCCCAAACAGGGGCTGGCAAAGGGGTAAAGCCCCTCAGGTATTGCAGCCATTTGGGTGTGGTACAGCAGGTCCAGGGTGCTTCTCCTCGTGGGCCAGGTCACCTGCGTGCCAAGTCTCCCTCCCAGGAGTGTTCTCCAAGCAAAGCAGCAAGCCAAGCTCGGAGTGGTGGCCAGGCAGCAGGAGAGGGTCATGCTCACCATGTTTTCTTTATCCACTGGCTTAGGGTCATGGAATTACAGAATCGTTTAGGTTGGGAAAGGCTTCTGAGTAGATCTAGATCATCAAGTCCCACCATTCCTCCAGCATGGCCGAGCCCTCCACTGAACTGTCTCCAAGTGTCACGTCTACATGAGTTTTACATCCCTCCAGGGATGGAGACTTCACCACTGCCCTGGACAGCCTGGTCCAATGCCTGTCCACCCTTTCCATGGAGAAACTCTCCCTAGGATCCAATCTAAAACTCTTCTGGCACAGACTGAGGCTGTTCCCTCTCCTGCTCTCCCTGTTCCCTGATCCCCCCCCGGCTCCCCCCTCCTGGCAGGGACTTGCAGGGCCAGAAAGTCCCCCCTGAGCCTCCTTTTCTCCAGACTGAACCCCCCCAGCTCCTTCAGCCCCTCCTGCTGCTCCAACCCCTTCCCCAGCTCCATTCCCTTCCCTGCACATGCTCCAGCCCCTCTGTGTCCTTCTTGAAGTGACAGACCCCAAACCAAACAGAGAATTCCAGCTGTGGCCTCACCAGTGCCCAGCACAGGGTGACAGTGTGTGAGGCTTCTCACCATCAGCTGGAGCTGGGATTTCTGGAGCATCTCTGCCACATCCTTAACCCCAAACCCATCCACTTTCAAGGAACACACACGTGCTCTGCTTCACCCCTGGGAAATCCTTCCCTCAATTCACCACCAAGCCACCTCCTCCTGTCCCCACACCTATCCCAGGGCTCCTCCATCCTCCTGTGTGTCACCTTGCCATTATTATGCTCTGCACATCCCTCCCCTCTCGTTCATCCCCTTGTTTTAGGCACCCCGGGGTGACTCCCATCCCTGATGGCCAACCCTTTCCCTGGGGGGGCAGAGGGGCTCACCCGTATTTAACAGGGAAAGGATAAGCTACGGCGTTTATAGAAAACATATTCCTAATTTTGCCCTTTCCCTCCACATTTACCAAATTGATTTTTGAACTGCTAGCAGTCGGATTGCAATAAATATAGTTGAAATCCATTGCACGTAATGGTTTATAAATTGTGCCTCATAATTCAGCGGGAGCCTCGGGTTTGGCTTGCTGGCTGCTGTGGGGCTGGGCATGCATTTCCCTTCTCCAGCCCTTCAGCCCGCACAACTCTCCAGCAGAGTCATAAATTGGGAATAATGGAAGCTCTGCTAACTAAATTTCACTTGTCAGTTGGAAAATTTCGAGCTGGGCGTGCCGTTCCTGTGAACAGTGCGAGGTGAAAAATGAAAAATAAAATCTCGCCTTGGGTGGGAACGGCTTTGCTGAGCCCCCAAAAGTTTGGACCTGGGGAAGGAGGAGTGCAATGCCCCTGGGATGGGGATGGGGATGACTGTGCCTCCACCTAAAGGACCTTTGCACAACCATACCCTTGAAGCCACAAGGCACTGGGAGGGGAAGCAGGAAGGTTTTGAGCAGACAAGGAGATTCCCCCAGGATGCAGCGGCCAGGCTGGGGCTCAGCACAGCACCCAGGCAGGAAAATCCATACCTGCCACAGATTTATTGCCTGTCGGGCGAAATGTAGCACAGATATTTTTAAAACGTGGGGGCCATTAAGTACTCTCCAAACAGGCCAGCTCACCTGCTATTTTAGCAACGTGTTGTGACACCATCTTATTTTATAAGTATTCCTTTCGGACTTATTAGCTCGAAGCTGTCACATCCCATTTGGAGGAAGGGAAATGGCACCGAGGTGACAGCTCTGGTCGGGCCAAAAGTGTTTAATGAGGGTTTAGAGGGGACAGGAAACTTAAGCACCAGTACAGGACTTTGAAGAGGGAAAATAACCCCATGGATCAGGAGTGGTTGTATTTCCATTGCTTTTCATTTTCCTGCTCTTTCCTCAGCGTGACCCCACGTTTATTGTGGGATGGATCCATGCGAGCCCATGAGCTTTATCTGGAACCCAGTGGCTGTTAACATGAGGAAGAGGATGGGAATATTTAAAGCATCACCCTGGCAACAGGAAATGTCTGCAGTAGTGGCACATCCCTAGGTATAGTCTCTTTTTTTCGTGCCAAAAACCCCTTTCCTGAAAAAATACACCCCCCAGGGTATGTACCCTTGGGCAAGGGGAGAGGCAACACAAATGAAAACAGGAGTGAGATCATGGAAAAGGGAAAACAAACCAAGATTGACATCTGGGAATTGGCTGGCAGAGCAGAAGAAAGGTGGACAAAAAGGGACTTCAGGGCTTCTCAGCCCATTGCTGGTGGCAGAGGGCTCAGGGCAGCCCTGGGGATGGGGAGAGGATTGGATGCTCAGCTTGGTACTTTGAGGGGTTTTTTCCCAAACAAGTTTATTTCAGAAAGTATTCACATTAACAATGATAGGCTTGGGGGAAAAATGTGTCTTGTAATGAGACCCTGGGAAGCTGATGAGTTTGGGGATGTTTGCCCAGTGGATCCCCAGCCCCTTGGCAAGCCCTGCTGTCCCCCGTGCCAAGGCAGGGGGGTCAGGGTGGGGGTCTGGGCACCCATTTTCCAGTCTCAGCCCATTGCTATGGTGAGCACCTTCTATTTTTCATCCTTAGGAATGGAAAAGAAAGCCTTGGTCCTAATTCTTGGCAGAGCATCCTCCAAACTGCACATGCTCTGCCCCTGCTCCCATTTGATTTGTGCTACAATCACAGCAGAGCTTTGCTTGGAAAAATTGAATAAGTAGCCAAGAAGAATACACACAACTGCCCAGGAGAGATAATCAGTTGTTAAAACATGCCTGCTGCTCTAATTAGAAAGGAAATGAAATTGGGTTTAAAGTGGAATTAACTGAAGGCTCCCTTATCCTGTCCCTCTGCTCTCCCAGCCCTCCTGGACAAATATGATGGAAAGGATAAAAGAAAACTGGTCCTCTCTAAAGCACCTCTCCCCTAGAGATCCCTCCAGAGCCTGGGCCTGAGCAGTGCCAGGGAAGCACACCCTGTCCCCTTCTGCTCATCCAAAACATACCTTCAGCTTCAATACCACCAGTGACAGAGGCTCATGCAGAGCTCGTGCTTCACCACTGTCTTGCACTCATTTTTGTCACCCAGGGAATAGGTAAAAGTAGATGGATTGTGCCTAATAGGTGGTTTAAGCTGTTAGAAAGGATTTTCTGTTTATTAAATCTTAGTGGGTAGCATAGATATCATCTCCTCCTCTGAGTGAAGGGTTAAAAGGGTGGTTGTTGCTGGTATAATGGGAATAACTCTAACAGACTTGCCTCTCCTTTGGAAGGAGGAGCACTCTGGCCCTTAAATCTGTCCCCTCAGGGGGAAGGAGTGTGGCTAGATGGGCTGTGTCATGTGGCCAGCATGCTTTTGCTGGCTGCTTTTGTGATCCTGCCCCTCCTGAGAACAGGGGGATCCATCCTTTGCCCTTCCCTGGGAAGGTCCTCTCCCTCCAAACACTCTCTGCTGCTTGGGGAATGACTCTGGGTTTCCCACACGTGGGATTTCAGGATGCCAACAGCCCTTAAAAATGGGTGAAATGAAACATGAGCAATGATAAAAAGGAGGTGGAAGGCTTTGCTGTGACCCTCGTAGCACCTGCGAGGACACTTCTCGTGGCGCCTCGTCACACTGCCCGACACCTTCTGCAGGAAAACACCCTCTCTCTGCTTTCACTTGAGATCAGGCTCTGCAGATTCCAAGGAGGAAAAGCAGGATGTTAGCACTGTGTCAGGAGTTGGCCTGCAAACCCACAAATGATGGCTCTAAAAGTGGCTTGGGGTGGTGATGGGGAGCTCAGGACAGGCAGGATGTCCAGCAGGAATTGGTGGGAGAATCCCTTTGATCCCAGTGAGAAGAAACTGGCCCACTGGAAGACTTTGCCAACACGAATGTCATGTTGGAGTCTGAAGTCTCTTTTGAATACCAAGTTGCACAGCAGTGGCCATGCCAGTTTTTATTCCTGTTGGATGACTTGAATGTGTTTATTGGCAGAAGTCAATGTTTGGAGGTATTTTGATATTTCTGAGCGGGCTCTTTGCAGACATCTCCTCACCATCCCCTCTGAGCCTGGGTGCTGAGGGCAGGGCCCTTCCAACCCACACCTCCCAAAGGGCTCAGGCTCCAGAGAGATGCTTCTGTGCACCCTGAAAACGTGGGTGCTCCTCCTCTCCTCATCATCCTCCCGGCATCTCCTCTTTGTTAACCTCTGCATTTAATACCTGGGGGGCTCCAGGTGTTAGCAAGGAAGGCAGACTCTTCTGGCTCTTCCCTTGGATGGAATTCACACAATCCCTGAATGGTTTGGTCTGGAAGACACTTTAGAGATGATCTAGTTCCAAGCTTCCTGCCATGGGGCATTCCTATAGATCCCACCTTTCTGCCTGACTGTCATGGCTGGCTCTAAGGAGATCCTTGCTGATAAATGAGCAAATTGCTGGATGGCTAAAAAATGTACACTCCGTGTCCCCTGTAATTTGTTCCACCACAAAACTGTCGTGGAAGTGAAATGCAATCGATGGATGAGACCTGAAGGCTTCAATTTAATCTCTGCAGAGATTAATCTCTGAAGAGTCAAAGTTTTCTCTTGTTATCTCTTTTTTACAGTGCCACCAGGGCCCCATCCCATCGTGCTCAGACAAAATCCTCAGGTAATTTCCTACCTTTGCACTTTCTGTTTCCTTTCTTTAAGTAAAACTCCCTCCTCATCCAGAGGGTCAGCAGAGGTACCATCTAATCCAATTGAATCCTCTTTTCTGGTTGAGGGATTGGCAAAAATGAACAATCTGTCATGGGTTGATCTGTCATAGGTTGCCCAGCTGTGGCTGCCCCATCCCTGGAAGTGTCCAAGGCCAGGTTGGATGGGGCTCTGAGAAATCTGGTCCAGTGGAAGGTGTCCCTGCCTGTGGCAGGGGGCTGAAACTGGATGATCTTGAAGGTCTCTTCCAGCCCAAAGCATTTCATGGCACTGTGATCTACCTCACCTGGTTCTCCTGGGCACTTTTTCCCAGAAAAGAGCATCTCTGGTGGTTTCTGTTTTTACTTGCACTCATGACTGAGTTGTAGCACTGCTCTCTTTGAGGTGAGACCCAGAAACCTCAGCTTGTCCCTCTTGCACTTGCCTTCTGGGCTTGGGGATGGATTGGGGCCGTGATTTTGGCTCTGGAGGATTCCTGAAGGCATCTCATTTGTTTCAAGCCCGACCCTTGGCTGCAGCATTATGTGTCCTAAGGAAACCTCCTTCTCTGGGAGGCTTGTCTGCCCTCTCCAGCCTGCAGGGGGGGTCCACCACGTAGCAGCTGTGAGGTGGCTGATGGGCATAAATTTGTGTTTTCCTTGTTTCTGGGTGTTTTAATCTGTTGCAATTAGCTCTCAGGCCTTGCTGCCTTTATGGCCATTTGTTGTGCTGATTGTTTGCCATACAAATTTGGGCCTGAGCCAGAGAGAGCGCTGGGCTGGAAACCAGCTGGTACCTGAAGCTGGTCAGAGCCCTGGGCTGATGCACACATTGTTTTATGATGACTTATTTGGATCCAGAGCCATGAAGAAGTGAAGGTTTGTCTTTAGCAGCCTGGAGTATCACTGCCTTAAAAAAAACAAACCCCCCAAAACCCACCCACAAGCCTCTACTCATTAACTTCTGTGTTTGGCTCCTTTGTAAGGTCAAGTTAATGCTGAAAAACTAGTGAAAACTACTGGAAAGTGGTAAAAACTGTTCACTATGAGTTGAGGAGGCTTTATGCTTTATGATGGCCTGCAGGAGATGGCAATTTTGGGGTTGCTCCACAAGGCTCTTGGCTGCAGAGAGAGGAAGGCATCACTGCTGCCTCCTGCTTATGTTACCTGACCACTGCCAGTTCAGAAGAGACTTGTAGTAGTGTAAAAACTTGCTGTCAAAACATTTGAGAGATAAAGAATAACCAGCTATACCTGATAGAAACTCCAAAATTTGCATCACTTCAGCACTGCAACTGTTCCTTCAGCCCTGTCAGGTGATGAGGACAAAAAAAAGGGACTCCATCAGGACCCAGCAAGATGCACTCCTGGTGTCCTTTGGAGTGTCCCTGTGCCTGGGCTGCAAGGCTGGAGAAGTCCCAGCCTGGGTGCAGAAGGGATGCTGGGAGGAGTGAGCAGCTTTTGGGTCTCCCTGCCACCCCCAGGATGCTCCTGTCTCCTCCAGGTGCAGCTATGGTGGGGAGGGATGACCTTCTCCTGCCCCTCACAGGTATTTTGGAGTGTCCATCTGGGCTGCTCAGGATTCCTGCTGTGCCAAAGGTGGCATGGAGACAGCCTGGGATCAATGGGTGCTGCTGGGTTAGGAGGAAATAATAATTCATGTCTCTGTTCCTGGGTCATGCTTGAAATTAATGAATGGCTTTGAAAAAATTGGCCACTTTCTTTTTATTAATACAGTTTGGACTCTTTCTTTGCCCACGGGTGTCTGGGCACAATCAGGTCCCGCCTTCAAGCTCTTTCCAACGTGGAAAATACAGGGTTTTATTTTGTAATGAGAATTGGAGATGCTCTGCTAATCCCCTGCCTCCTGAAGCAGGGTCTTCAGTGGGGGAGAGAAGCAAATGCAGTGAGCAAACTGTGATAAACCCACGGGCTGGTGTGACTGGCACGTGTGGATATCCATCAGGAAGAGGCATAAAAGTCCATGCCAGGATTCACAGGAGTGAAATGAAGTCATTGCAAAGCATTTGCTGCCGGATGCCTTCCTGGGTCTAGCTCTTAGCTGCTCTTAATGGGCCCAAAAATGGGAGGCTGAAGTGAAGCCCTGATTGCGAGGCAGAGCTTCAGAGCCTCATCCAAGCTCTGAGCTTTGTGTCACAGATGGATGAGAGGAGCAGGAGAAGTGGCATTTCTGTGAGACCACATTGAAGGTGGGTACTTGGCGGGCACCATGTCAGGAAGGATCGCTTTGAGGGCAGAGATGCTGGAGGAGAGGAATATTAAGGAGAGTTTGAAGGTGTTTCTTCTCGGGGGGGCTTTGAGGGAGGTGTGCATGTAAAAAGGAAAAGCCCCCCAAAAGCTGTGGCTTGAGCATCTCTTTTGTGAATCACAACCTTGTCATTCACAAGTGGCATTCCCACTTTCCCAGTGGCCCACTGGGAGCCCCAGGCCACTGGTCACTCTCCAGCATCACCCACCTCACTTTTACCCTGCTTTTAAGATGTTAAAATGTTAGTTTGGGGTGGCTGGGGGTGGATTTGGGTGCTGGGCTGGCTCCCCTTCCTGCTTTCCCCCCCGGGATGGGCGATGGTGACCACAAAACAGGAGAGGGGGGAAAAAATCCCCACATGCACAGGAGGGGAAAATAATCAAGCTGAGGGAAAGGGAAAAAACCAACCTGTCCTCTTATAAAAGCCCTCCTCCCCTCGAAAGAAATAAAAGCCAGAGTGAAATGAAGGTAAATGCCAGAGGTTTAAGTACCACGCTTCCGAGTGTGTTTTAAAGGTTACCTTTCAGGGGGTTGAAGAGGGAGTGAGAGCACAACAGAAAGGCAAGGAGTTGGAGCACTTCCCATTGCAAGGGCCACTCCAGCTCTTAATGGATTTTTATGTCCCTGTCTGCTTTTTGTGACATTATTAAAATTGCTTATTTTTAATTTTAATTTTTTTTTTCCCTTTCCTTCATCTGGGAGAAGGGGTCGGAGAGGGGAGCAGGAGGAACAAACTCTGTTGCCATGGCAACCTCCAGCTGCACGTGGCACATCTGCAGGGCTGAGGCGGAGCAAAAAGGAAGTTTTGGGGAGTTTTTGTCTCGGTGTGTGTGCGTGCCAGGACGAAAGTCCCAGGGCTTAATTACAGGAGTGGGAAGGTGACATTTCTGCTGCTTACCTGATGAGGATAAAGAAATGAGGAGCCTGAAGGAAGGTAAACACGTGTATGATGTGAATGCTGCATGGCAGAGCCAAGAGGTGATGCAGAGCCCGGGGAGCATCAGCTGGGATGGTTTGCTGTGCCACCCATGGGGGTTCAGGCCCTCCTGATGGCACCAAGGGGTGGCAGCCTCTCAGGGGGGGCTCAGGAGGTGGCACAGAGCAAAGAGCCCCCAGCACAGTGGCAATCTCCACCTCTGTGGGCCCCAGCAACCCCAGTGGGCACCCTGAGTGGTGGCCTCAGGGAAGCAAATTATCACCTTGGCTGGGCGGCTGATGCGACTTCACTTAGTGCTGCTTTGACCAGCAGCACTTGGTGCCCAGCAGGACCCAGCAGCTGGCACTGGGGGAGGCAAGTGGAGATGATGCAGGGTGTCCTCCAGCAGTGAGCTCAATTTCAGCCACTGTCACAGCTCCTGCAGCGAGGGATTTGCTGTAATTGCATGTGCAGGCAGAGAGAGAAGGAAATCCCTTGCGTGGGGTGCCCAGGCAGAGCAGAGTCCCTTCCCAAGGGAGGTGGTGGCTGCAAAAGCCCCTCTCCCAGCTGGCTGTGAGTCTTTCCTCCATGGGAAAGGCTTCAGCCAGGATCTCAGCTCCTGGTGGAGAACCAGAAATGGTAAGAGGGATGATGGGTGCTACCTCTGTCTCACGTGCAGCCCCCCTGTGGATGCATCACCGGTGGGCTGCACCTGAACCTGTCCCAGGTAGGGACACAGAGGGACATCCCCTGCCCCCAGAGCTGCCCAGACACATCACCAGGCACTGCTCCTCCAGCGGATGGGTGGGAACAGAATTAGCCTCTTCAAACTTTGCAGTTTCACACCTGAGATCTGTGTTTTGTCAGCAAAGGAGGAATGCATCTAACAAAATGAACCAAGTTTTAACACAGACTGGGGGGGTTGGGGTTTTGTTTGTTTGTTACATCCGGGGTCTAAATTATTTCTCTTTTTACTTATTCTGTTGTTTCTTTTGCTTTTGTTTCACCAGATACCCCACCATTAAAATACCCTGGAAACACCTGGAGAACAGCAGCAAAACAAGCTGTTATTGAGAATACTTGAGGCTGCTACAGAAGTCTTGGAGCAGCCAAGCAGTGGAAGTGCCTGAAAGGTATTATTCTTTTTTTCTGACTCATTGTGGGCTTTATTGCAGGAACAGGGTTTAGCCTCCTCACTTAAGGAGAGCAGCAGCACCTACTCCAGCTTGTTTAAGGGGTGCTGGCAAAGGAGAAGGCTGAGTAAAGAGGGAGCTGTGCTCTCAGAAGCAGGAACAAAACTACTGGCTACCCCTCCTGAGATTATGAAGTGTGTGCCAGTGTATATATTTAGGTTGTGGTTAACTTCCCCTGGCTCCCACAGCTCCAGAGTGGTGCCCCAGAGAGCCAGGGCAGCGCTGCAGGGGTACCCAGTGCCCTCAGTTTGGGATTAACACAGCCAGCACTCAATTAAGGCTCGTGTTTATTGCTTTGGTTGATAACACCACCACAATGGGGGGGCACAAACCCATGAAAGCGAGGGAGAGATGGAGATTTAATTGGATAATTCTCACTGAAGCATCTCCTGGTTAACCAGCCAGAACCCCACCTGCATCTTTCCATTATTTTGCATGTTAACAAGGTCTGCGTCCCGTGAAGTGGCTGGTGGGGCGTGAGGGGTTATTAAACCTGGCAGCGCCACTTGCAGTTATTCTCCAGGGGAACTAAAGGATGGAGCTGGATGTCAGTGCTCGGATCCAGCAGCCCCTGGGGAGCTGGGTGCCTGGCAGGGTGGCTGGGCTCTTCCTTGGGATGCTCACACACAGATTTGGAGCAAAATGCAGCTGTTCGGGAGCCTGGGCAGCTTTGGGGTCATCACGAGCAGACACAGAGAGAGAAATGATGAGGTGTTGACATATAACTTCCATCAGGGTGAATAAACAGGAGCCCTGGCTTTATTTTGCCTTTTTCCCTGCGTTTCACCAATGAGTAATAGCACGAAGCAGGGTAGTGGGAGCAGAATCACAGAATCATTTAGGTTGAAAAAAGGACCTTTACAACCACCAAGTCCAGCTGTTCTCCCAGCACTGCCAACCCACTAAACTATGTCCCCAAGTGCCACATTCCTCCAGGGCTGGGGACTCCACCACTGCCCTGGGCAGTCTGTTCAAGTACCTGACAACCCTTTCTGTGAAGAATTTTTTCCCAATATCCAATCTAAATCTCCTCTGGCACAGCTTGAGGCCATTTCTCCTTGTTGCTTTTTACCTGGGAGCAGAGCCTGACAACCAGGGACTTGCAAAGCCAGAAGGTCCCCCCTGAGCCTCCTTTTCTCCAGGCTGAGCCCCCCCAGCTCCCTCAGCTGCTCCTGCTGCTCCAGCCCCTTCCCCAGCTCCATTCTCTGGAAATTTCAGGAGCTTTCCCCATTCCTGACAACCTGACCTTCAGCTGGTTGAACTCCATCCCACAATTTTAGTGGCTGGCAGTGCAAACACAAGGTGGTTGTTCTTGGAAACACTGAGCCATCCCCCAAGCCTTGAGAGAAAATCCTGTTGCCCTTGTCCCTCCAAGGAGGTTTCACTCCGAGTGCTCTATTTATCTTGGAAGCTTCATGCTGTTCTCTAGGAGATTGCCCTCTGCTTTGACCCTCAGAAAACATGTCCTGAAAGATGTCACTCGGTGGGGAAGCAAGGCATAAATATGTTTGCCTGAAGAGCTGTGGAATCAGGCTGGGGAAACAAACACCAGGAAGGTGGAGGAAGATCTCCAGTCCTCCCTAACATTCCTAGCAAAGAGTGGAGAGCCAGGGAAAAGCTGCTGTAGCACCCACTGTTGCCACAGGACCCCCCTCAAGGTGGATGTTTTTCCCATTTCCTTCTAGGAGGGGGGAAATTTGAATAAGCAATTGATAATCCCCAGTTCTCCAAATTATTGTGGGTAGTGAATTAGCAGCAGCAGGGGAGGCAGGTGACTCAAGCTGACTCAGAAGGAGTCACAGGGAGCATCCTTCTCCCAGAGCCTGGTCAGAGCTTGGCTTGATGCAGCCTCTGACAGGAATCCTTTAACCAGAGGGGACCTCTCTGAATGCCATGAAATGCCAGCAGGTCTTTCCCACGTTGGTGCTGGTTCCTGCTCCATAGATTTCCCCCAGCCTATTGGCAAAGGCAGGGGGAGGCTCTGTGTCAGCCACCCCTCCTCCTGACTGGTTCTTGTTTGCATCTAAAGAGCCCAAAATCAAGGAGCTGTCACCTTCCTACACTTCTCCCCTTTACCCAACATGGGCCAGTGGGTGCAAATGGAGACCTTAAGCCCAATTTCAGCATGTGAGGATGGAAACAATGAGAACAGCATTAAAGAGAGCTGGAGAGGGACTTTGGACAAGGGCATAGGGGGACAGGACAATAGGAATGGCTTCCCACTGCCAGAGGGCAGGTTAGATGGGATATTGGGAAGGAATCCTTCCCTGGGAGGGTGGGAAGACCCTGGCACAGGTTGGGCAGAGAAGCTGTGGCTGCCCCTGGATCCCTGGGAGTGTCCAAGGCCAGGCTGGATGGGGCTTGGAGCAACCTGGGCTGGTGGAAGGTGTCCCTGCAGGGGGTTGGAACTGGATGGTCCCCTCCAAACAAAACTATTGTAGGATTTTATGGCTTCAGTCAGGCAGAAGACCAGGAAATGTCACTCAAGGTGCCTCACAAACAGAAATGCACTGGGATGTGTGGCTGGAGACCCCAACCCCTCCACCTGTGACCTTCCCCAGTCCAGCCTGTCTGGCAGGTACCCTCTGTGCCCCCCTGGTGCTGTTGGCAGGTATATTGCAGGAGGAAACGGGGCTTTGCCTTGGGGAGCACCCCGTGTCATTCATCAAAGGATGTTCCCAGCAGTGGGCAGTGACACACATTGTTAGCAGGGCCAGGCTGAATCAAGAAAAACAAGTGAGATGACACTCAGAGATCAGTAATTCCTCCCCCTCGCTCATAACTCTGTCAGCCCTTTCAGCTGGATTGTCAAAATACGTTTGTCACAGAACAATTCCTACTCTTCTTTGATTTTATATTATTATTATTTTTTCCTTTTTTAGTGACACTGGCTGAACTCATCCGTTTGGAACAAAACCCAATATTCATTTCCTCTCTGGGCAGTTGATTTTATTATTGGCTCACCTGCTCCAGCAGTTGAAAAGCTATAAGACTAGCTGGGTCTTCAAAATTAAATTCTGCTGGATTTTTTTTTTCCCAGCCTCACATATTCCATGACTGCAGGTTACTGGCAGGGATTTGAAGATGTACTTGGCAAAGGCACTTTCTGTCTGGGACAGGGATGAGCAAAACAGGAAACCTGCTTCTCCCTAAAACAGCACCTTTCCAAAGGCTCAGGCTGTTCCAGAGCAGGACAGACCTTGCTTGTGCCTTGCCCATCTTTCCCTGGGGGACAAGTGGAGCTGTGGGCAGTCACTGGATGTTCCTGCGGGAAAATTAAGCTACAAAATTAAGAGGAAAATGTGGAATACTCTGGGGTTTCTTTTAAGGGGAGGAAGGCTCCAGCTTAACCCCAGCTCAGCAGCTGGAAGCCCTGCCAAGCTAGGATGGACTTGGGATGATGTTTGATCTTGGGATCCTTCCCAGGCTCCCTAATTCGTGTCACTGCAGGATGAATTTTGCTGCTTCAAGGACTGCATTGAGGAGGCCAGGATCAGTTCTGCCTTCCACTGCCAGCTTTGCTTATTTTAGCTACTGCTCTTCTCTGCTGGGAGAAGAAAGATCTTGGGACAGGGAGGGAGGGATCCATATGTCCCATTGCATTGCTAGGACAGACTCTCCAATCCAGACCCAAAATGCTCCAAGGGCTGCATGAAGAGCTGCGTTAAGGACTTGGAAAGTCCAGATTAGCCACCGCTGAATTAAATTCCTCACCTTTCTGCTGGGAGGTGATGTTATCTTCCTCCTGCAGCTGGAGGAGCGAGGCCTGAGGGTAGGAACAGAACCCTAATCTCTGTTGACACCAGCTTTCACCTCCCCAGCAATATTCTCTGCCTCACTTGCCCATGCACCTGCTTTCCACGCCTGTCTTTTCCGTGGGAATCCCAGTGGAGACGTTTGCTCCCTCGGAGTTGCCTACAAATGCCAACCGAGGTGCCGAAGCCAAAAGGTGACCTCATTGTTTCTCAGCAGCAAATAAGTTTGCCAACAACTGGTATTTTCAGTGACCTCATATCGTGAAGGATCTGCCTCCCATCCTACCTGGAAATGCCACGAGACAGCGCTGGCAGCGGGGCCTGGTGCTTTTACTGGAAGGAATATTTTTAGCCTGGCAAGGCGTTGCCCTGGGATGCTTATTCCTCCAGACAGCAATACCTCGGTCTGTCAGAGCCAGCACATGGAATCTCTGCATGCAGCACCCAGAGGAGCAGCCCAGGGGTGGCACCAGCACCATCCCAGCGCATCCCCAGCACCAGGGCTGCATCCAGACCCGCCCACCTGCCAGCACAGGTCAAGGCTGGACACGTGTTAGAACAAGAAAATCAATCACAGCCGAAAATGAGAGGAAGGGGAAGTGTGAAGAAAACCTGGTGGGTGTCAGACAGGCCCCCCCGAGCCTGCCCTGAGAGGTCTCCCACGTGGATAATGCCCGGGAAGGGGGGTGCTCAGGTGGATCACCCTTGGATTACTGCTCTGTCCTGGGAAATGGGTGGCCAGGGGGTGCTGGGTGATGCTGTGGTGCATGGCATGGTCCCTGAGCTGCCAGGAAATTCACCAGTGGGGTTGGGTATCCACAGGCAAGAAGGGCCATGCACCAACGCTCCCTCCAGGCTGGCATTTCCCCCGGGACCCTCCTCATAAGCCAGGGGCAGGAGGATGAGGAGCAATACCAGTTGGCATCTGCTGTACCTGGAGATTGGCTGAAGAGAGGGAAGGAGCTGGCAGACAATAATTACCAGCTGCAGTAAAGGAATGGGCAGGACCAGCCTCCTTGGTGGGACTGGGATGGTCTTGTGTGAGCCCCCAGGCTCCATATGGGCTGTGCTTCTGTGCCTGTCCCCCCAGAGCCGGCTCCCAAACTGGTTTGAAACCCAGAGGAGGAGGATAAATCCCAGTAGCATGCATGCAACACCTGGATTTTGGGATGAGGAGGCCGTAGGAGGGCCTGGGGGATGCAGAGCAGGCTGGTTGGCTGGGGACACCTCTCAGCCTGCACGCCTGACCCGTCACCTGCACTGTCAGGGAATACCAAGCGGTTGCTGCCTTTGTGCCCATCTTCTATCAAAGCCCTAGAACCGTCTCCCTGCTAAATAAAGATCTCCAGCCTCCCTGTATCAACACACTGTTTTCCCAGGCACTCCCAGCCTCCCACCCACCCTGCTGAGACCTTGGCCGTGCTCTCAAAGGCAGGATGGGGTGGTGGGTGAAGCCGGGGACTCGGAGTGTGACAGAGCAGGTGATTATTTCATTCTTTCGGGGGCAGGAGGAAGCAATTGTGATGTGGCACTGCCTGGGTATACCTGGAGGGTGCAGCTGATGGATAGGACTGTTTCACTCGCCGCAGGCTGAGCCACGCAAAGCTCAGGAGAGTTTTTTCCTGAGCTGCTCCATTAACACAAACAGACAGCAATGCGAGCTGCTGACACCGGGGTTAATTAAATCCATCTCTCCATCAATTCTTATTCAGCTATTATCGATGGTCATTAGATCAGCGACAAAGTGACAAGCAAACAGTAATAGACTCATCTTAACCCTTGTGGTGCTGGAGAAGGGTGAGTGGCACAGGTGAGTGGGGAGGTGACTTATCTGGTTCTCTGCTCAAATTCTCTCTTCTCTCTCTTTAGAGAACCCCACCTGGATCTCAATGAGTCCCCTTGGTAGGGCAGGTCACCAGCCCCATTCTTCCAAGCAGTGGTCTGTGCCTGTGTCCCTTTCTGTCCCTTTCTGCAGGGCAGAGCGATGGGGTGATGCCACCCTCACCAGAGAGACCCACAGAGCTGCCCTGCACACCAGAGCAACCATCACTGGGATAACTCTATCTATGAAAGGACGAAGAAGAAGAAAGGAATGTGTGTTTTCAGCTCCTAGAGCTGTTCCTCCTTGCAGCAAGGCAGAGCTGCTTCCCCCCACCCTCTGCCCATGTCCTGGAGGCCCTTCCAGTGCCACTCACACTTTTACAGTCAGGCTCGGGGGGAAAAGCTGCTGCTGCTGCTGCTCTCCTCCCTCTCCCCCTCTGATTAACAGCTTAAATGAGAACTGAAGGCTGCCCAAGGGCTGCAATACATTTTCACGCTTCTGCCGCCGCAGCCACCAAGCCAAGGTCCAGCTCCCTCCAAGGTCACTCACAACCTTCAAGTGACTTTCCAGCTTGCTTGGGGTGTTTGTGTCCCACGGATTTAACCATTTTAAAAATGTGTACCACTTTTCTCCCTCTCATGATCCTTCTTGTTCTTGTGTTGTTGAGTGGTAGGGACATGATATTCCTGCAGATGCTGCTCTTTCCAACCTCTATCCTGTGATGCAAAGACAAGATTCCTGAGTGCTGGTGCAAGTGCCCCATCTGCTCTGGGAGGGAAATGCTTGTCCTTGCAGGATTGCCTGGGGTTTGTGTTCCTGGAAATGGTTAATGGTTCCGGCGCTGGTTCATCGCTCCCCGGCACACGCTGCTGCTGCTGCTTCGGTGTCTTTGTGGGGTTCAGAGATCTCGGTGTGTGCTACAAATAGCACAAATTCTTTGTGTTGCTCTCCACAGCAGCTTTTAACACCTGCAGAAGCTGCAACGTGCTCAAGAGCTGGTGTAGAAACACTTCACGAGTCGGGAAACCCTTCCTTGCTGGAGTGGGGAAATGGATGTGTGATGAGCCAGTGGCCAGGGGGGAAAAGGGGGCAGGGTGTTGTAGGGCGAATGTGTGACTGACCTCTGTCTCCAAATACAGCCCTGCTGCTGGAGAAGAACCTTCTGGGTGCTGAGAGGGGACTCTGGCCTAGGTCAGTGTTGATCCCTTGGAGGGTTTGTGCATGGATGGTGCCTTACTGCCTCGCTGTGGGGTAGTGTCTGCCTGTGATGGGCTAATCCCAGTCTCCTGACTGTCATCCCAGGCCTTTTTTTGGAGAAGGGAGACCTTGGTCCAGGCAGGGAATAGGGCACTGGTGAATGGAGAAGCAGAATAGTAGCTTTTCCATGGTCAGCTCTGTAACTGGGATCTATCTAGTGAGTGGAATCCCTGCCCATGGCAGGAGGTTGGAATAGATCTTTAAGGTCCCTTCCAACCCAAACCAGTCTGTGATTCTATATTAATATTTCCTCGATGAAGTATTTTATCCCTGCTCATCCTCAGTGAAGGGATACAGGAGTGGCACATTAGGAAACATCCTTTATTCCTGAGCCTGGGGGAAAACAGTACAGGGGGGAAAGTTGATTCCAGCTCCAGCAGATCAGCTTAGGCTAAAGGCTGAGCTGTAGGGGAGAGCAATTGCCCCTCTGAGCACAGCCCTTGATCCAGCCAAGTGGCTGTGTCTGGTGGTGATCCAGCAGGTCTGAGCATGGCATAGGGGAAGAGAAGAGGTGGTGGGGCAAGGAGGGGGCAGAAACAGTGGTGTGCAAAGCCTGAGTGCATCCCATGCTCTGCTCAGCACCTTAAACCTCACACACACCCCTCCCCTCCCCAAAAGGGAAATAATTGCCATATTCATTTGTGGAGGGAAATAATTACTTCATTCATGACACGAAGTCAATTTTTGTCGTGAACCGGAGGGAGCCCTGCACTGACAGAGGGAATTTCAGAGAGAGAGCAAAAACAAGCCTGGCATTTGTACACTGCAATTAAAGGCAAGAAGGAGCCAGCAGTGGGCTGTGGGGTTTTTTTTCCTCCTCTCTCCTGTTTTTTTGCACATCAAGTCAGATAAGAGCTAAAATGTTCTGGCTTCTCCGGCTCAGGCTGGGGGGAGAGGAAAGGTCTCCTTTAACTTCATTAGTGACACTGAAATCAAAAGATGACTGTGGCAAGAGTGCTTTTCCTCCATCATTGCCCACAGTAGCCAGGCAAGGGCTGATGGGCAGATTGAAGCAACCTGTTGGTCATTTAGTGGGGCCAGGAGAAGCACAGGGATAACACAGGTTAAACACTTTACTGGATTTAAGGTCCCTTCCAACCCAAATAAAAGATGCACCTGGGGCCTCTCTGCTATGGGAGATGATGACTGGCATGTGCTCAGGAATGTGGCTCCTGAGTGAAAAATGGGGCTCCTGGGAGCTCTGGGACAGGGGGAAAGGGCAGCTGGTTTCCTGGCATGGGAGCACAGATGCTCCCACAGGTAAATGACAGGCTGGAGCCCTTGGTGTGGCTCCTCTGCTCTGGGGTGGCTCTGCCTGAGTGCCCAGAATGTCACTGCAAAGAGGCTTCCTGTTCCCCATCCCGATTGTCCACCCCTCACCTCTGCAGCCCCCCATCCCAGCCACTCCCAAAAGGAAGCTGGGGCACTCCTGGCTTACCCAGAGCCGAGGGAAAGGTGGTGCCTGCACGGGCTAATTGACAGGTACTAAATTATGTGGGAAAAGAGGAAAGCGGAGGCGGTCGGCTCTGTAAACATATCTATTTTTGCCCATCTGCACCACCATGATTGAGGCTGGTGTCAGGGGTGATATATGATAGAAAATTGATGAAACATTGATGGCAGGGGATGAATATTTCAGGAGGAGCTGTATACATTGTACAGGACTTTTCTTAAATCTTTAACCACTGTTGGATAACCTTGAGAGGGGTGTTTCGGAGTTTCTTCTGTGGCAATGGGAGCAGGGAGCCCGAGGGGGTTTGGGGTGTGATATCCTTGTAGGGGACAAGGATCCAGCTCAGCTGGCACCGCAGGGAATGTCCCAGAATGGTTTGGGTTGGATGGGACCTTACAGACCATCTAGTTCCAACCCCAAATATCCTCGAGGTTAGAACATGCCAAACCTTTCCCAGCTCCAAAAGCAAGCAGAGGATGTAAAAGTGAGCCCTGGCTCTGTCTGACTCCCTAAATCCCCTGTAGCATTCCCAGCCTGTGTTCCTCCTGTGGTTATATTCACTTCCCAGCACCTTGCCCAGGTCCTGGCCTGACGTGCTTGGGCACAGCATCCTTCTCAGAACAGCAGGAATCAAGTTTGCTTTTCTCCTCCAGGTTGACTTTGAAGCATCAGCACCTGGCTTCAGCAGGGAGGGTGTCCTTGTTGGAGGGAGCAGGACTGGAGATTTGGGGTCAGGCTGGGAACAGCTAGCCCAGGGCACAGGCATTTACACCACGGGGGAGGCTCGGAGCAGCTCTGCAGCCTGGGGAGTGGAAAAGTCCTGCCGGCTCGGAGCTATTTTGAGGTAAGGCATTAATTGAGGACCAGTGGGAAAACAATAAAGCCATCCCCGAAATAGAAGCTGTCAAAATGTCGTTGCTAGGAGTGAAACCCAACCCGGTTTACATTATTTTTTCCTGTTGCAGAGCCTGTCGGCTTCAAAGCGACCGTGAAGGGGCCCGAGTTTGGGGGTTGCTTTGCTGCCACCAACCCCAAACTTCCCAAAGATGTCCCCTGTGCCCGGAGCAGGCGCCGGGCAGGCAGTGACAGCAGAGCAGGAGTTGGGGCTAATGCTTTTCTGGGACATTTATGAGGTGCCTTGGGGGCCTTTTGCATTTGCTGCTCCACAGATTTGCTTGTTTGTTTTGGAAATTAGCAGCATTCAGACTTTTCTTTATTGCGAAAACATCGAAGAAAAAGGGTTTTTTTCACATGGAAGGAGGATTGCCTGGAGGACGGATGCTCAGTGGGGTTTTGCTTCCAGGATGGGGAAGGAGAGGGACGTTTTTTTAAGGAGCAGTTTTGATGTTTTATGTACAAGAACAGTGTTGTTGTAACACTCGGGTGTGTCTTTCCAGGAGCAGGACCTCCTGCTGCATCAATCCTGGAACTCCAGTCTGGGGCTGGGACGTGGGAAGGGTTGGCATCCCAACAGGACCATCTTTTCCCAGCAGCCCCAAATGGAAGCAGGGTGATTTATGCTTCTCCCACCCCACCTTCCATCTCCATAAACAGCATTTCATCCAAAGAAGCACCATGAGCATGAGTTGAGGGGGAAAAGGGAGGAAAAAGCCTGCTCTGCTCCCTCTTCCATCCCCAGCTGGGCACATGTCATGGCCCATGAGGGTGATGCTGGGCAGAGAGCCCCTCCTGCACAGTCCTTTTGGGTTGTTCCCACACCACAGTTTCCAGCAACCCACCCAGAAATGCATTTTCCTGCCACCAATATTATCTCACAGCTCTTGCCATCTCTTTTTCCCCCCAGTGCAGAAAGCTGCAAATCGAGGCCCTGAGGCACCCGCGTAGCGCCAAGACAACTCTTGTGTATCTCTTTTAAAGATATATTTTCCATTTTGCAGTGTTGAAACACCATCTGCTGTTTTGTACGGCGGCGCTTTCACAGGAGGGGAGCGTTTTTAGGTGTAAATTGTTCCTTAAAGTACATACTGGCAGTGCTGGAGGCTGGAGCAGGTGGGAAAATCCTACAGTGAGCATGGAAAGTACCAGAACCCTGATCTGTAATGGCCATCCTCATTGGAGGAGGATTTTAGGTTTAGATTGGACATCAGGAAGAAATCCTTCCCTGTGAGGATGGTGAGGCCCTGGCACAGGGTGCCCAGAGAAGCTGTGGCTGCCCCATCCCTGGAAGTGTCCATGGCCAGGTTGGAACAAGCTGGTGTAGTGGGAGGTGTCCCTGCCCATGGCAGGTGGATGGAATGACACTGTCTCTAAGACCCTTCTCCCCCAAATCTTCTAGGATTCTATGAATCAAGGCCAGCATCACCCCAGCAAAGCACCTTGGGCTTATGATAATAAACTGATAATGCTGCCTGTGACGTGTAACGTGAGGAGGATTTGGGTTCCTGGGGGCACTGAGGCCTCATTTCAGAGGGATGCTCTTGGCCAAAACCTGGGATAATGACACCAGTGCCCCAGTTAATCCCCTGGGCGCTGTCTCTCCCTTTCAAGGTGAGCAAAGCAACAGCAAATAACTGGTGAAGAAACTTAGTCCCTGATCTGTAGCACTTAAACAAATACAATTAAAATAATTGGGTGGCTGCTCTGCCTGTCCCCTGTTCCAGTGTCAGCGGCATGTAATGACTGCCCAGCATGCCCTGTGCTATTGCCACATCAATTTGGTGTCTCATTGCCAGCTCTCACCTGTATTTATTTGAGAAGCTTTAATTTATGTTGAGCCAGATGCTGCCACAGCCTCTTCCCCAGCACCTCCTCCTGCCTCTCCAGGAGATGCTCCAGGATCCCTGCATGCTCTGGGCTCAGGCACACTCCCAAGCACAGGGAAGCAAAGGATTGTTTTCACGTTTGATTTTTGCTTTTCCTTCCCTTTTTCTATTTTTTCTCTCCTTTTCCTTTTTTTCCCCCCTGTTCCAGCTCCTTGCTGGCAACACCAGACGTTCTGTTTTGACGAGTTAATAAACATCTCCCCCAGGAACGAGGGAGCTCCAGCATGCTCTGCTTCACCGTGTTTTACATCTGACTTACACAATTTGCTGAGCAAGAGGTGTTTTTCTAAGCTGAGGACTCGGTGGCTCACGTTTCCCACTTGTCCCTGGAACTGCTGTGCTTCCCTGCTGATGCCAGGGGGCTTCTGTGCTGTCTCCTGGAGGGTAACCCGTGCCTGCAGCCTCCCCCAGTCCCCTCTGCCACCCCCAGTGCCAAATTATCACTTGGACCTTGTGCTTTGGAGCCATTTATCAGTCTCAGATGTTAAGATACTGCTGTACATCTTGCTCTGGATGGTCTCTGGGACCTGCACATTCCCATGTCCTGTGCCAACAGGAATCCCTTCAATGCTGGAAGGGTCTCCAAAGAACACCAAACACTGCTGCAATGAGCTGCTGGAAAAGGCCACATCTCTGCATTGCTGATATACCTTGTCTTGTCCACTAATACAGAGCCCCACAGCCTGCTGGGTTTTTTTCAGCCTTTTAGACCAAAAATCAGGATTTTTTCATAATTTTCAGAGCAGCATGTGAGGAAGCCCTTGGAAACCTGAAGAACAGGCACAGATGGACACAGCTCCAAAGCCTGCTGCCTCTAGGACACTCCTCATGGCTGTATCAACCCAGAGGTGGCTGCTGCCTTCATACCTTTTGGAGAGAAGAAATGAGGCCTTGGATGTGGTACAAGGCAGCCCTGGGAAGATGGCACACAGTCCAGGGAGCCAAATTGCCAGTTCCAACTTGTAGAACATTATTGTTCGTGAATTATGGATAGTTATTGCACCTCCTGGACGATGAATTATTGAGCTGACATGCTGGATGGAGAACAAGGAGCTGGGGCTGTGTTTGTGGCAGGCGGATCTGGCCTGTGGTGTCTTTGTGGGGAGCGGGGGATGTTTTTCTCACTTCCCTTCTGAGCAAGAGCATCTTTGCCTGAAGCCCTGGAAACAGCAGGGCTCTGCCCACCCTGTCTCACCCAGTCAGCTGGGAGGGCAAAAATCCCTGGCAAAGGGATCCCTGCACTGGGACACGGACATAAACCCCTCTCTGCCTATCCCATAGCATCACCACGGGCACTTCTGAGCCAAATAACCTTTCCTTGCCCTCAAGAGGATTTGGGGAATGGTTTATTTAGGTGATGAGACACTATTTATCTCCCACGTTGTGCTGGTCCAGCATTACTGGCAGGGGATGGCAGGCCTGCTGAGCCCCTTGTCCCGACACATGTTCCTGGCAGCCTTGGGCTTTAGGGACTCCCTGAGGTGGCTGCTCCATCATGTTTAACAGACCTTGACAGACCTGTGTGCCCCGTGAATTTGCCTAAATGCTTTCTGGGGGCCACTTAGGCTGTAGGTCTCCATAGCACCCCGTGGCAATGAGTTCCATAATTTAATCATGGGTGGCGTGGAAAAAGCACTGTCTTTTGTTTGTCCTTAAAGCTGCTGCCCAATAACTCGATTTGGACACTCCCAGTTCCTCTGTAGGAAAAAATGGGGAATTATCACTGCCTCTGCACCTGCTCCACCATGCTGGGGCTTTATACTGGCCCACTGTGGCTTTTTTTTTTCCCCTCTCCCTTATTCATATCTCCTGGCAATTTCCCACTCCCCTGCCAGCCCAGCCTGGCTTCACGTGAAGGATGGAGCTGGAAAGGCCTCTGCTTTGCATCATGGCTGTGTTATCTCCCTTCTCTCTCACTCTCTTCTTCTAAAGCTGCATGAGAGATGCTTGGAAGGCACTGCAAACTCTGGTCCAGGTGCCAATGGCCCCCTCTGGAGCAAATCCCCAAAGCGTCTTCTGATGGTTTGAAGTGCTCACTCCTTCTCTTTGTGTCCATGTGTGCACATGTGGAGCTTTTCCCAGCCACCCAGCCCAGCCCCTCACAAAGGGAAGGGTTCAAACCATGGGGCATGGTCACCTTGGGAGTCACTCATCTCCTAACCAGGCTGTCCTGGCCCCAGGGGAGCAGCTTTCACCTCTGTCCCCCTGTGGGACAGAGATGCTGGGAAACACCATCCAAGGTGCAGGAGAGAGGTGGCACGAGGGTTTCAGGGGGCATCAGGGGGAGGGTGGATGTTTGTGTCAGCCTCTCCCTCCACCCACAGGGTTTTCCATCACATCTCAAGCTGTAGCTGAGGAGGCTCCAGAGTTGGTAGAAAGTGAAGTGCTTTCCCTAATCGAATCACACGCCAGTGTCACTCATAAAGCTCTGCAAAGCAGAAAGGACTTGGGAGCCACTGAACCACAAACACCCCCTACCTTCCCAGTGCCTTCACAGAGATCCTGCCTCTCTCCTTCTCCATCTCTCCCCCATGAATCTGGCCTGGGGACTCAGAGATCCTGCCTTGTTCTCCATGGCTGGTGCAGGGCCTGCACAGCAGGTATCCCATGGGCTGGAGCATTTGGGGATATGCAAATGGTATTTCATGGTCCTGGTCTTCACCTTGGAGTGTTCTGCCCCCTCTATCTCCCTGACAGGAATGGTTCCCTGGGTATGCATGATGTCCCACTAATCAAGGGACCTTCTCCATCCTCAGCTTCCATGAAGATGCTGCATCCTCTGCACCTTGCTCAGCTGCCTGAGGAGCCCCTGCCTGGTGTGGAATGTGCAGTGCACAGAGCCCTGTTGGCAGGTGAGGGACAGGACAGTCCTGGGAACCTCACTGTGGGGTGAGGGAGCCTGTGGAGTGGGGGGAAGAAGGGAGGGTGCCAGGTGTTTCACCTGCAGGAAGCATGGGAGAAAATTACAGGGAATCACAGAACCATGGAATGGTTTGGGTTGGACGTTGAAGATCATCTTATTCTACCCCCCTGCCGTGGGCAGGGACACCTTCCACTAGCCCAGGTTACTCCAAACTCCATCCAGCCTGGCCTTGGACACTTCCAGGGATCCAGAGCCAGCCACAGCTTCTCTGCCCAACCTGTGCCAGGGCCTGCCCACCCTCACAGGGAAGAATTTCTTTCTAACATCTGATCTAAATCTCTCCTCTTTTAGTTTCAAACAGTTTCCCCTTGCCCTGTCACTACCTGCCCAGGGAAGCTGGCCTATTGTTAACTCAGAGGATGCTCTGGCTCCATCCAGATGCCACCAGCAGCAACCTACCCAGCAAAAAACACCTGCCCTCTCCTCTTCCAGCCCTTTTTCTGACTCAACTCTCCCTGCATAATGGAGAGGAACAAATTCCCTGCCCTTTCCAGGCTGCATCCAGGACTTGTCCGTGGCAGTAACAGCATCCTTGCAGCAATTCTGTCAGCAGGAATTTCCACAGCCTCCTTCGGTGCTCCCAAAGCTCCCAGGTGAGGAAATTGTCAGTGGTAGGGGAAAAGATAAATCACTGCTAACTCAGTGTTTACTTTGTGCCGGGGCTCTCTTGGTGACAAGCTCCTTTATAAAAATTCCCTCTTTACAAAACGTGGGGGCATTTCAGCCCAGCTGGATTCCCAGAGGAGGGAAGCAGCTATTTGAAGAATGAGAGGGGATGTGGCAGGGTGAGCTGGTGGGGAGGCAGTGCCTGGGCATCCAGGTTGCAGCATCCCAGGGAAAGCAGAACTCTGTCTGAGGCATTTACATACTGGGGAAGCCCTTCTCAGTGCCCTGACCCCATATTATCTGTATCTTTGCTGTGTATCCCCTCTTGTTCCCCTGTGTACAGGTCTTTAGATGCTCTCTTCTTCCTAATGCCTAATGAGGTTTGTGGGACTGGTTGTCCCGATAGCACAGTTATGGATAATGCAATGCAAATTGCCTTGAAGGCCTCTGAACCCCCAAATAGATAAGCACCTCTGGCTACCCCCCTCTTTAGCTGCCTGTGGCCCTTCCAGCCAACCATGGCTCTAAATTATATCTGGGGTCTTAAAAGAAAATGGTCTTTAAACAAAATAAATAAAAATTGTCTTTCCCCCCCTAACAGAAATTCTTTTGTGCTATAAAGATGTCTTCATAACTTGGTGCCACTGAGCCCAGCCTTATCCCAGATCACTGAAATACCTAGTGAGGAGCAAGGTCTGAACAGGAAAATGAACTAAGAGAGGATGTTTCAGCCCACCTAAGACCTGCTCTGCCTCTAAAGTTTGGGTGGGAAAAGAAACCTACCCCTCCCTATGGTGTGGTCAGAGCTGAAGGGCGCCGTGACCTCGAATCCCAAACAAGTGAGTCTTTGTCCTGCCTCCCGATTATGCTTTGGGAGTTTCCTCTGTTTATTATTCATCTGATTGCCATCGTTTTTAACGCTTTAATGCACCACCCCCTCGTCCTGGCTGTGCCAGAGACCTGAATGTCTAAGATCTGAATGACAGAAAGGTCAGAGGGTCCCCTGCTCAGGTGTGTCACCGATGGGATTTTGGGATTTGGGGCTGCTGGTCCTGCTGCATCCCTGAAATGGGAGCAGTCCCTCCCGCAGAATGCCAACCCACCCAGGCGCTGCAGACCCTTTCCCATGGGCCATCCTCTTCCTCGTGGCTTCATCCAGCCCCATCCCTGTGGGGCCGATGTCCCTGGCCATGCTGAGCCAGGTGGGGCTCCTCACACCTCGGATCAGCTGCTCGGAGTGGCCCCGCTGCGCCGGGAATTTGAGTGACACGTTCCCACCGGGCCATTAGAGGGAAAACGAGGGGTACTACGTAAACACCTGCGAGGAAAACCAGCCCTTTGCCTTAATGATAGTTTGTCATGTCGTGTTTTTCTCAAATTGAGCAATGGTGGTAAGCGAACCCTTAATTTGCGTTGCTTTAATTCATATTTTGAATACCAGACAATGGCTTAAATGCCACTCAGTTTTACCCACCCGCTCTCACTCATTTCTACCAAAAAAAAAAAAAGCTACCAAACCACACTCTCCTTCCCAAAGTAGGTACTCCAGCTGTCTGGCCTGATCTGGCCGGAAAACATCTTTATTTTCCAGTTTATTTTTCCAAAGCTGTCAGTCCCAGCTCCTCTCCAACACCGGCACCGCTGGGTTTGCATCAGGCGCATCCCTCCCGCTCACTGCGCAGCCGGGCTCTTCCTTTACAGCTTCACTCCCTCGACAGCAACTGGAAATGAGATTTTTCTTTTTTTTGGTTTTTTTCCCGGCTCTTGAGCCTTTTCCGGCACGTCCCAGCGCTCTGTAAATACCGGCTCAAGTGGTGATGGGATGCTCGAGGTAGCAGCACTCCAGGCAGCTGTGTCGCCGCCGATGTGCAGGTGGCCCCAAGCAACGTGCCACGACTCCCTCCTGTTTTTTGGGGGTCTGGCTGGGGTATCCACGGGACTGGCCGAGGGAGAAGGTGACATCCCTCTGAAGGCGACACCCAGGCTGAGCCCTGGGAGCAAACCCATGGCTGGAGCAGCTCGTGGAGCCCGGAGAGCCCCGACGCCAAACCCACCGCCCCGGTTCCACCGGGCTGGCGGCGGCACGGGCTGTAATTACCGCCTGCATGCCAAGGGCTCCTTCGCCCCCACTGCCCTAGCCCGAGGAGCCAGCAGCTGCCAGCAATTAAAAGTAGTTAGCAGTTCCCATGCTATTTTAACCATTTCTGGGCAGCCGCAGCAGACCCTTCCTTAGTGGGAAAGAGCGGGTCTTGCTGTCACAGCCAGCACTTTGCAGCCGTGCTCTGTCCTGTGGCTTTGCTGAATTTGGGGGTCTCTCCCCGAAAAAGGCACTGATGAGCACTTTTGCCCCCTCCAGTGAGCAAGGAGCCAGGGTGGGGTTTAAGCCCAGCAGGAGGAGGGAGTCGCCAGGTGGGAAACTGCAGCCCCAACGATGTTTACAAGCCTGTAAGTTTGTTTACAATTCTTTACAAGGAGGAGATATATGGATATCATGGAATGGTTTGGGTTGGGAGAGACCTTAAAGATCAGTTAGATCGAACACCCTGCCATGGGCAGGGGCACCTTCCACTAGCCCAGGTTACTCCAAACTCCATCCAGCCTGGCCTTGGACACTTCCAGGGATCCAGGGGCAGCCACAGCTTCTCTGCCCAACCTGTGCCAAGGCCTGCCCACCCTCACAGCACAGAAATTATTCCTAATATCTAACCTAAATCTGTCCTCTTTTAGTTTAACACCATCCCCCTTGTCCTATCACTACCTGCCCCAGTAAAAAGTCACTCTCCGTCCTTTTTATAAGCCCCCCTTTAAGTACCAGAAGGCCACATATTGAGAAGCAGTTGCAAGATACCTCCCTCAGCGTGTGAATTTTGTTGTTTATTATTTGTGTATGTGTGTGCATCTGTTATTTTTATGCTCCTGCAGTCTGGATTTTAATGCTCATTCTTGGGAGTGGGGGCTGTAAGAGTATCTGAAGGGAGCTTACAAGAAAGATGGAAAGAGGCTTTTTACAAGAGTATGGAGTGGCAGGAGAAGAGGAGAATGGCTTCAGACTGACGGAGAGGAGGCTCGGATTAGATACTGGAAAGAAAATCTTCGCTGTGAGGGTGGTGAGGCCCTGGAATAGCTGTGAATGCCGCATCCTCGGAAGCGTTCAAGGCCAGGCTGGAGAGGGCTCTGAGCTGGTCTAGTCGAAGGTGCCCCGGCCCGTGGCAGAGAGGGTGGGGTGAGACGAACTTTGGGGTCCCTTGTACCCCAAACCACGCCGTGGTTCCCCGGGAAGCGCTCGCAGCGGAGCAGGACTCGCGTTAAGTGTTCCTGCGGGAGGAGCAGGACGCGAGCCGGGGCTGGAAGGGGCGGACGGAGCCGATCGGTGCCGATCGCGTCGCG